>CM035154.1:108812674-109365222 GCA_020205615.1 Panax quinquefolius | reverse complement strand
ATACTATTTTATTATTGTGGTTATGTAATGATGATTAGAATTGATGTTACTTAAGATTTATTTGTTATGATTTCCGCACAGATGTTTTATGGGTAGAGTAACCTAGGATTTATTTATTATGCAGTTGATGTAACCCCATAAGGGGGGATTTATTATTTATTCTATCTATTGCATGGTTTGCATTTATTTATGGGTAGATAGATAGACGATGTTTGTATAGTGAACACCAAATCCTATGGAAATGGAAGTACCGGATTTGGGGGTGTCACATCACATATGATCAATACGGCTAACTGTCGAAGAAAACATCTATACGGGCCGTGTTATAAGACCATCCAGGGGTCAATGCTGAATATCTCTGGACATACATACATATGCATAACATAATACATGCATGATGAACAATAATGGCAATATAACATAGGGAATGGAAAACTGTACATACATTCCTAAGTATATCATCATCTAATACATCTCTGTACAGCTAAAAATACATGGAAATGGGGCACAGATGCCCTATATCTAACAGAGGCCTATCAAAAGATATAGCGAGAATGGGACGAAGCCACCCAGTGTCTAACAGAGGCCTATCAAAAGAGATAACGAGAATATACATCAGAAGAAGACAATGGTGTCAATGTCTACATCATCAATCCTGTCCACCTGATGTAACTCCTCCTGAGTCACTGGATCTCTATCCACAAGGATGTCAAGTCTATACAAGGGATGATCTGCACCGGCAAAGCCATATGGGTCACCTGAGGGGCCAGGACCAGAGATGGAAGGATCAAAAGTATTTGCCTCTGAAGGATATCTGCCTAAGTGCCGGATAAAGAAATGTGCCCGGTCCAACTTCCTGGTCAAACTGTCAATCTGTGTCAAATGAGTCAAAACTCTAACATAGGCTAGCCAATCCCTCATCATCACGGATCAAAGAACCATATCCCCCATGAACTGAGTGGCGCGGGTCTGGGCTCCAATGGTACGAGGGAACCACCAATGCTGGAATATCTCCTGAGTGCAGGGACCATCTGATAATGTAAAATCGCCAACACCCAACAATGGGATATCAATGATGGGTGATTGCGAAATAGGCTAATAACGCATGGCAGGAGGCAAAATCGGTATATGAATCTCTCCTGTGGTGCTCCTGATAGCACGCTCTCCTAAATAGAGCTCCCATCCTCCATCTGTGAAGAGAGGAATCCTGTGGGTGGAAATCATGTACTCGACACTAGTCGGGTAGCCATCCTAAAATCCAATGCTCAAATGCTCACCTGAATAGGGAATCCATGTGATGACATCAATTGTCAACAACTCCAGCTATAGGCGGCAATGAGTGAAACCCTCAGCTACAGGGACCTCCGTCAGTATGGAATGATGCCATCGCCATCCTCGTGGGTAGGTATCTAATCCTAACACACTCACCGGACGTAAGCACGTGAGCCTCTCGTAGGCCCAAAAATGCCAACACAAAGGCAAACATCTGCTATCAGTCAACACTCTTAACTTGTACATGGGAAATTACAAGAGAAATACTCACCAACAGAAATGGATAAAATCCTAGCCAAGCCTCTGTCAAGCCCTGCGAACGTATGTGCATTCCCCTGAGGAAATAGGCAAAGGTGTAGGAACCCCAATCATACTCTCCGATACGGTCCACGTGTCAAGTGGCACTGATCAAAGTGATGGACACCGTAGAAGAGTTATCAGCTATGAAGCAGCCCTTAATGATCATCAGGAACAATCGTCGAAGAATGCGATCCCTGACTATCACATCATCGGGTATGGGCTCACTCAACAGCCTGCTCATAGCATCTATGCTCATAGGACCTGTGCGAATAATCCTGCCCTTGAGCGCCTCTACCAGAACTCCTAGCAAGGATCTAACAACAGTCGGGGTAATATCCGTCGTACAAGGCACTGGTGCCCCTCCAAACTCCATACCTGTGATAAACCACCAATCCATCGGCGTAATCATCACCTCACAGTCCAACAAATGGAGTTACTGAGTCTGGTGAAACCAGCGCTCAAACAAGCCCTAAGGTAACCCCAGGGACAATGGCGGGGAAGGATGGAAAAGAATGCTCCAAATCCCTAATCATGGACGATCGCTCTATAGTCAGGATGCAGAGCCTAATATATGGTGTAAATGCTGAACTAGTTCCCTCTAGGCTGTGTAAAGTTGGGAACCTATATCATAAAGTAGATCAACATTAGAACCCTTTACTCCTCATCAATAGGAAAGAAGGAAGATCAAAATCTAGCTTTGTTCCTTGTTTGCATGCAAGTAAAGTGAGGGATGTCAACTCAAATCACCCAGAAGCTCTGGGTTCACCATCTGAATACTCGGGAGGTCCCTACGGGGAACATGCGCATCAGAAGTGAGAGCCTCAACCGATACATCCTCCTCCTCGTCCTCCATATCTGGTACATAAGCCCGGACAGGACGTATCACCGCCTCCGCCAAACGATGAAATTTGTCTAACTAACTGGTCGAGGCACTTGAAGCCCTCTTCCACACACCCCAAATGGTCCTCTCGGGAACTACTCGGCTGATCCGGATCCATATATCTGGACAATAAGTCTCC
The DNA here is from genome assembly GCA_020205615.1 of Panax quinquefolius. Lineage (NCBI taxonomy): Eukaryota > Viridiplantae > Streptophyta > Magnoliopsida > Apiales > Araliaceae > Panax > Panax quinquefolius. Next base: position 109,362,631 of record CM035154.1, on the reverse strand, counting down.
AAATCACCTCAGAAAGGGTGTGGTAAATTCTTATCTGGAGCTTTTCAAAATGCAGTTTTATGACTACATGTATCCATGCATTATTTTAACATACATCTATAGTAGAGTTAAAAATGCATGACTACGCAATGCCTACATTTTGGAAAAAAAAAATCCATAGTCCCCTTTGTAAATAGGACTATCCACATACACATAGGCATGACTAGGTGGCCATTCAGTAGCACACCTACCCACAGTCATAAACATCCTACATGCATCAGTATATCAAAGTAAAAAATCTGTAAGGGTAGCCTAATTACCATGATTATTTTGCTTTTTTCACCTTTGCTCATTTGTCCTCAAATAGGATAAAAAATAGCAGAAAAAGGTGTCAATTTGACTGTTTCAAAAGTTAAATTTCTTCACATCATTATGTTCAGTATGGTTTAATACTAACATTTACTATGTTGAATATTTTTTAACAAGTCATTTCAGCATGCATAATCACTACTATGTGTTTAGATGCATTTTATGTTATAAGTCATTTTCTAACGGATAAAAACTATTAGAAGAAGATTTGCATTTGTAGAACACTTGGATAGTGTAGAAAACAACTTCGTGAGATCCAAGAAGACGATGATGTGAAATTTGTAGAAAGTTGGGACATCAACCTCTTATTTAAGGAAGATCTCATGCCGCCAGAAAGAAGAGCTCTCTATGTGGGTTTCCTTCCGCCCATTGAGATGCAAGGAGTTCTTGTCTGAAAAAATGACTTGGGACATCAACCAAATTTATTTAAGGGAAGATAACACTAATTGGTCTTCATCCAAACATAGTACTATACCAATGATCTCAGGTGTTGAAAAATACAGTAATACTCACGAAGGCACCTCGTAGTCGTAGCCTGGGTTCCACCCACGATTTTCAACAGTTGATGTACCGCCTTTGAGTTCCTAAAGGAGTTCTTTGACCAGGGAGGGGGTGAAAAGGCTTTTTTTCAAATCAGAATAAAACGCATACGACAAAACGATTCAAGCACAAATGAATAAGTTAAAGATCCACGGTTTTCACGGCCAAATCGCATGGCTTTAGATAACACTAATCAGGTAAGCATTAAAATATAAAGATTGCGCTTATACCAATGATAATGTAAATGACATAGAAAAAAACTAATTAAGTGGTTCAGAGACTCAAGCTCCTAATCCACTCTTCCGCTTTCAACTAAGTAGATCTCTAATTGAATCACTAAGAGGGGTCTTCAGACACACCCCAAATCTAGGTACTTCATTCCCACAAGATTTGGTGCTCACTATCCATACATTCATACTATCTACCCAAATAAATAATATTTAAACCATAATCCTCCCTTTAAATAGGTTACACCATTAAATTCAAAAACAATCCCAAAGTTATCTAACCTTTAAACATCATTCAAGTGCGGAAATTAAATTATTACATTACATCATTATTAAAAAGTCTATGATCATAACATAAATAAAAAAAGTACAAATCAAACATCACTTGTACATTTTTTCCTTTCCTTTGCTAGTTCAAGGTTCATCTACCTTCTCAACTTTAGTCAGAATGAGTATATAATATGCAAGAGTGAGCAAAACAATTGCTCACATCGGATATATAATGAATCAACATGAGAATAATAATACCGCGCCAACAAATAGGCTCATCAAAATGAATAGTACTCTAACAATGATAATCAAAACTAGAATCCAAAATATGGAATATACATAATCGAGGGTCATAAGACCATGAACTATGTCCACAGTTATGAGTAATCTTTCAACTCCAACTTTAACAAAATATAAGACTATAAGGACTCCTCGCACTTAGGGGATCACCCCTTCGCATACAATGTATTGTGCACAAACATTTTAACGCTAAGCGTAAATTATCCCCTAATAATAATAATAGGTTGTTCATCTCAAGATTTAGAGTACAAGTCCGCACCAAAGAAAGTTTGGTTTGGATAAGCTTTCAAGGGTAATTTGAAGTTTAACTAACATCAACTAGAGGACTAGTTGAATCAATAGTGTTTGATAATCACAAATAATGTTTAATAACAACATAACATAGAACAATTGAGAATCATAAATGAACCGATTATACATATTAAACTCATGCTTGAAATAACTATAGAGCATAAGTATTCAATAAAATGAATAAAATGGTTAACCTTTGCTTGAACAAATAAATAAGCTAAGGTTAGAGTCTTATAACATTAGAAATGAAATTATCGAACGTACATTAACCGATAAAGCAAGTCGAAACTAAAAACTTGCCCAACATGGTATTAACTCATGCAAAAGAATTAAAACAGTTCAATAATAGAGACGAGAGTTCAAAACTACGTGTTCATTATACAATAATAGAACTTAAGAAACTTGTTTAACTATAAACAAGTTAGAATGAATCAATCAAATGAGAATTTCAAATAACATTAGAGTTAAAGTTTGCTCGAATGAATTTTAGGAACAATCGACTTATTCAATAAACAATTAAGATAATAAGCTTGCTCAATCAAAAGAATAAAGTTACACAATATAATAATAGAATTAACTCAACGAAAGTGTAGAGTTAGAAAACTTTTCAATGTAAAAAGATAAGGTTTAGAAACTGCCTTTAAGCGTAAGCTACAATATTAAACTCACGCAATCACCTACACATTGGTTTAGAACCACATTATCTATTAGATATGCTAACATACCATAACATGTACATTTCTAGCTAAACTTATCATTTTAGCACAAGTCTTTCTTTACCATTTACATTTCAAAATTCCAAGTGTTTACTTCACAACACTTATCTAACATTCATTGTGTATACTAAGTTATCACATAATGCATTCAAATTTACTAATCATTTTTTACAACTTTGAATTCATAATCCACATAACACAACTGTTATTTTAACCTTGTTGTTACATGATGGACACATTACCATAACCTTAAGTTAAGCTACAAAGAATTCACCAAAGTCAGCAAAATAAGCGCATTTCAGTTGTCTAAAATGTAAATCGGCGTATGTACGTACCATTAGTTCGGGCTATCGATATGGATATCACGACTTTATATCGCCACTTATGCACATATTAATATCGCATACATTACAACTCAGCAAGGAGCATATGTAATTCAAGCACTTTTCTTAAGCCAACTAACACACTAATTTCACCCACCAAACAAGTTGATAATAACACGTAAAATAAATATACAACTATCATAAACATGATTGCTAACATATATATTCAACCACTTAGCACAATTTAACAAACAACTAAAACTATTTTAATTTCTCAATTTTCATGTTTTCATAAAAACTCAATTTTTTTGACATTCATCCTAAAAAATCATCATCATTGTGAATTCAATACATGACCAAATCATCTCATTCAAATTACGTTATGTTCAGTATCTCAACAAACTAGCATAAACAAAACTCAATTTATCTTAACATGCAAATTGACCATTAAAATTGATACTTACATAGCTACATATGAAAAAATATATATATACATACGACAAAATTTTTTTTCATCATAAACCAAAATTAGCATGCAATTATTGTTTAAACATAATATCTAATCATCATAAACACATATAATCATCATAACTAATTCAAGAACATCAATTCTAAACATATAAAATTCACATAGTATGAAAATTATTGTCGTAAAACTCATATATATATATATATAATATATAAAGATTATGAAACATACCTTTAATTTCTAAGATAATCCTTGCTAAAAATCACTAGAATTTGTTGTGAAAATTGTAATTCTCTCTCAATTTTCTCTCAACTCTCTCAAAATTCTCTCAACTCTCTCTCAAAACCCAAAAACAAGTAAAATGAAAAAAAAAAACTAAGCCAACCATGTATGCGTAATGATAAAATACAAAACCGATATGGCCTTAATAATAATATATTATAATATCAATTATCAAAATAATATATATATTATATATATATATATTTTATATATTATTTTATTTATATTATTTAAATTTCAAAAATTAGAAATTTCAAAAGCCATAAGGCTTGTTTCAAAAAAACCATTTAAATTTTAAAGAATTAAAATACTTTTAAGCCTTTGTTTTGCAAAAAAAAAACTAAATTAAACCCTTTTTAATTTATTTTAATAAACACTTTAGTTTATAATTATAATCACATATTATTTATTTGGATTTCCATATCCAATATTAACCCATTAAATTAATCACATACTATATTTTAATTAAATATAGCATTTTAACAAATATCACAAAATTATAATTTTTTATTATAACTTTATTTAATAATTTAATATATCATTTAAATTATTAAATCAAAACAAACAATATAACATCTCATGTTATTTTACAAATTCTCTAAATTATAAATTAATTTAATTTAGAAAAAATTCTCTAATAAATTTAGATTCATCAACCATCACATCAATAAAATATTTATTTTAAATAAACACCTCAAATAATATTTATATAACTCAATAAATATTTAAATTATAATTTAAAATTTTTGATCGTTACATCCTTCCTCCTTACAAGGATTTATCCCCTGTAATCACAATTCAAACAATCAAATCATCACATTCTCCCTACTTACAAAGATTTGTCCCCGTAATCAAGACACAGACTAAACAAATAACTCGTGGTAATTCTTCATCATATCGCCTTCGAGTTCCCACGTAGCCTCTTTCGACATTGTGGTTCCTCCATATCACCTTCACGTAAGGTATCACTTTATTCCCGAGCACTTGTTCTTCCTCGTCGACTATCCGGATAGAATCTCTTCATAAGACAAATCTTTTATCGAATCGCAACGATTCATACTCAATCACATGCTTGTAATCGGGTTTATACGATCGCAACACCACACATATGAAAAAACATGCACACACTCTAAATTTCGAGGTAAAGCTACTTCGTAAGCCACCCTCCCTCTCCCACTCTTCGCAAAATTTCGAAAGGTCCAATAAACCTCTCAATGAGCTTTTTGCCTTTTTGCCAAAACGAATTTTCCCTTCCAAGGAGAAACTTTCAGAACACGAAATTTCGCGCTCAAACTCACGACTCGCTTTGTGTTGATCAACATACTTTTTTTTCGTCGATCTTGAGCATACTACTAGTCTTGCTCTCGATGAGTTTGACAACTTCAACGATCTGTCGAACCGCTTCTGGGCCTAATAAGCTTGTCGTTCTCCAACTTCATCCCAAAGATAGTGGAGTTCTCGCACTTTCGCCAGATAACGCCTCGTATGGCGGCATACCAATGCTTGCATGGTAATATTGTTGTTATATGCAAATTCCACCAACAGTAGATGATCATCCCAGCTTTCTTTGAAATCCATGATGCACGCTTAAGCATATCTTCAAGCATCCGGATCGTTCTTTCGCTTTGCCCATCGGTTTATGATGATATGTGTGTGCTCATCTTCAATCAGGTTCCCATGCATTCTTGTAGTCTCTTCCAGAAATTTGATGTGAACCTCGGATCTCTATCTCGATACAATTGACATCGAACTCCATGTCTTGAGACGATCTCTTTAACGTATATTTTTGCCAAACCGATCAAGATTAAATCTAATCTTTATCGGGCAAAAAAAGTGTGCGATTTTGTTAATCTGGTCCACTATCACCCATATCGCATCGTATCCTTTCTCGAGTCATTGAAGACCTACCACAAAATCCATTGTGATATGCTCCCATTTCCATTTCCAGTATCTCCAATGGTTGAAGTAATCCGCTTGGTCTTTGATGCTTCTACTTCACTTTTTCGACATGTCAAACACTTTGCAACGATTCTCGCAACATCTCTTTTCATGTTCGCCACCAAAAATGACGCCGCAAATCTTGATACATTTTTGCATTTCCCGGATGAATTGAATATCTTGAGCTATGAAGCTTCCGTCAAGATTTCTTCTTTAATATCCGAATCATCGAACCCAAATTCATCCCTCGAATCTTAGCATTCCCTCAAGATCGACTTGTATTTCGCTTCTTTACCCTCGACACACTTACTTTGCTTTATTTTCTTGCATTCTTCATCCCGTAGTTGAAGCGTTTTTCACTTTGTCCACCAAAGTGGACTAGCTTCCATCCGAATAATTTTTCATCTGATTCTTCCGAAATTTGATTTCCAAACTCTAGCCTTGCCATTGTTGAAATAAGCTCCTCCTTATCTCGTTAACAACATCAACTTTTCTCCGCTTTCCTACTCAAGGCATCTCGCAGAACCACATTAGCTTTTTGCCTCGGATGATAAAAGATCTCACAATCATAATCCTTTATCAATTCCATCCATCTCCTTTGCCGCATGTTCGTGTCTTTTCGTGTGAAAATATACTTCAGACTTTTTATGGTCTCGTGTAGATCTCACATTTCTCTCCGTAGAGATAGTGGTTCCATATCTTCAAAGCTAACACAACCGCCGCCAACTCTAAATCATGAGTCTGATACCCTTTTTCGTAGTCTTTCAAATTTTTTTGATGCATACGCAATAACCTTGTTGCTCGCATAAGGACACAACCCAATCCTTTGTGTGAAGCATCACTATACACCACAAAGTTTCTCAGATTATCCGGTAACGACAACACAAAAGTGCCACACTTAACTTCTTCTTCGCTTCTTGAAAACTTTCTTCACACTTTTTCGTCCAAACAAATTTTATGATTTTCTTGTCAAATTTGTCAACGAGTGGCAATCTTGGAAAAATCTTGGATAAACCATCTATAATAGCCTCGCCAAACCCAAGAAACTTCTTACTCGATGGAGTTCTTTGTTCCCAATTTATCACCGCTTCAACTTTTGATGGATCCACAAAATCCCATCCTTATCAATTACATGCCCAAGAAATTGTACACGCTCCAAACCAAAATTCACATTTAGAGAATTTCAGATATAACTTTTCTTTTCTTAACGCTCCAACGCCGACGTAAGTGTTCCACGTGTTCCTCTTGAGTTTTAGAGTACACCAAAATATCATCGATGAACACCACCACAAATTTGTCCAAAAATGGTTTAAAAACACCTGTTCATCAAATCCATGAACGCCGTAGGGTGTTTGTCAAACCAAAAGACATCACTAAAAATTTGTAATGTCCATACCTAGTTCTAATGCCATCTTCAAGACATCCTCCTTCCTTACTTTCAATTGATGATACCCACTTCTCAAATCTATTTTGAGAAATATCTAAAGACCCTTCAATCGATCAAACAAGTCATCTATTCTTGGCAACGGATATTTGTTTTAATAGTGACTTTGTTCAATTCCTATAATAATCAATGCAAAGACGCATCGACCCATCCTTCTTCTTCATTTAATAACACCGGTGCTCCCTACTGGTGTGACACACTCTATTGAATATACTTTTTATCCAAACAGCTTCTTGTAGTTGCACCATTAGTTCCTTCATTTCCACCCGAGCCATTCTCAGACGGGGCCTTCGATATCTGAGAGCTGCCTCGGCGCTAAGTCGATCATTTAACTCGATTTGGTCAAAGGAAGTCCCGCAAATCCTCCAAAACACGCCCACGAACTCCCTAACCACGGTATTTCCTCCAATTTCACACCCTTCTCCTTTTGAGTATCGACTATGTAAGCTAAATACCCTACACAACCCTCGACTCAATAACTTTTTGGCCTCGTGATCATCACGACATTTCATTTGTCTCAGCGATTTGCTACCATGAAAAACTACCTTTCGATTTGAGTCATAAGGTTTACACTTCTTTTGGCAATCAATTATCGCTCCATAATTGATAACCAATCCATTCCCAAAATAACATCGAACTCTCCAAGTTTTATCGGATTAAATCTACTTTCATAACATTCCCTTAATGTTCACCCTACAGCTTCTTGTATACGAACCTAAACAGAATCACTTCCCTATTCGCAATTTCTATGTTTAAAGGGAATTTCAACTCTTCACAAGGTATTTCTAACTTCTTAGCAAATTCATCGATATAAACGAAGCAAGTAGCACACTTAATCAAATAATACATATGCATTTATATCATTGATTGGGATAATACCCGACACGACATCTTTTTTGATTGCACCGCCATCCCGCACCGGCCATGTTCAAGGTTCCGGTCGTGGGCTTATTTGTTGATGTTGGTCCAAGCAATAGTCAAGTGCAGACCTCCACTAGCATTTCCCTTGCTTCCATTTGTCTCACCAGATCTCTCTTTTAGGGCATTCACGAGCAAAGTGATCCTCGACCCGCACGTGAAGCAAACATTCTTCTTTAGTTGAGTGCAATTTGGGGCGATGTGACCCCCTCCCGCCACAATTCAAGCATACTCATTTCCCCATCAAGCACACACCCTTGTGAAATTTTTCCACATGTAGCACATGCTTCAAACTTCTTCTTTGTTTGGTTTCTTTCACGATTTCCAACTCCCCCATTCGCATTCATTCCACTTCCTCTTCAAAGTTGTTGTTGCCATTTCCACCGCTACCACCACCACCATTCTTAGTTTCACCTTCACTTTTCTTCTTCCTCCGCTCTCGGTTATGTTTTGTTATCGCCTCGCCTCCACTTTCAAACGAGAATTGCTTTTTCCATCATCGCTGCAAATGTCTTCAATTGGAACAGGAGACCCTCATCAGCACAACCAGGTTTCAAGTCCTCGCGCCGAACCTCTTCGCCTTTGCATGCTCATCTCAGGCCGACTTGATATGGCGCAAACCTCGCCAACTCGTTGAAATTTTGCAAGATACTCGCATACATCGACATCGCTCCTCGCTTCAATTCCAAAACTGCACTTCTAGTCGATTTCTTGAACTTTCTCGGAAAATAGGTCTCAAAGAATATTTCCTGAACCTTTCCCAAGACATAATCCTCGACCTCCCGAAGTTTTATTGGCTGCCGCCACCAATAACTCGCCTCGCTTTCAACATAAATGTTGCAAAAGTCTTCTCGGTTATCCTCTACCCTAGCAACATCAAAACCTTCTCGATTTCCATGATCCAGTGTATCAGGCTTCAATCGGATTCATGGACCCACATGGAATTTTCGTGGTCCAACCGCCTTGAAATCCTTAAACGTAGTACCTTGATTTCGAGGTTGATTCTCGCAAAGCACCCATCAAGAACGCCACTAGTCAAAACGGGTTTCCTTCCACATTGTTGTTGTTGTTGGTTTCTCAAGTGGGTTCTCGTCGTGGTGGTTGACGTCTTGGAGGCATTTTTTTCGTTAAAATACATCCATTAGCTTTTATTCAACCTTTTAAGTATTATATACTTAAGTTGCACATCATAAAAGTTTATCACATAACACTTAACACTTTGAATAAAATAATAACTTTTATTCATTCATCATCTTTAAAAATATCAAAACAATAGCATCACCGCTATTTACATTATTTTCCGAACTATAAATGCAGCAGGACAACATCATCATCATCTATCCCATTGGTTATATCATACCCGGATTTACATTTCATTTATTTTCTAATCACCTATCAATTACATTTTCTACAATGTCCTACTAAGATATCAAGTGTAGCCTTTTTACGACGCTTCTTCTTCCATAATTCAAACATTGTTCTACGATCCAATATGTATGATAGTAGCATCTCGAACCGAATCGGATAACCCATGACACGATCTTGAGCTCAATTGATCAAGGTGTTGAATACGTTGTTCATCTCTTCCATCTTCCTCCTCTTTTCTTGTGTGTCCCTCTCTGCTATTCCGGCTCATTGATAAGCTTCATCAGACGCTGCCTTCTTCGGCTCTTGCCCTTTTGTAGATTCTTCTTTCAACTTGTTCTTCAACTCGCAATCTTCGCCATCATTCGCTTCATTCTTCCTTCAGTGTGGACCAGCTTATCTTCAACGTTGTTCAATCATTCTTCTCGATCCTGGATCTCATCATCTTTCTGTGCCATCGAGGTCTGTTATTCAGCTACTATCTCTTGTAACTCCTCGACGGTGTCTTGAAGTTCCACATTGCAGTCATATACCTCATCATACATACGGGCAGCTATCGAGTTAAGTGGAAGCTCTTCCTCCTCGTCCTCCTCATCCCCCGACTGTGGCAGCTCAACAGGGTCCTCCTCATCCGTCTCTATCTCATCATCCTCATCATGTACTCTCTCCCGCTTCAACTACGCGACCGATGGAACTGCTTTTCCGTGGCAAGAGTTGTTCCCAAATCACCCAATATCTCGAGGCTCCTCCTCTCTCTCTACCGACCGATCCTCCTATATTAGCCATCCGTCAACCAAATTTTAAGTTTTAATTACTAATCATTACTACTCGACAACTCACGAGCACATAAGTTGTAATCACATAAGCACATAAGTGTTTTATTACTTTTTCTTTCCTAAAAAACTCGATAAGAGTTTATCATCACTATCTTTTCAAAGGTTACTTCCTAAGGCTTTTTCCCCACCTAAGGTTCATAACCTAAAGCTTTGATACCAACCTGTGACACCCCCAAATCTAGGTACTTCATTCCCACAAGATTTGGTGCTCACTATCCATACATTCATACTATCTACCCAAATAAATAATATTTAAAACCATAAATCTCCCCTTTAAATAGGTTACACCATTAAATTCAAAACAATCCTGTGTTATCTAACCTTTAAACATCATTCAAGTGGAAATTAAATTATTACATTACATCATTATTAAAAAGTCTATGATCATCATAATAAATCAAAAGTACAAATCAACATCACTTGTACATTTTTCCCTTTCCTTTGCTAGTCAAGGTTCATCTACCTTCTCAACTTTAGTCGCAATGAGTATATAATATGCAAGAGTGAGCAAAACAATTGCTCACGGGATATAATAATGAATCAACAGAGAATAATAATAATAATCGCCAACAATAAGCTCATCAAAACCCGAATAGTACTCTAACAATGATAATCAAAACTCGAATCCAAAATATGGAATATACATAATCGAGGGTCATAAGACCATGAACTATGTCCACAAATAATGAGTAATCTTTCAACTCCAACTTTTTAACAATCATAAGACTATAAGGACCTCGTACTTAGGGGGATCAACCCCTTCGCATAAATGTATTGTGCACAAACATTTTAACGCTAAGCGTAAATTATCCCATAATAATAATAGGGTTGTTCATTTCAGTATTTAGAGTACAAGTCCGCACCAAAGAAAGTTTGGTTTGGATAAGCTTTCAAGGGTAATTAGAAGTTTAACGAACATCAACTAGAGGACTAGTTGAATCAATAGTGTTTGATAATCACACATAACATAGAACAATTGAGAATCATAAATGAACTGATTATACATATTAAACTAATGCTTGAAATAACTATAGAGCATAAGTATTCAATAAAATGAATAAAATGGTTAACCTTTGCTTGAATAAATAAATAAGCTAAGGTTAGAGTCTTATAACATTAGAAATGAAATTATCGAACGTACATTAACCTATAAAGCAAGTCGGAAACTAAAAAAACTTGCCCAACATGGTATTAACTCATGCAAAAGAATTAAAACAGTTCAATAATAGAGATTTAGAGTCAAAAAACTACGTTCATTATACAATAATAGAACTTAAGAAACTTGCTTAACTATAAACAAGTTAGAATGAATCAATCAAATGAGAATTTCAAATAACATTAGAGTTAAAGTTTGCTTGAATGAATTTTAGGAACAATCGACTTATTCAACAACTTTAAGATAAAAAGCTTGCTCAATCAAAAGAATAAAGTTACACAATGTAGTAATAGAACTAACTCAACGAAAGTGTAGAGTTAGAAAACTTTCTCAATGTAAAAAAGATAGGTTTAGAAACTTGCCTCAAGCGTAAGCTACAATATTAAACTCACGCTCACCTACACATTGGTTTAGAACCACATTATCTATTAGATATGCTAACATACCAAAACATGTACATTTCTAGCTAAACTTATCATTTTAGCACAAGTCTTTCTTTACCATTTACATTTCAGAAATTCCAAGTGTTTACTTCACAACACTTATCTAACATTCATTGTGTATACTAAGTTATCACATAACGCGCTCAAAATTTACTAATCATTTTTTTACAACTTTGAATTCATAACCCCCATAACACAACTCTATTTTAGCCTTGTTGTTACATGTTGGACACATTACCATAACCTTAAGCTAAGCTACAAAGAACGCACCAAAGTCTCAGCAGAAAGAAAAGAAGACTTCAATGTCTGAAAATGAGCAATCGCGCATGCGCATGGCGCGTTTTAGTTTTATATCAAGACGCACACATGCATCAATATGCGCATTTTAGGCTACGTCACAATACAATTACGTAAGAACTCAATTTTTTGCAGTAATGTAACTTTTGCACACTTTTCTTAAGCCAACTAACACTTAATTTCACCCACCAAACAAGTGATAATAACACGTAAAATAAATATACAACTATCATAAACATGATTGCTAACATATACAACCACTTAGCACAATTTAAAAACAACTAAAACTATTTTAATTTCTCAATTTTCATGTTTTCATGAAAACTCAATTTTTTTGACATTCATCCCAAAAAATCATCATCTGTGAATTCAATACATGACCAAATCATCTCATTCAAATTACATTATGTTCAGTATCTCAACAAACTAGCATAAACAAAACTCAAATTAACATCTTAGCATGCAATTTGACCATCAAAATTGATACTTACATAGCTACATATGAAAATACATAAACATATAATACGTCAAAATTTTTTCATCATCGAATCCAAAATTAGCATGCAATTATTGTTTAAACATAATATCTAATCATCATAAACACATGTAATCATCATAACTAATTCAAGAACATCAATTTAACAATATAAAATTCACAAAGTATGAAAAATTATTGTCGTAAAACTCATATATATGCTTATAATATAGAGATTATAGAACATACCTTTTAATTTCTAAATAATCCTTGCTAAAAAAATCACTCGAAATTTGTCGTGAAAATTCATAATTCTCTCAATTTTCTCTCAAACTCTCTCAAACTCTCTCAACTCTCTCAAAAAGCTTAGAAAATAGAATGCCTGTAAAAAAAAAAAAACTAATATAATGATAATAATAATAAAATAAAACCGATACCCCTTAATAATACTACTAATATGTATTATCATTTATTAACGATATAATATAAATATATTATATTTATTATTTTTTTATTTTTTTTTTATTTATTTAAATTTCAAAAATTAGAAATTCAAAAGCCATAAGGCTTGTTTGGCAAACTCTTTAAATTTTAAAGAATTAAAAAATACTTAAGCCTTTGTTTGGCAAAAAAAACTAAATTAAACCCTTTTTAATTTATTTTAATAAACACTTTAGTTTATAAATTATAATCACATATTATTTATTTGGATTTCCATATCCAACATTAACCCATTAAATTAATCACATACTATATTTTAATTAAATATAGAATTTTAACAAATATCACAAAATTATAATTTTCATTATAACTTTATTTAATAATTTAATATATCATTTAAATTATTAAATCAAAAAACAACAATATAACATCTCATGTTATTTTACAAACTCTCTAAATTATAAATTAATTTAATTTAGAAAAAAAATTCTCTAATAAATTTAGATTCATCAACCATCACATCAATAAAATAAAATATTTATTTAACAATAAACACCTCAAATAATATTTATATAACTCAATAAATATTTAAATTACAATTTGAAATTTTGCTAAGATGTCTTTAAGCTCGAACATCTTCTCAGATTTTAGCGTACTTGGCGTGATCGGCCTTGAAGTGCAGTTGAGTGTTGTATAATGCTCAGCTTCTTCAGTTACTCAACCACTTCTAATGATCCCTTGATGAACTACCTTGAAGATCATTCTTCTTGATACTTGATGGCTGCACATGATGGGTTTCTAAGATGACTGTAAGCTCTTCTGCTAGGTACTTAGCAACTTTCTCATGCTTGACACCATGATGTCATTGGTGATCTTCTTTCTTAATACTTGATGCCTTCTCATGATGGACTTGCTAAGATGACTATAGGCTGTTCTCTCTGGTACTTAGAGTCTTCCCATGATGGATATCAAGATGACATGATGCTCTTCTTTCTCTCGGCAGTTCAGAACACTCTTCTTGTAGTAGAACTCTCACTTCTACATTATAGAACTCTCACTTCTACTTCCTTCTTTGTCTGTCTCTAAGTGTTCTTGGTGGATCGTAGAGTGAGCCTTCAGACCTTCATTGGTCACTCACTATTTTAGGTTGGTTAGATCAGTCCACCATTTCTCCAAACTCAACAAGTCCAGCAACCTTTGATCTTTGAAGCTCTAGCAGATTTATCCTCCTTCCCAATCTTCCCATTGGAAAGTAGCCGTTGAAAGCTCTTTGAAATGCTTCGCAGATCTCGAGTTGTATGGTACAGACTGCATATGTGACATGACATCCCTTTTTCTGATTTTCTGACACTGCAGTCTACTGTTTCACCTACCCCGTCAGAGATGTTACTTTTGTACCTCGGGCAGGTCGACGACTTTATTTCCCCCTTCTGATTTCTCGATCAGAGGTTGTCCTTTTGCATCGATGCTCTCAATAAGCTCTTGTCCGAATACCAACCTTCAGATCGAACCATTACCAATGCTTCAATCTTCGGATGACTGAACTCTACTATACTAATGCATACATTTCTTGAACCTAATCGTAGAGTCTTGTTGACTGTTGCTCATTAGACACGTAGAGACAACACTACGATCTTTGAAGGGTGTTCATTAGATCTTCAGTGTAGAACACCTATTCCTTCTATTGTGTAGTGTTTTAACACATTTTTTTGCTTCGGCTATTCTCAGATACTGATGGTTTGACTCCTTGCTCTGGTCCCTTCTGAATAGCAAGACACTTCAGATTTATGGCGTGTTCAGCTCGCTTTGTCCTTGTGATCTCCCGTTCACTTATCATCAATGGACTGACCTAATGCTTAATCACTTTAGCCTTGTTCTTCGGAGGATGACCAGTATCTCTGTGTGCACTCCATCAGTTCCTTCTTTGTGTGGAAAACACTACGATCTTGGTTGCTTCCAAGATCGTCGTCTTCATCTACTTGATCGCTCATCGCACTTATCGACTTTCCTTAGTCGCCATCAAGTCTTCTTCTGATCACCTTGTGGAAGACTTCTGAAGTCAGTTACAACTTTATGTTGATGCTGATTGGGTTGGTGCTTAGATCTTTCATTAGCTTGCATGCCATTTGTTGAGTACTCTCTGGTTTCCTTTAGGTGGGATGTATCTTTACACCTTAGACCGGAGGCTTCATTCCTTTGGATATTCTGGGAGTGCTCAATTGTTGAGAATTATGTTTGCTCTACAATTCTACCTTGGCTTTGTGAGCACATCTGTTGAGGTCTTAGTTCTGCACTCTACGATTCAGCTTCGGTTGTGCAGACACTACGACTCCAAGATCAGATCTTGACACTCTACGATTTCTGTCGTTGGGCTTGTTGTCTTCATCTGATCTTGCTCGACTACAATCTCTGCCTCTAATACGATCAATAGACTCTACAGCTTTGAGTGTAGTGTACGATTCTTTACTTGGCTTTGACATTAGTAGACTCTACGACTCCGAGTGTAGTCTACGATTCTTGACTCGGCTTCGGCAGATGCTCGGTCGGCTCGTAGGTAGGCTGTCTCTACAATTTTGAACATGACTTCCTCAACAGACTACGGCTCCGAGGAAGTGCTCCTTGACACACTATGATCCTTCCTCATCTCTCCTGGCAGTCTATGAACTCCGAGATCTACTATCTTGCAGACTACGATTCTGCTTCGATAGCTCTCAAGTTATCCTTGACTCTCTTGGCAGACTACGATTTTCGGTACAGTTCTCGACGATCAGACAAGCCTATCTATTACATCATAAGATCAACCTAACATGCTTGATCTTTCTATATTTATAGTCCTTCTACATCATTTCTTTTTAAGGACTTTACAAAGATGTTTTGCTTATGTAGGATCAACCTAACATATTTGATCAATTCATTCTAAGTCCTTGTACATATGTTTCTATTATCTATCAAAGGACTTTACAGCTTTTCTTAATGCAAGCATAATTGCATATTCATTCATATATATATATATATATATCATAATCAAATCATATGTAAATAGGAATATCATTCACATGCTTATTCCTAACAATCTCCCCCTACTTGATTATGACAAAAACAATAAGTGCATATGCATGTTATGAATGAATCTTATATACAGTGAGCAGCTGTATTTCTAAAACAGATAATTATGAATGTCATTTATAATGATATGGAATTTAATATACTATGACATTTTACATCTTGGGAACATTCCTAACTAGTTAGAGATGTACCTCTTTGGTTCCATGTATGCTTCCAGAATGTCTGTTGATCAACTGTAAGACCCCAACTTTTTTTGAATAAAGAATATTTTTTCTCGAAATATATTTTTGAATATTATGGTGTGGATATGATATAATGTTATAGTTGTGGGTAATATTTGGAAAATTTTGCAAAGATAGTAAGTTGATATAAAATATTTGTTGTGCAGTGAATATTCGATTGGTCGGGAAATATTCATTTTAACAGGGAATATTCGTACGACAACACAATCATTGGTAGATCCCACAACGGAAGTATTGTTGTAGTTAGAAAATGACAGGTATATCTTTTTATAAAAATAACAGCGAAAGTTTTACCATTAAATTATTGAACTACCCAGTGGTAAAAGTAAAGTAATACGCGTGGTTGCATAGTAGCACACGGTATTGATTATTGATGCTTACCTGAGAAGTCACTCAGTTATACTCAATTATTGCTACAGTAATTATTGCATAGTATCTCACATTATTTGATTCAATTATTGTCACATTATCATCAGCATAATATTTTATATTATTAAATCAATAATTGAGACAACAAAGTTATTCATATTATTATTTGTAATATTGACAATGTCTCAAAAGTTCTGTCGAGGAGAGGTTTGGTCACCTAATTGCGCGCCAATTGGGAGAAATCCTTATTGGAAAGCCCCCTCTTTTATGGGAACGATCTGGTTGTTAAATATTGTGAGTTATAATATTAATGATGAATAATTGTTGAAGTATTAAAAATGTGTTTATTGAATATAAGTGAATTACAAAAGTTAGAGGGGAATAATACAAACTTGGAAAACTTTAGGGGTACTAAAGTGTAATAAGTTAAATTAATCTGGACCATTGGTGGTGTTTTTAATAGTAAACCAATCTGGACCGTCAATGGTGGTTTTAATAGTAAATCAATCTGGACCATCGATGGTGGTTTTAATAGTAAATCAATCTGGTGGTGGTTTTAAAAGTAAATCAATCTAGACCGTCGATGGTGTTTTTAAAAGTAAATCAATCTGGACCGTCCGTTCTAATAGTAAATCAATTTGGACCGTTCATGAATCAGTTACTATTTAGTCCATTCTCCTATAAATAGAAGCTTAATTCTTCATTCATTCTCACTAATTCATTGAGATTCATAAGAAACACTATAGAGAGAGAAACTATAGAGAGCAAAAAGAAGAGTATCCTGCTACTTCATTATTGCAGTATCCAGCTTTCTACTAAGGTAAGGGGTATTATTTCTTTCGTATTCATAAGGAATACTATTTTTCGTATTCATCCTTTAGTATGTCGGAATAACTTGTCTACGGGGATTACGTACCGTATGACAGGTGAAAATCCATTTGCAGTTTTCGTAAGTTAATTCTTTTCATATTCTTAAATCTAAACTTACTATGGTAAGTATTACTTTTATAATCTTTGAAATTAGTGGAATATCTGTGAGTTTTTCGCTTCATCCAGTATCATTTTATTGGAATATTGATATGAACTTTTTATTAAATATCAATATTTTCACCCGAAGTACTATTTACAAGTTACTATCCATGGGTTACTATTCACCTGGTTACTATTCACTATAATATTATTCACTCGGGTATTCGGGGCACTTTTTATGCTGGGGTACTATTCACGAGTTACTATTCACGGGATGACTATTCACCCAATTACTATTCACTCAAATATTGTTCACTCGGGTATTTGGGGCACTTTTCATGTCGGGGTGCTATTCCCGGGGTACTATTCCTGAAGTACTATTCACCGAAAATTTTATTTCTCTTTTGTCCAAATTATTTTTGATACATGGATATTATTCTTGAATTTTACTCCACAAAGCAGTATCATGTTGAAAATTTGGACATTATGGAATTCTGGATAAATTAAATTATAAATCTTTAAAAATTTATCCTTTACTTTCTTTTAATTGAATTCTTATATCATTGTCATCATCCTCATGCTTATATTGTGACGAAAGTCATCTTTGGCTTACGTGCATAGATGGACTGTTGATTGGTATGATTATGACCAGGGATAATTCGGTATAGTCATGACCATTGATCATTAAACGAATATTCTTGGCCCGTAGTGCAAGAATAATTTGTGGATGCGATACTAATGAATATCCTTGGCCCGTAGTGCAGGGATGATTCGATGATGTGATTTATTTATTAAGCTGAGTCCCAACAATAAAGTTAATGATAAACTTTTTAAATCATAGAAGATAGTAGATATCATGCTCTACTTGACTCTTCTAATGGATTGCTTGTTCCGCTGCAGTTAAACTTGTTGTCTATTATATTCTATCAGTTTAACATTATTGAAGGCTAATGATAACTTATTCTGCATTATCTTAGTCATAATATTTCTTACTGGGCTAGTTGAGCTCACCCTTTTACTTCCATTGTTCTCTTCAGGAAATGAGAACGTAGCTAGAACTAGTCGGGGAACGGAGTGATGGCCCGAGATGGTGTTATAGTAGTCCTCACTATTCTATAAAATAATGTGCCAATAAATGTAATGAGGACTCTATTTGAGTTTAGATATTGTCTAGATGATAATATTCATGTAAAAACTCTCAGCTCATGTTGTATAATTAAGTTTGTATTTGTATTCAGTACCATGTATTTGGCGACCCAAGATGGGTGATGTATACCTATTTTGGGGGCGTCACAGTTGGTATCAAAGCTTAGGAATATGATCCCTAGCTGAGATGTGAGATAAGAACTAGGAGAGGAGAGACGGGAAATTCCTTCGCTAGTATGACTTACCTAAGTTTATTTGGTATTTAATTGGTCGGTCAAAGTATAGGGATAATGTGTGGCATGTCAATTAACCCTTGTTTTGTGGCAGTATTTGAAAATGGCATCTGAAAATGTCAAGATAAGCAATGAAGCACATGAGATTGTTGAGTCACCAACAATCAATACCTAGGATAATGTGCAACAAGAAGACAATAATCCTCAGGTAAACAACAACACCGATCGAATGATGAATGATGGGATGTTTAAAGGCTTCATGCAATTCATGCAACATCAGGTGAGAGCGGCTCCTATTCAAAATGCAGGTGGACACACTGGCAACTCACTGATGGTCACCACTAAACAATTCAAGGAGCTGGGACCATCGAAGTTTTGGGGAGAGCCAAAACCACTTAAGGCAGAGACGTGGATAAAGCAGATCACCAAGATATTTGATGTCTTGGAATGCTCCGAGGAGCAAAAGATTCCCTTTTCCACCTTCATGTTGAGAGGAGAAGCAGATTACTGGTGGGATTCAGTAAAGCGTACCCAGCCTGCCACACTCAAAATGTCGTGGGAGAATTTCCAAGAGCTGTTTAATGACAAGTACTTTCCCGAAAGTATTCGTCACATGAAGTAGGTGGAGTTTATCAAGTTGGAGCAAAATAATATGATCGTGTCGTAGTACGAGGCTAAGTTTGCCGAGTTGTCCCAGTTCGCATCCCATTTAGTTGATAATGTGGAGAGAATGACGCAAATATTTCTACGAGGTTTGAGACCCAAAATGCATCAATACCTTATTTCTCATAAACTATATTTGTATTCAGATGTTGTAAATAGGGCTCAGTTATTGGAGCATGATAATGAGTCAACCCAACCAAGAGAAAGCAACCAGTAAGTCAATAATACCAGTGGTAGCAGTTATCAAAGCGGTGACAACAAACGTGGAAGGAATCAACATGCAAGAAATGGTAACCACTTCGGTGGTAATCATGGCCAAGATAATAAAAGTGGAAATTTCAAGAAGAGGAGATTCAATAATGATGGAAAGACGTAAGCACCAACACCTGTTGTTAAGGAAGGAGAACGACCACTGGTTGTAAGTTATAAATGCGGAGGAGAGGGACACATCAGTCCAAACTGTACACACCAGTCCAAAACATGTTACAATTGTGGTAGAGAAGGTAAGCTAGCCCGATTTTGTCGTACACCAAAGTTAAGTCCAGCTGGGATGGAGGCATCAAAGGTCGTCCTAGACAAGACAAAACCGGTAGTTCAAGGGAGAGCGTTTGTCGTAACCTCCCAAAAAGCGAGGAATCCGAACGAGGTGATCACGGGTAAGCTAATCATAAACTCTTGCGAAGCTTATACCTTATATGATACTGGTTCAACCCATTCTTTTATTTCTTCTACTTGCGCTCAACGTTTAAATTTGACTCCAGAGAAATTAGACTTTGATTTATCTGTTGAAACTCCATTGGGAGAAACCCTCATAACATCCAGTGTTTATAAGTCTTGTTTGGTTAAAATCAGTAACCGCATGTTACTTGTCAATCTTATTTCTTTAAAAATACTTGCATTCGATGTGATTTTAGGAATTGATTGGTTGACTACTCATCATGCTAAAATTGATTGTTTTCGAAAGGTTGTTAGCTTTCATATTCCTAACCAACCTATTATTCGAATTCAAGCAACCAAACCATTAAAGTCAATCAGTGTCATCTCAAGCCATAAAGCTATTCGTTTATTGAAAAACGGATGTCAAGCTTTCTTAGCTCATGTCACAGATTTAAACAAAAATATGTCAGTCTTGAATGATATTGCTATTGTTAATAAATTTCTTGACGTATTCCCTGAAAAACTTTCTGGCCTACCCCCAGAGCGTGAAATTGAATTTTGTATTGACCTTGAATCTAGTACAAAACCCATTTCCAAAGCCCCATATCGAATGACTCCTATTGAACTTCAGGAGTTAAAAACCCAACTACAGGAATTGTTAGACATCGGTTTCAATCGTCCTAGTACGTCTCCTTGGGGTGCTCCTGTTCTCTTCGTAAAGAAGAAAGATGGAAGTATGTGACTTTGTATTGAATCATGTCACCATCAAAAATAGGTACCCGATGCCACGCATTGATGACCTGTTTGACCTGTTATAAGGCGCCAAATTCTTTTCAAAGATAGATCTTCATTCTGGATATCATCAGTTAAAGATTAAAACCGATGATATCCCAAAGACTGCTTTCAGAACTCGGTACGGGCATTATAAATTCCTAGTCATGTCTTTTGGATTGCCTAATGCTCCTGCTGCCTTCATGGATATGATGAACCGAGTATTCAAGGAATATTTGGATCATTTTGTAGTCGTCTTTATTGATGACATCCTCATATATTTCAAAATCCATGAAGATCATGAGCAACACTTGAGGCTGATACTCTAAAAGCTTCGTGAAAACAAGCTTTATGCCAAGTTGAAGAAGTGCGAGTTTTGGCTTGAGGAAGTAGCACTCCTTGGGCACGTGATATCAAATCATGGAATTTCTTTTGACCAAGCAAAGATTGAAGCAATTCAAAGCTGGGAGTAACCCAAGTTAGTAACCGAAGTACGTAGCTTTCTGGGCTTAGCTGGTTATTATCGGAGATTCATGGAAGGATTTTCTCGAATCGCTACTCCATTAACTCAGCTAACTCGAAAAGATACAAAATTTGATTAGAGCGAGGAATGTGAAAAGAGTTTTCAAGAACTCAGGAGGAGACTCATGTCAGCACCTGTTCTGACAATAACATCTAGTTCGGAGGGATTTGTCATCTACAGTGATGCTTCAGGCAAAGGTTTAGGATGTGTTATCATGCAACATGGGAAAGTCATAGCCTATGACTCACGACAACTTAAAGAATATGAGAGAAATTATCCTACTCATGATCTAGAGTTGGCAGCTGTCATTTTTGCGCTTAAGATTTGGAGCTATTACCTGTATGGAGAGAAGGTGGAGATTTATACGGATCATAAAAGCCTCAAATATTTCTTCACTCAAAAGGAACTCAACATGTGGCCAAGACGATGGCTTGAGCTGTTGAAAGATTATGATTATACCATTCAATACCATCCTGGAAAAGCGAACGTAGTAGCTGATGCATTGAGTAGAAGATTATATGCGGGTACGAGTGCGATATTGTCAACACAAAGGCCCATTTTGTATGACTTACAAAGGATGGAGATAGAGTTAAAGACTCCAGGGACCCATGTGATGATGGTGAATATACGAATAGAATCGTCTTTAATCGATAAAGTTAAAACTGGTCAAGCTACAGACCTAGAGCTAATGCGTATGTAGAAGAAAGTGCAAGAAGGTGCTATCCCGGAAGCAAGAATCAATGATGAAGGAATAGATGAAATTTAGGTCATTGTTGATAGATTGACCAAGTCTGCTCATTTCTTATCGATAGGAGAAACTTATACACTCGAACGTCTTGCTCGTATGTACATAAACGAGATTGTAAGATTGCATGGTATGCCAGTATCCATAGTTTCTGATCGAGACCCAAGATTCACTTCAAGATTTTGGGTTAGTTTGTAAAAAGCTATGGGCACGGATTTATGATTTAGTTTGGTGTATCATCCTCAAACGGATGGACAATCAGAGAGGACTATTCAAACTCTTGAGTATTTATTAAGACACTATGTCCTTGACTTCAAAGGAAGTTGGGACAAGTTCTTACTATTGGTGGAGTTTTCCTACAACAACAGTTATCAAACAAGTATTGGCATGACTCCATTTGATGCGTTGTATGGAAGAAAGTGTCGTTCTCTAGTATGTTGGGATGAGGTAGGTGAAACAACGTTGTTGGGACCAGAGTTGGTACGTATGACTATGAAAAAGATTCAAACGATCCGACAACGTATAAAAACCTCACAAGATCGACAAAAGAGTTATGCTGATCTTCATCGAAAGGACGTGGAATTCAATATTAGAGATCATATGATGTTACGTGTTGCTCCACGGAAAGGAGTTACTAGATTTGGAAAGAGAGGAAAGCTCAATCCTCGATTCATTGGCCCATTTGTAATCCTTGATCGAGTAGGAACTGTGGCCTATAGACTCGCCTTACCGCCAAGTATGTCTCATGTTCATAACATTTTTCACATATCTATGTTACGTAAGTATGTGAAAGACCCGAACCACATTATTGAATTAGAACCAGACGAAATAGTGGAAGATTTAACGTATGAAGAGGTAGCTGTTAAAATCTTGGATAAGAAGTGTAAGACCCCGAATTTTATGAAATAAAAGTATTTAATTTTTCTTATAATTATTATTCAGTAAATGGTTAAATTGATAAAAAGTTAAAGTTAAGGGTGATATATGTAATGTTTACAAAATACGCAAGTGGTTATAAAATACTCATTGTTGTCGGAGAATATTTGTTTGGTCGTGGAATATTCTTGTTGTTAGGGAATATTAAATGCGACGGTATGACATTATGGCCCCATAATGGAATAAGCTGTGGGATGAAGAAAAGCGACAAGTTTGAGTTTTTATAAATAACGGTAGTAATTGTTACCGCTAACATTTGTTGGAATACGGTGGTTAAAATACGATGAATGGCGTGGTCGCACAAGATAGCTTTACCAGTATTGCACGATATTTTTGAATTATTGATTCTTACGTAAGAAGTCACTACTCAATAATTGTTACGGTAATTCTTATTCAATATTTTATTTTATTGATTCAATAATTGTTGCGTTGATATTTTATATTATTGTTGTTTCAATAATTATCAACATAAAGATTTCCCATTATCGATCAATAATTCATATTATTTGAATAATATTATTAGATAGCATTATTGGCAATGTCTAGAAAGTTCTATCAATGAGAGGTTTGGTCACCTAATTGCGCGATAGTAAAGAGAAATCCTTATCGGAAAGCCCCCTCTTTTTTGAGAACAGCCTGGTTGTCATTATTGTGATTCTGTAATATTATTTGTGAATAATTATTTATTGATTTATATGATAAAGAAATATTTATTTTATGTGGATATAATTGATGGATATATTTATTTATGTGGTTATAAATGAAGGAATTAAAGCTGAGTTGTTTTATCAGTATTTTGTCGGATTGGAGGTATTAAAAAATCAAATCGGTGTTCTTAAAGCTCTATCGCGTGAGTTATAATTTTAATCTGACTGTTGGATCATTGTGATTTTTGGATATGTTATACATATATAAGTTGAGTATATGTCCAAAAATTTTGAACCGTTAAAAATTAACGCACGATTTGTTATGAATTTTAAAAGGTGTTAAAAATCACCCGTTTGTGGATTTCGGATATTTTCTGTCTGAAATTTGGAAAAACTTAAAGCTACAAAGTTGTACAGAATTCGATTTCGTGTGGAATGGAAATAAATTTGTATTTTTCTGATAAAAGGTCTATTTATTATGAATTACTGAAGTTTCGGAAAATAAAATGATTTTTATTAAATTTGGGTGGGACCCACTTTTGGTTAGTGTAGAAAGCATGTGCTGAATTGGTGGGCCCCACTAGAGGTGGTTGATTGTTTGATCAAAATGGGTGGGCGTAGAAGTGAAGGAATAAAAATAATATTATTTTATTATTTTAGTCTTCTTTGGCATTCTAGCACTTTCCTATAAATAGGCACTTAAGTTAGAATTGAAAATCACACCAGGAATAAGTTTTTTTTTCTCTCTCTCTATATTGTCGAGCGTATTTTTGTGAGTATTTAGATACTTTGAGAGTTGTTATTTAGTGCAAGTTTTGTAAGACCCCAACTTTTATAAATAAAGAATAATTTTCTCGAAATATATTTTTGAATATTATGTTGTGGATTTGATATAATGTTATAGTTGTGGGTAATATTTACAAATTTTGCAAAGTAAGCAAGTCGTTATATAATATTCGATTGGTCGGGGAATATTCGTTTTAACAGGGAATATTTGTACGACGGCACAATCATTGGTGGACCCCACAACAGAAGTATTGTCGTAGTAAGAAAACGACATAATTATCTTTTTATAAAAATAACGACGGAAGTGTTACCGTTAAAACTATTGAACTACCCGGTAGTAAAAGTGCAGTAATACGCGTGGTTGCATAGTACCACACAGTATTGGTTATTGATGCTTACATGAGAAGTCACTAAGTTATACTCAATTATTGCTACAGTAATTGCTGCATCATATCTCTCATATTATTGATTCAATTATTGTCACAGTATCACCTGCATAATATGATATATTATTAAATCAATAATTAAGAGGACAAAGTTATACATATTATTAAATTGCAATATTGACAATGTCTAGAAGTTCTGTCAAGGAGAGGTCTGGTCACCTAATTGCGCGCCAATAAGGAGAAATTCTTATCAGAAAGCCCCCTCTTTCTTGGGAACGACATGGTTGTTAAATATTGTGAGTTATAATATTAATGATGAATAAGTTCGTGTTGGTTACAGATGAAATTGATAGTTCCATTGTGTTGGAATTATTAGTGTTAGTGGAAATCAACATTTATTTCGATAATAATTGATGTCTAGAGGTTATATTTACCAATCGGGTAATTAATCGGATAAATGAGGAATTAATTGCTATTAATTCACATGATTATAACTATTTGTTCACATGTATGTACTATTGATTAACATTTTTGTACTATTAGGGGAGGTGGTGCAAGATTGATAATACTTGCATGACTAAGTTAAAAATGGAGGTATAGATGGAGGTACTATACCCGTAATTCATATTTTCACATGTCTAGAACTATTGATTCACATGATTTACTATTAGGGAGGTGGTGCAAGTTTGATAATACTTGCAAGACTAAATTAAAAATAAAGGAAAAGATGAAGGTATTATTTTGTAATATTTCGAGCCCTAAAACGTGCAATTATCGAAACTATATTTTTTTATAAATAGAAGCTCATTCTTTCTTCATTTCTCACCAATTCACTAAAGCTATAGAGCAATTATTATAGAGAGAAATTATAGAGAGAAAGAAGAAGAGAAGTCTGCTACCTCACTATTCCAGTATCCAGTTTTTTCTAAGGTAAGGGGTATTATTCTTTCGTATTCATGAAGAGAGTTATTTTCTTTCAATACTCGTAAGGGTTGTTATTCCATTCTTTATTATTATGTTGGAATAACCTATCTATGCGAAGCACCACATACATGGTGAAATACTTCTATTATTTTATTCTTTATTATTCTGTTAGAATATCTTGTCTGTGCGGATTACGTATGACCTGGTTCCATTCTTTATTATTCTGTTGAAATATCCTGTCTGTGCGGATTACCCATGACCTGGTTCCATTCTTTATTATTATGTTGGAATATCCTGTCTGTGCGGGTTACGCATGACCTGGTTTCATTCTTTATTATTCCGTTGGAATAACCTGTTTGTGAGGATTACGCACGCCTGGTGAATTCTTCTGTTATTCCATTGTTTATTATTCTGTTGGAATAACCTGTCTATGTGGATTATCGCATGCATGGTGAATGATCCTTCGTATTCATTCCATATTCAATTGTGAAAATGATCTGTCTACGTGGATTACCGCATGGCGGGCAAAAATCCATTTGCGGTTTTATATATTCTATTATACTCAGTTGGTTAAAGTTTTGGCTTCTATACTCCATGAAATTGGTGGAATATCCTTGATATTTGTGCTTCATCTTGTATTTTTTCATGGAAATATTCTTCTGAGCATTCTTGAATTTTACTCCACAAAGAAGTATCATGTTGACAATTTGGACGTTATTGATTTCTGGATAAATTAAAATTATAATTTTTTAAAATTTATCCTTGAACTTGTTTTATTGAATTATTATGTCATTGTCGTCATCCTCATGCTTATATTGTGATGAAAGTCATCTTTGGCTTACGTGCATAGATGTACTTGGTATGATTATGACCATGTATTATTCGGTATAATCATGACCGTAATGTGATGAATGATGTGGTAAAAGTCCTCATTGGCCTGTAGTTCATTGATGGACAGTTGTTGGTGTGATTATGACCAGGGATTATTCGGTATAGTCATGACCATTGATGATTACATAAATATCATTGGTCGTGATGTAGGGATGATTCAATTTTATTTATTAAGCCGAGTCTCAACGATAAAGTTGATGAAAAACTTTTTAAATCATAGAAGATAGTAGATTTTATGCTCTACATGACTCTTCTAATGTATTGCTTATTCCGCTGCAGTTAAACTTGTTGTCTATTATATTCTATCAGTTTAACATTGTTGAAGGTTAATGATAATTTATTCTGCATTATCTTAGTCATAATATTTCTTACTGGGCTAGTTGAGCTCACCCTTTCTTTCATTGTTCTCTTCAGGAAATGAGAACGTAGCCGGGACTAGTCAGGGGATGGAGTGACGATCCAGATGATAGCATTAGTAGTCTTCACTATTCTATTAAATAGTGTGACAATAAATATAATGAGGACTCCATTGAGTGTGGATATTGTCTAGAAGACAATATTCTTATTAAAACTCTTAGATTATGTTTTGTCATATTTTACACGACTGTTGTATAATTAAGTTGTATTTGAATTTTGTACCATGTAATTGGCGACTCAAGATGGGTGATGTATACCTATTTTGGGGGCGTCACAGTTGGTATCAAAGCTTAGGGATATGATCCCTGGCTGAGATGTGAGACAAGAACTAGGAGGGGAGAGACGGGGAATTCTTTCGCTAGTATGACCTACCTAAGTTTATTTGGTATTTAATTGGTCGGTCAGAGTATAGTGATAATATGTGATATGTTAATTAACCCTTGTTTTGTGGCAGTATTTGAAAATGGCATCCGAAAATGTTGAGATAAGCAATGAAGCACATTAGACTGTTGAGTCACCAACGACTAATACCCATGATAATGTGCAACATGAAGACAATAATACTCAGGTAAACAACAACACCAATCGAATGATAAACGATGGGATGTTTAAAGGCTTCATGCAATTCATGCAATATCAGGCGAGAGCGGCTCCTATTCAAAATGCAGGTGGACACACGGACAACTCTTGGATAGTTATCGCTAAGCAGTTCAAGGAGCTGGGACCACCGGAGTTTTTTGGAGAGCCAAAACCACTTAAGGCGGAGACGTGGATAAAGCATATCAACAAGATATTTGATATCTTGGGATGCTCCGAGGAGCAAAAGGTTCCCTTTGTCACCTTCATGTTGCGGGCAGAGGTAGATTACTGGTGGGAATCTGTAAAGGGTACTCAACCTGCCGCACTGAAGATGTCTTGGGAGAAGTTCCAAGAACTGTTCAATGACAAGTACTTTCCTGAAAGTATTCGTCACATGAAGGAGGTAGAGTTCATCAAGCTTGAGCAAAACAGTATGATCGTGGCATAATACGAAGCTAAGTTTGCCGAGTTGTCTCGGTTTGTATCCCACTTGGTTGATAATGACGAGAGAATGACGCGATTATTTTTAAGAGGTTTGAAACTTGAGATACGTCAATACCTAATTTCTCACAAACTGTGTTTGTATTCAGATGTTGTGAATAGGGCTCAGTTGTTAGAGCACGATAATGAGTAAACCCAATCAAGAGAGAGCAGCTGACAAGTCGATAATACCAGTGGTAGCAGTCATCGAAGCGGTGACAACAAGCGTGGAGGGAATCAACATGCCAAAAATGGTAATTACTTTGGTGGTAATCATGGCCATGACAATAAGAGTGGACATTTCAAGAAGAGGAGATTCAACAATGATGGAAAGACGTCAGCACAAGCACCTATTGTTAAGGAAGGAGAACGACCGCCGGTTGTATGTTACAAATGCGGAGGGGAGGGACATATCCTTCCAAACTGCATGATGCACTCCAAAGCATGTTACAATTGTGGAAGAGAAGGTCACCTAGCCCGATCTTGTCGTGCACCAAAGTCAAGTCCAGCTGGGTTGGAGGCATCAAAGGCCGTCCCAGACAAGACAAAACCGGTAGTTCAAGGGAGAGCGTTTGTCGTAACCTCCCAAAAAGCGAGGAATCTGAACGAGGTGATCACGGGTAAGCTAATCATAAACTCTAGCGAAGTATATACCTTATTTGATACCGGTTCTACCCATTCTTTTGTTAGGTTTTCGTGAAAATCAAAGTAGCGATCAAATTGCAAAATTATAAGCGGAGCGAGATAAAATCGATTTTAAAATTTTTCACAAACCGATTACGGATCATCCTTTATGCATATTATTAATTAAGCGAAGAATAAGAAATTATGAAATCATACCCTTGTAGAAGCGAGCTTCCTCAGTGCGAGTTCACCTCCTACTTCTCATGATCTCCTTGAATCTCGGGTAGATTCCTTCCTTTGATTAATGTAAGCCACCCAGTGTATGGCCTCTATAGGTGATCCACGAGGAAGAGAATTTTTCAAAGAAGAAGGATTTGGCAAACCCTAGTTTTCTATACGAATAAGAAAAGGGGTGTACTCTCAAATCTTGGAATTACATTATATTAGATATCTAATATAAGACTCCTCTTATAAAGATATTATATAACCTATTTTAATTAAAATAAGGTATTATTTATTTAATTAAACTCTTTTAATTAAATGGGCTCCCTAATCTATTAGGGATAATTAATTAAACTCCTTTAACTAATTTTCTTTCTAATCAATTAGGAATAAATGAAGTACTAATATTAAATTAATTCCTAAACCTTTTAGAAATTAAAATAATAATAATTATAATAATATTAATAAGACTCCTCTTATTAATTTATATTTAATATTTCTAAAATATTAAATAATAAATATTAAGCTATTTAATTTATTCTATCACCATAGATTAAATTAAATATACTTACTTATATTATTACAATTATGCCATTAACTTCTTAAATAATTATTCTTCCTTTTTATGGTGTGACCCTTTAGGTTCTCCGTATTAAATAGGTTGTGAATAAATCAATTAGAACAATTCTAATCTCATTTAAATAAATAAATTAAACAAATAATTTATTTAAATAAATAATATTTATTCTCTGATAGGGATAAGCCTCCCTAGCGATCAGCGACTTTCCGGATAATATAGATTTCAACATTAATCATAAAAGAACCTTTGAGTAAATAATTAGTTAGTCTGATTGATCCTTCCACCATCTGATGTCCCGATTAAATATAAGGCATGGAATTCTTGTCAAAGTCTTATTTTATTTAATTATATGTATTTCGATTCTAAATGAACAACTCTAATGAATGCAAATTAGAAACTACTTTCTAATTTCATTTCCACCTTAACCAAAGATTCTGGGTTGTCATTTATCGAATCACATAGGACATTCTCCTTTTTACTAGAAGTGGTAGATTCTTTATTGATCATTCATTATCTTCGTATATATAACTTATTACACCCAAGCATACCCTTTGATATACTCTAAGAGTCTTAAGGAATAAGTAAGAAAGTGTAATTCATTATATATAAGATCTTATGATGATCTCAAGTCTGAGATCATTTTGTACTACTATCACTCTGAGAATTCTATTGACGGTAAGTAAAACTCCATTAGGTATTCCTTAGCGAGTCGCGTTCGGTGAACTTATTCTCTAATAAGCACTACGTACTTGCTTTAGTGTCTCTCACACAAATGATCGTGAGATCGATCATCCTCATCGATGAAGCAAGACAGCGTATGTACCCGATCTATCGGATTCACTAATCCCCGATTTAGTAATCGATGATTGGGAACTATTTTAGTTTTAAGCTTTCTAAGAATTTAGATCTCATTAGAATGATCATCATCATTATTCTAAAAGCGTTGCTTAAAACTATGGGTTTATCACATATTATTAAAAGCGACACCATGTAGATAATAAATGCCTTTAATAAATAATTCTTTTATTAATAAATAAATAAGATTGATTTACGATATATATGCTTTATCATCATACATGATTGGCTTGTATGCATAATACTTTCAATCTCCCACTTGCACTAAACCCGATCGTAGTGGTATCTCGTACCCATCTTCTCTAAAAGTAATGATCAAGCTGCTTTGTTGTGTTAGCGCTTTAGTAAATGGATCTATGATATTGTCTTGAGAGTCCACGCTCGGTGGCGTCTCCTCTTCGATGATCTCTACGATCAAATGAAATCATGCATAACGTGTTTGGATTTACGATGAGACACAGGTTCCTTAGCTTGCGCATGAATGACTCGGTGTTGTCGCGAGAATAAAAGCCTTTGGTCCTTTAATGCTAGGAACCACACCAAGTTCGGTAATGAACTTCTTCATCAAACGACTTCCTTTGCGACTTCACTTGCGACTATGTACTCTGCCCTCATCCTTTGAATCGACAGCTGTTTCTTTGCTTGGAACTTTTCGACTCAACTGCGCCATAGTTTAAGGTAAACACATACCCAAAGCAGTTCTTGTCATCTTAGTGCGTTTGAAAACTTGAGTGCGTGAAGCCCTCTGGTTTTAATTCGGACCAAGTAGAAAAGAAATACATCCTTAGTTCTTCTTAAGTACTTTAGGATATTTTCCTTTGCTTTCGGTGTTCTTCTCTGGATTAAGTGATATCTGCTTGTTACACTAAGTGCGCATGGCGACATCTGGTCTAGTACATATCATCACAAGTACATGATAGATCCTATTCTTTGAAGCATAAGGAATCTTACTCATACGGTTTCTCTCTCAGTGTCTTTGGGGCTTGTTTCTTGGAGAGATGTATTCCATGGCTCATCGGCATGAGACCTCTTTTGGAATCTTCCATGCTAAACCTTTTTAGCATCATGTCGATGTCGTTCCTTGGGATAAGCCAAGCATCCTATTAGATCTATCTCTATAGATCTTTATCCCCCAAAATATAGGATCTTCTCCCAGAGTCCTTCGTGGAGAAGTGTTTAGATAACTTGATTTTAATTGTTTTGCGACATAGGAATATCATTCCCTATCGGTAATATATCATCGACATATAATCTGAGGAATGAAGCAGCGCTCCCACTTAACCTTCTTGTACACACATGGTTCATCCTCATTTTGATAAAATCAAACTTTTGATTGTCTCATCAAAGCGGATGTTCCACCTACGAGAAGCTTGCTTTAATCCATAAATGGATCGTTGTAGCTTCTGAGACTTGATTTGTTCCAACCTTTGAAACAAATCCCTCGGGTTGTGTATATACATCCTCCTCAAGTTTCCCATTGAGGAAAGGCCGTTTTCACGTCCATCGCGGATTTACGTAGTCGTGGTAGCTGCGATCATCAAAGCAAAATCCGAATGGACTTGAGCATTACTCTTTGGTGAGAAGGTTTCGTCATAGTCGACTCCTTGTCTTTGTTTGAAACCTTTTTGCAACGATCGGACCTTATAGGTCTCTACCTTGCTTGAAATCTGCTCGGTCTTTCTTTTAAAGACCCATTTACACCCAATAGGCTTAATGCCTTGGTGGTGAGACAAAGTCCATACTTGGTTCTCATACATGGAGTCCATCTCGGTTCATGGCTTCTTGCCATTTCTACGAGTCTTTACTACTCATAGCTTTGTTAAGTAATTGATGGATCATCATCATCTATGATCGTACCTCATTGTCATCTTCTATGACAAGTCCATACTGTCTGGTATCTTTGGTACTCTTCGATTCTGAATAGGGTGTAGTGAAGAAGAATCTCTACTTGGTTAGGTACCTCACTTTGATCATGTAGTATTTTGTGGTTCTTGAACTTCTTGAAGATATATCTTACTCCTTTGACCCCTTGAGGATAAACTCCTTTTCGAGAAGCGGCATGTTTCATGACAAACACCTTTTGATCGGTTGGATGATAGAAATAATACCCGATGTTTCTTTAGGGTATCCACAAATCTACATTTTATCGGATCTAGTCTGCGACTTATCGTTTTCAAACTTTTTTTGACATAAAATTTGGACAACCCCAAGTCTTAACATGCTTAAGATTTGGTTTCCTCCTATCCATGCTTTCATATGGGGTCTTGGGGACGGATTTTGTAGGTACCTTGTTAAGTAGGTATCACGGTAGATTCTAGGGCGTATCCCGGAAAGAAGCTGGAAGGTCGGTAAAGCTCATCATAGATCGAACCATGTCCAATGATGTTCGATTTCTCCTTTCAGATACACCATTCATTTGTGGCGTCCTGGTGGAGTCCATTGTGAGATTATACCATTTTCTTTGAGACAATTGAAACTCACCACTTAAGTATTCTCCTCCTCGATCGGATCGAAGAATCTTAATACTCTTACCGGTTTGCTTCTCAACTTCACTTACGAACTCTTTGAACTTTTCAAATGATTGATTTGTATTTCATTAAATACACGTATCAAATCTTGAGTGGTGGTCGTCGGTGAATGTAATAAAATAAGAATACCCTCTCTAAATGCGATTCGTTGTCATGGGTCCACATACATACATGTGTACCCAGCTGCTAACAACTCTGTAACTCTTTCTCCTTTTCCACTAAAAGGAGATTTAGTCATTTACCCATGAGACAAGATTCACGGGTTGGATATGATTCATAATCGAGATAGCTACAAGGAGCCCATCTTTATGACTTGGATAATCTTGTTTCATTAATATGAGAGTCTCTACGATTTGCCACATGAAGGTATAATTAACATCATCTCTTTTCCTTTTATTAGTTTGTTCGATTTGAAATATATTTTCATGCAAGTCAGTATATAAAGTCCATTTACATAAATTACCGACACCATATAAAACATTATCATTATAAATGGAACAATTTGTTGTTCTTTATTATAATATTAAAACCATCCATATCAATACGAGAGATAGAAATAATGTTTTAATGATATTTGGAACAAAATAACAATTATTTAAATTAATGAACTTGCCGTGGCGGTGCTAAACAATAAGTCCCTACGACTAATGTCGTGACCTTTGCTCCATTTCCCACTCGTGGGGCGACCTCATCCTTCTTTCGACTTTCTACTTACGACCGGTCCTGCATATTATTACATATGTGAGAACCACATCCGGTATCCAATACCCAGTAGAAGATTGACTTTCGGAAAAATTAATTTCAATCATAAACAAACCTTGATTAGGATTGAAGCTTCTCCAAGCTTCTTACGCTTTTATTACTGCGGATAATCCTTGCGGTTCCTCTTCGATGACCCGGCTTATTGCAATGGAAGCAAATTCCTTTGCTAAATTTGGATCGAGTTTCTTTTGATCCTTCACTTTCGCCTTTCCCTTAGCCTTCTTGGATTTCTTCTTTTGAGAAGATACCTTGGGCCTCTTCCTTTTCTTGGAAGAATCATCCACCGATAAGACATGGTTCTTCTTGGATGGGAAGTGACCTTTGATTTTCAACATGTTAAGTAATTGAGGGCAAGGTGACATCAACTTATTCATGTGAAAATTCACAACAAATTGTGAGAAGGTGTATGGGGGTATTTATGCAAGACTAAATCTTGACTCGACTCCCCATCCATGGTGAACCGAAATTTGTCAGGCGTTGATCAGTTGATCATCTTTAGGACATGAGTCTCAGCGGTAGTGCCCTCGGTCGTCCAAGAGATCGGAAGAGCTCTTAGATATTTCATATCTAGCGGTCTACTTTGCTCACCATCTGACTCTCAAGGTGCGTAGCATAGTAGGAGCATCCATATTTTCATCTTGTGGCTGAAGCTCGTTACTCGTGGATGCGAGCATGATCGTTGAGCCCGGATGCATCATCTTGCCCTTTATTTAAAAGTAGCGATCTCTTCCTCGAGAGGTGTCTGCGCAACTTTTTGCAGATGCTGGCGAATTTAGGACATAAGAAATCTTTTCGGCGGTGAGAACAATTCTCGATTCCTTAACGGTCAGGTGTAGTTTGGTCGGTCGGTTTGTTAGCATCAAGTATGCTCCGCGATGAAATTAGTGAATGTGACATTTTCAAAATTACGCATGTAAAAAACGATATTTTAGCAAACATTCATTTATTAATTACCAAAATAAATTAGGTCTTATTTTATATTGGTATCTCCACTATTTTCTTCAAACTATATTACCCTCATTTATATAGTTGGCAAAATCTAATTAAAGTTTTTGCTAGTGAGAATAAGGATCCCATTTCAAATATATATAGCCTTGCCTGACCTGACAAACTATATATAAATAAATAGGTGAACAACTCCTTGTCGATTACATCGACATGTAACTCCTTATGTTTTGCCTCTTGGATTATTTTGATCAGTGGTGGCACATCAGAATCAAAATTATCTAAGTTAAGTCAACTAGCACTTCCGTATATTCAAAAAAGAAAATATATCGCCCTTGTGGTGACCTGACAAAACAATATTGTTCAATTTTCTTTATAAGCATCAAATGTGATAAATTAACATCTTAAATACTTAATACTTGCCTTGTGGTGACACAACAAACTCATATTAAATATTTAATACTCTATTAATTTTATCATGCTAGAAAAATGACGTTCGATATTCTAAATATCTTTGAGCGCTTAAGACTTAATAAAAAACTTTGAGGATTTGTTATTATTTGTCTCATCTTGTTTAGTAGCATGCAAATATATATATAAAATCGCGTCGTATTATTAAACATGCGAAGCATGTTTGCATAATATATAATATATATAATACTAGCATGCACATATAGAATACTATATTCTACGGATTGATTATGGACTTTTATTCTAGTTTGGTTCTTTAGAGCCACCAAGTGAACCAAAAATTGGCTCCCAAGGTGCGAAGAATAAACATTTAAATATAACTATTACATTTAAACGGGCTCCATTACAAAGCGGGTCTTCAAGCGCTCCTTGATCTTGATCTTGGTTCTAAAAAAAATTCTAACTAATCTATTACATTAAACTATTTAATTTAAATAGAAACCTTGATCGTGATCGAGGGAAATACATAGGAGAGAGATAGAATTTACATCGAAGAAAACCGAGAAAAGGCAGTCTGAGACCCCATTTAATAAAACCCATTCATTCGAACATCGACTAAAATAAATCAATCATATTGGTCGATTGTCCATAATCAATCCCATTTATTATCATACGTATCATCGTATGTATCGATAAATTAAATCATTCCATATATATATGAGTATCATTTAATGGGCAATTTTATGTTGCATGAAATCGATTTCAAGATTAAAATAAACTCTTTTATTTTAATTATAAAAAATAAAATTAATATATATATATATATATATATATATATATATATATATATATATATAATATATATACTTTTAAAAAAAAAAATTAAAATAACTTTTGCTTTTTATAATTTATGAATTTAACTTGAATCAAAAAAAAAAATATTAAATATATATATATTTAATATAATATATATATGTAAATATAATAAATATATATATATATATAAAAAAATAATTATACTTTTATATATAAAAATATTAATAAAAATCATTTTATATTTTTATTTTAAATACAAAATATATAAAATTTTATATATATATATATAAAAAATATATATATATATTATTTATATATATAATTTATTATATATATATATATATAAATTATTTTAAAAAAAATGCATGATTCCAATCTTTAGATAAAAAAAAATTCTATTATATAATAGAATTTTTATTAAAAAAAAATTTTTTTGCATGAAAAATAAAAAAAAAAAAAAAAATTTTTTTTTTTTTTTTTTTTTAAAAAAAATAATATTTTTTTTTTTTCATAAAATAATAATTTTATCTGACAAATTATGCCCGATAAATTATTCTAAATACATACCCCCATATATATGGAATCAAAATAATTAATAATTAGCATAAAGTTTGGCTCGTGATACCTTTGTTAGGTTTTGTGAAAATCAAAGTAGATCAAAATTGCAAAATAAGCGAGCGAGATAAAATCGATTTTAAAATTTTTCACAAACCGATTACGGATCATCCTTTATGCATATTATTAATTAAGCGAAGAATAAGAAATTATGAAATCATACCCTTGTGAAAGCGAGCTTCCTCAGTGCGAGTTCACCTCCTACTTCTCGCATGATCTCCTTGAATCTAAGGGTAGATTCCTTCCTTTGATTAATGTAAGCACCCAAGTGTATGGCCTCTATAGGTGATCCACCGAGGAAGAGATTTTTTCAAGAAGAAGGATTTGGCTCAAACCCTAGTTTTTTCTATCTATCTGAATAAGAAAAAGGTGTGTACTCTCCAAAATCTAGGAATTACATATATATTAGATATCTAATATAAGACTCCTCTTATAAAGATATATATATAACCTATTTTAATTAAAATAAGGTATTATTTATTTAATTAAACTCTTTTAATTAAATGGGCTCCCTAATCTATTAGGGATAATTAATTAAACTCCTTTAACTAATTTTCTTTCTAATCGATTAGGAATAAATGAAGTACTAATATTAAATTAATTCCTAAACCTTTTAGAAATTAAAATAATAATAATTATAATAATATTAATAAGACTCCTCTTATTAATTTATATTTAATATTTCTAAAATATTAAATAATAAATATTAAGCTATTTAATTTATTCTATCACCATAGATTAAATTAAATATATAATATATTATTACAATTATATGCCATTAACTTCTTAAATAATTATTCTTCCTTTTATGGTGTGACCCTTTAGGTTCTCCGTATTAAGCAGGTTGTGAATAAATCAATTAGAACAATTCTAATCTCATTTAAATAAATAAATTAAACAAATAATTTATTTAAATAAATAATATTTATTCTCTGATAGGGATATAAGCCTCCTAGCGATCAGCGACTTTCCGGATAATATAGATTTCAACATTAATCATAAAAAAGAACCTTTGAGTAAATAATTGCAAATCAATTTGATCCTTCCACCATCTGATGTCCCGATTAAATATAAGCATGGAATTCTTTGTCGAGTCTTATTTTATTTAATTATATGTATTCGATTCCTAAATGAACAACTCTAATGAATGCAAATTAGAAACTACTTTCTAATTTCATTTCCACCTTAACAAGATTCACTGGGTTGTCGTTTATCGAATCACATAGGACATTTCTCCTTTTTACTAGAAGTGGTAGATTCTTTATTGATCATTCATTATCTTCGTATATAACTTATTACACCCAAGCATACCCTTTGATATACTCTAAGAGTCTTAAGGAATAAGTCGAAAGTGTAATTCATTATATATAAGATCTTATGATGATCTCAAGTCTGAGATCATTTGTCTTACTATCTATCTCTGAGAATTCTATTGACGGTAAGTAAAACTCCATTAGGTATTCCTTAGCGAGTCGCGTTCGGTGAACTTATTCTCTAATAAGCACTACGTACTTGCTTTAGTGTCTCCACACAAATGATCGTGAGATCGATCATCCTCATCGATGAGCGAAGCAGCGTATGTACCCGATCTATCAGGATTCACTAATCCCCGATTTAGTAATCGATGATTGGGAACTATTTTAGTTTTAAGCTTTCTAAGAATTTAGATCTCATTAGAATGATCATCATCATTATTCTAAAAGCGTTGCTTAAAACTATGGGTTTATCACATATTATTAAAAAGCGACACCATGTAGATAATAAATGCCTTTAATAAATAATTCTTTTATTAATAAATAAATAAGATTGATTACGATTACGATATATGCTTTATCATCATACATGATTGGCTTGTATGCATAATACTTTAATCGCTACTCCATTAACTCGGATGACTCAAAAGATACAAAATTTGGTGGAGCGAGGAATGTGAGAAGAGTTTTCAAGAACTCAAGAGAAGACTCATTTCAACACTGCTCGACAAAACCATCCGGCTTCGGAGGATTTGTCATCTCTGATGATGCTTTAGGCAATGGGTTAGGATGTGTTCTCATGCAACATGGGAAAGTCATAGCCTTTATGCCTTACGACAACTCAAAGAATATGAGAGGAATTATCCTACTCATGATCTAGAGTTAGCAAGAATCTTTTGGCGCTTAAGATTTGGAGGCATTACCTGTATGGAGAGAAGGTGGAGATCTATACGGATCATAAAAGCCTCAAATATTTCTTCACTCAAATGGAACTCAACATGCTGCAATGAAGATGGCTTGAGTTGTTGAAAGATTATGATCATACCATCCAATACCATCCTGGAAAAGCGAACGTAGTAGCTGACGCATTGAGTAGAAGATCATATGTGGGTACGAGTGCACTATTGTCAACGCAAAGGCCCATTTTGTATGACTTGGAAAGGATGGAAATAGAGTTAAAGACTCCAGGGACCCATGTGATCATAGCGAATATACGAGTAGAACCGACTTTAATTGATAAAGGTAAAGCTGCTCAACTTACGGACCTGGAGCTGATGCGTATGAAGAATAAAGTGCAAGAAGGTGCTATTCCGGAAGCAAGAATCGATGAAGAAGAAATACTTTGAGTCAACTCCAGACTTTGTGTTCCTAACGATTCTGACTTGAAGTATAAAATCATGATAGAGGCGCACAACACAACGTTTGCAATCCATCCTGGGAGTACCAAAATGTATCGTGATCTTCGACATACATTTTGGTGGAGCAATATGAAGAGAGAGATAGCGGGGTTTATCTCAAGGCGGAGCATCAAGTGCCAAAAGGTCCATTGCAACCACTTGAAATTTTAGAATGGAAGTGGGAGCACATTACCATGGATTTCGTTACTGGTCTTCCCAAGGTTTCTCAAGGCATAGATGCAATTTGGGTCATTGTTGATAGACTGACCAAGTCTGCTCATTTCTTACCGATACGAGAAACTTATACACTTGAACGACTTGCTAGTATGTACATAAACGAGATTGTAAGATTCCATGGTATGCCAGTATCCATAGTTTCTAATCGAGACCCAAGATTCACTTCAAGATTTTGGGTTAGTTTGCAAAAAGCTATGGGCACAGATTTATGATTTAGTTCGGCATATCATCCTCAAACGGATGGGCAGTCGAAAAGGACTATTCAAACTCTTGAAGATTTATTAAGAATCTGTGTCCTTGACTTCAAGGGAAGTTGGGACAAGTTCTTACCATTGGTGGAGTTTTCCTACAACAATAGTTATCAAGCAAGTATTGGCATGGCTCCATTTGAGGCGTTATATGGAAGAAAGTGTCGTTCTCCAGTATGCTGGGATGAGGTGGGTGAAGCAACGTTGTTGGGACCGAATTTGGTACGTATGACTACGGAAAATATCCAAACGATCCGACAATGTATAAAAACCTCACAAGATCGACAAAAGAGTTATGTTGATCTTCATCGAAAGGACGTAGAATTCAATAATGGAGATCATGTGTTGTTACGTGTTGCTCCATGGAAAGGAGTTACGAGATTTGGAAAGAGAGAAAAGCTCAATCCTTGATTCATTGACCCATTTTTAGTCCTCGTTCGAGTAGGAACTATGGCCTATAGACTCTCCTTACCGCCAAGTATGTCTCGTGTTCATAACGTTTTTCACATATCTATGTTACGTAAATATGTGGAAGACCCGAACCATATTATTGAACTAGAACCAGATGAGATAGAGGAAGATTTAACATATGATGAGTTACCTGTTAAAATCTTGGATAAGAAGGATCATATTCTACGCTCCAATGTTATACCTCAAGTCAAAGTTTCGTGGAGAAACCACGATGCGGAGGAAATAACATGGGAGTTAGAATCTGAGATGAAGTCAAGATATCCTCACCTCTTTGATATACCAGGTACGTACCCTAATTTCGAGGATGAAATTTCATAAGAAGGGGAGGTTGTAAGACCCCAACTGTTATGAATAAAGAATAATTTTCTCGAAATATATTTTTGAATATTATGGTGTGGATTTGATATAAAGTTATAGTTGTGGGTAATATTTACAAATTTTGCAAAGTAAGCAAGTGGTTATATAATATTCGATTGGTTGGGTAATATTCGTTTTAATGGGGAATATTAAATATTGGCAAGACAATCATTGGTGGACCCCCACAACGAAGTATTGTTGTAGTAAAAAAATGACAGAATTATCTTTTTATAAAAATAACGGCGGAAGTGTTACCGTTAAAACTGTTGAACTACCCGGTAGTAAAAGTACAGTAATACGTGTGGTTACATAGTAGCACACGGTATTGGTTATTGATGCTTACGTGAGAAGTCACTCAGTTATACTCAATTATTGCTACAGTACTTGCTGCATCATATCTCTCATATTATTGATTCAATTATTGTCACAGTATCACCTGCATAATATGATATATTATTAAATCAATAATTGAGAGGACAAAGTTATACATATTATTAAATTGCAATATTGACAATGTCTAGAAGTTCTGTCAATGAGAGGTCTGGTCACCTAATTGCGCGCTAATAAGGAGAAATCCTTATCGGAAAGCCCCCTCTTTCCTGGGAACGACATGGTTGTTAAATATTATGAGTTATAATATTAATGATGAATAAGTTCGTGTTGATTAAAGATGAAATTGATAGTTCTATTGTGTTAGAATTATTAGTGTTAGTGGAAATCGACATTTATTTCGATCATAATTGATGTCTAGAGGTTATATTGAGAAATCAGGTAATTAATCGGATAAATGAGGAATTAATTGCTATTAATTCACATGATTATAACTATTTGCTCATATGTGTGTACTATTGATTCACATTCTTGTACAATTAGGGGAGGTGGTGCAAGATTGATAATACTTGTATGACTAAATTAAAAATGGAGGTATAGATGGAGGTACTATACTATAATTCATATTTTCACATTTCTAGAACTATTGATTCACATAATTTACTATTGATTCACATGATTTATTATTAGGGGAGGTGGTGCAAGTTTGATAATACTTGCAGGACTAAATTAAAAATAAAGGAAAAGAAGAAGGTATTATTCTGTAATATTTTGAGCCCTAAAATGTTCAATTATCGAAACAATATTTTCCTATAAATAGAAGCTCATTCTTCCTTCATTTCTCACCAATTCACTAAAGCTATAGAGCAATTATTATAGAGAGAAATTAAAAAGAGAAAGAAGAAGAGAAGTCTGCTACCTCACTATTCCAGTGTTTAGTTTTTTCTAAGGTAAGGGGTATTATTTATTGATGGACATGGTAGTTCATTGATGGACAGTTGTTGGTGTGATTATAACCAGGGATTATTCAGTATAGTCATGACTATTGATGATTACATAAATATCCTTGGTCGTAATGCAGGGATGATTTAATTTTATTTATTAAGCTGAGTCTCAGCGATAAAGTTGATGAAGAACTTTTTAAATGATAGAAGATAGTAGATTTTATGCTCTACTTGAATCTTCTAATGGATTACTTGTTCCGC
The DNA here is from genome assembly GCA_020205615.1 of Panax quinquefolius. Lineage (NCBI taxonomy): Eukaryota > Viridiplantae > Streptophyta > Magnoliopsida > Apiales > Araliaceae > Panax > Panax quinquefolius. Next base: position 109,320,266 of record CM035154.1, on the reverse strand, counting down.
TGTAGTTAAACTTGTTGTCTATTACATTCTATCAGTTTAACATTGTTGAAGGCTAATGATAATTTATTCTGCATTATCTTAGTCATAATATTTCTTCTTTGGGCTAGTTGAGCTCGGAAGCTTTCTTTCACCTTTATTCTCTTGAAATGAGAGCGTGGCAAAACTAGTCGGGGGACGGAGTGACGTTCCAGATGATAGCATTAGTAGTCCTCACTATTCTGTTAAATAGTGTGACAATAAATATAATGAGGACTCCATTGAGTGTGGATATTGTCTAGATGACAATATTCTTATTATAACTCTTAGATTATGTTTTGTCGTATTTTACACGACTGTTGTATAATTAAGTTGTATTTGAATTTTGTACCATGTATTTGGCGACTCAAGATGGGTGGTGTATACATGTTTTGGGGGAGTCACAAGGGTTATTATGTTTTTCAATTTCGTAATAAATTTGACCTTCAAAAATTCTGGAAAAATTTGAAATGATAGTTTGATGAGTTTTCTAGATTGTGTCCAAAAATGGCGATTTTTGAATGTATAGATTAGGAGTTATGAATTTTATGGAAAAAGACTATTTTAAAAGTAAACCCTTATAACTCCTTGTGGTTAACTCCAAAATTGGTAAAATTTTTATTGGGAGTACATGTATATAACAGCAGTATACTCTTTAAAATTTTTGGACAAAAGTACAGTTTATGATAAATGTCTAAATATTCGGCAGTTTTGGAGATATGAAAAATAGTAAATGAATTTTAAAAATTCTGAGAAAAATATATGTTCAATATGGGACTATATTATGCTAAATCCCAGAAGAGAAATTTTTTTGGGACTGATTTGGTATTTTTCATGACAATAGACTAGTTATGAGTAAATGAATTAAATATGTTATGTGAAGTAAGAAAATTGGAAAATTGGATTTTATGGCTTGAGAATACTATATAAGGTATATGCAGATTTTTGATGAGGGTTTTGGTTATTGGTGATGAAATCTTATGAGTTTGGCATTTTAGGATGATTAAATGCATTAATTAGTAAAGTGTAAACAATTAAAATAAATTATTTATGAGTTTAAGAAATGATTAAAATATTGTTGTAATATTAATAATATTAGATTATTAGATTATTAAGTGATTGATAACATTTGGATTAAGGTGTTATTAACACATTGATTAATGATTAATAATAATAGTAAATGAATTTAATATTATTATATAATGAATAATATTAAATGGAGGTTATAATATAATGAATAATGTTATTATCTTCATTAAATATTCGCTGAAATATTATTTTCTGTTCAAATCATTTTTGATATAATATTATTCTTAAATTTTATTCCATAAAGCAATATAATGTTGACAATTTGGATATTATTGAATTCTGGATAAATTAAATTGTTAAAGTCTTAAAAAATTTATCATTTATCTCATGTGATTGATTCTTTATATCCTTGTCATGATCCTCATGCTTATATTGTGATGAAAGTCATCTTTGGCCCGAAGTGCATAGATGGACTGTTATTTATTGGTTTTACAGTTGTATGCCTTTGGCCAGTAGTGCAAAGAAGAACTATTGATTGATATCTTTGGCCTGTAATGCAAAGATGACCTTTTGACGAATATCTTTGGCCCGTAGTGCAAAGATGACCTATTATTGAATATCTTTGGCCTGTAGTGCAAAGATGACCTATTATTGAATATCGTTGGCCTGTAGTGCAAAGATGACCTGTTGTTGAATATCTTTGGCCTGTAGTGCAAATATGAACTGTTAATGAATATCTTTGGCCCGTAGTGCAAAGATGAATTTATTAGTATGATTATGAACAAGAACTGTGATTTGGTATAACCATGATCTTTGATGTTTCAGGTAAAGACATGTGATGAAAATTATCTTCGTCTTGGATGAGAAGAGGAATTTAGAAATAAAATTATGATTATGAGTTATACACATGATTGTGGACAGAAACTGTTGATTGATGTTACAGGAATAAAACATTGTTGGTGAACTTTTAACATGGAGAGGATAATAGACCTTATAGTCTATTTGACTCTTCTAATGGATTGCTCGTTCCGCTGTAAATATGGTTGAAAAGTTTTATCATCTACCATATGTTCTAAATCTCTGATTACTGACGAAGGCTATTGATAATTTAATTATCTTTAGTCATGATATTCTTTACTGGGCTATTTGTGCTCACCCTTTTTGCTTCACAATTCCTTTTAGGTAATAAGAGTGTAGCTGGGTCGAGCGGGTATAACAGGGGAATAGTGTGATGGTCCAAGACTATCAAAGTGTCTCAACACATTATAAAATGGCATGACATACAATATATAATTGTATTGAGGACCTAAGATGTGTGTGTCGTATATTATACGTCACTTAATAATTAACTTTGGTGAACAACAATAGGGTGAGGCAAACCCAACGTTGGAAGGGTGTTTTGCCACTATCATACAAGATGTCTAATGACATATAATCTCGTGTTATCATAAGACCGGGTTGTGCACATCCAGTTGCTGAGTATATCTACGAGCGCTACCAATATAATCTTGGAGTTTAGTTGAAATATAATTTTCAATTGCAGACAGTGGAGATACTTATATGTCAAGAGAAGACTCACCATTGGAAAGAACATGATAATAATCTTTTCATTTTTCTTTGGGGTCTATTGGGTCAACCAAGGATAATTCTGTGGACATAGGATATCTATCATAACCTAGACGTATGGCCTCCCATGTACGAAGGTTTCCTTGAGCACTTCCCAAAGATTTTAATTTTTAAAACAGTTTTTGACTGTACCTTTATGTAAGGTGCCATTGTGACATGCTATCCAAGGTTGGGATGAGAGGCACAGTTGGTATATATTTGTATCAAAACTCACAACATATGTGTTATTGTATTTTGCACGACAATTGTAGTAATAAAGTTGTAGTTATTTTCTGTACCATGTATTTGGCGACTCAGAATAGGTTGGGTGATGTATACCTATTTTGGGGGCGTCACAAGAAGGATCATATTCTATGCTCCAAGGTTATACCTCAAGTCAAAGTTTTGTGGAGAAACCAAGATGTGGAGGAAATGACTTGGGAGTTAGAATCTGAAATAAAATCAAGGTATCCTCACATCTTCAACATATCAGGTACGTACCCTAATTTCGAGGATGAAATTTCATAAGAAGGGGAGGTTGTAAGACCCCAACTTTTTTTGAATAAAGAATAATTTTTCTCGAAATATATTTTTGAATATTATGGTGTGGATATGATATAATGTTATAGTTGTGGGTAATATTTGAAATTTTTTGCAAAGTAAGCAAGTTGATATAAAATATTCGTTGTGTTAGTGAATATTCGATTGGTCGGGGAATATTCATTTTAACTGGAATATTCGTACGACGACACAATCATTGGTGGACCCCACAACAAAAGTATTGTCATAGCTAGAAAACGACAGAAATTTCATTTTATAAAAATAACAGCGAAAGTTTTACCGTTGAACTACCTGGTGTTAAAAGTACAGTAATACGCGTGGTTGCATAGTCGCACACGATATTGATTATTGATGTTTACGTGAGAAGTCACTGAGTTATACTTAATTATTTCTATAGTAATTGTTGCATAGTATGTCACGTTATTTGATTCAATTATTGTCACATTATCATCTGCATAATATTTTATATTATTAAATCAATAATTGAGACAACAAAGTTATTCATATTATTATTTGCAATATTGACAATGTCTAGAAAGTTACATCGAGGAGAGGTTTGGTCACCTAATTGCGCGTGATAGGGAGAAATCCTTATTGGAAAGCCCCTCTTCCTAGGAATGATCTGGTTGTTAAATATTGTGAGTTATAATATTAATGATGAATAATTGTTGAAGTATTAAGAATGTGGTTATTGAATATAACTAAATTACAAAAGTTAGAGGGGAATAATGCAAACTTGGAAAACTTCAGGGGTACTAAAGTGTAATAAGTTAAATCAATCTGGACCATTGGTGGTGGTATTAATCGTAAACCAATCTGAACCGTCGATGGTGGTTTTAATAGTAAATCAATCTGGACCATCGATGGTGGTTTTAATAGTAAATCAATCTGGACCGTCGGTGGTGGTTTTAAAAGTAAATCAATCTGGACCGTCGATGGTATTTTTAAAAGTAAATCAATCTGGACCGTCAGTGGTGGTTTTAAAAGTAAATCAATCTGGACCGTCGGTGGTGGTTTTAAAAGTAAATCAACCTGGACCGTCGGTTGTGGTTTTAATAATAATCAATATGAACCATCTGTTCCAATAGTAAATCAATCTGGACTATTCATGAATCAGTTACTATTTATTCCATTCTCCTATATATAGAAGCTTAATTTTTCTTTCATTCTCACCAATTCACTGAGATTCACAAGAAACACTATAGAGAGAGAAACTATAGAGAGCAAGAAGAAGAGTATTCTACTACTTCACTATTGTAGTATCCAGCTTTCTACTAAGGTAAGGGGTATTATTTCTTTTGTATTCATAAGGAATACTATTTTTTGTATTCATCATTTAGTATGTCGGAATAACCTATCTACGCGGATTACGTATCGTATGACAGGTGAAAATCCATTTGCAGTTTTCGTATGTTAATTCTTTTCATATTCTTAAATCTAAACTTACTATGGTAAGAATTACTTTTATAATCTTTGAAATTAGTGGAATATCTGTGAGTTTTGCACTTCATCCAGTATCATTTTATTGGAATATTGATATTAACTTTTTATTAAATATCAATATTTTCACCCGAAGTACTATTCACGTATTACTATTCATGGGTTACTATTCACTATAATATTATTCACTCGGGTATTTGGGGCACTTTTCATGTCAGGGTACTATTCACAAGTTACTATTCACAGGATTACTATTCACCCAATTACTATTCTCTCAAATATTGTTCACTCGGTTATTTGGGGCCCTTTTCATGTCGGGGTACTATTCCCGAAGTACTATTCACAGAGTACTAATCACGAGGTACTATTCACCAAAAAATTTATTTCTCTTCTGTCCAAATTATTTTTGATACATGGATATTATTCGTGAATTTTACTCCACAAAGCAGTATCATGTTGAAAATTTGGACATTATGGAATTCTGGAAAAATTAAATTATAAATCTTTAAAAATTTATCCTTTATTTTCTTTTAATTGAATTCATGTACCATTGTCATCATCCTCATGCTTATATTGTGATGAAAGTCATCTTTGGCTTACGTGCATAGATGGACTATTGATTGGTATGGTTATGACCAGGGATAATTTGGTATAGTCATGACCATTGATGATTGCACGAATATTCTTGGCCCGTAGTGCAAGAATAATTATTGATCGTGATACTAATGAATATCCTTGGCCCGTAGTGCAGGGATGATTCGATGATGTGATTTATTTATTAAGCTTAGTCCCAGCAATAAAGTTAATGATAAACTTTTTAAATCATAGAAGATAGTAGATATCATGCTCTACATGACTCTTCTAATGGATTGCTTGTTCCGCTGTAGTTAAACTTGTTGTCTATTATATTCTAACAGTTTAACATTGTTTAAGGTTAATGATAACTTATTCTGCATTATCTTAGTCATAATATTTCTTACTGGGCTAGTTGAGCTCACCCTTTTACTTCTATTGTTCTCTTCAGGAAATGAGAACGTAGCCGTAACTAGTTGGGGAATGGAGTGATTGCCCGAGATGGTGTTATAGTAGTCCTCAATATTCTATAAAATAGTGTGCCAATAAATGTAATGAGGACTCTATTTGAGTTTGGATATTGTCTAGATGACAATATTCGTGTAAAAAATCTCAGCTCATGTTGTATAATTAAGTTTGTATTTGTATTCAGTATGATGTATTTGGCGACCCAAGATGGGTGATGTATCACTACAAGAAAAATCTCTATATGCGACCAAATATTTCAGCGACCGCCCGTTCTGGTCGCTGATGTCAATAATATTGATGGGCATCTGCGACCGGAATTGCTTCTAGTCGCTAATATCTATCCGCGACCGCATGCGGTCGCTGGATTGATTTTCCCTCTCAAAATTTGGTGCTAAATGTTGGCGCATTTATTTTGTGTGACCAATCTATATCAGCGACCACTAGGCGGTCGCTGATGTGTTCACGTCATTAAATATTAGCGACCGTATGTAGTCGCTGATTGCGGTCGCTGATCTTATTAATGTTTACCAGGTTCAGTCATTCACTCGACACATGCGAAGAAGAAAAAAAGAGGGAGGAGAATAGAGAGAAGAGGGAGAAAGGGGGAGAAGGAAGAGAAGAAGGAGAAGAAAGAGAAGCCAGCCACAAACGCACCACCGGTCTGCCGCCGCCACCACCAAGTCCTGGTAATCCATCTTTTTTTATTTCTTTACTATTTATATAACAGATTTATGCTGACGAAATTTACTGTGTCTATTGTTGTGTATTTAGTTACTCTTTCAAGCTATGATTTGTACTCTATTAACTAATTTATAGATTCTACATTTACATTTTTTTATTTGTTTGTAGATTAGTGATATTTCTTTGTTTTGTCGTTCACTAACACAGATTAATGGGCTTGAGTGATTTGAGTTAAAATATATATATTTCTTTAATTAGTTATAATTATGCTTTAATTATTCTAATCTCCCAAAATGTGAATCAACTTTAAAAATCTCTTCTTTAGGAAAATGGTCAATATCGGACTTACTTGAAGATAATGAGAGATTGATTAGTTTATTTTATAAGTGGACGCTTGATTTGAGATGGAGATAGTATGAGGTTATCTATAAAGGGTCTCATTGCTTTTAATTTTATGTATCCCTCTTTAAGAGCTTGGCGAAGAAGTGTTTTGTGTCCTCTTACTTTTAGAAACCAACTAACTTGTGCGCAAGACTTCCAACCGTCTCGAAACTAAACTTCATAGCTTGGACAAAATTAGGAGGTAATGTGAAACTGTTATGCAAGGCTTAAAGATTTTGTCCTATTTTATTTGATGTGGTTCTGTATGTAAACTGTTATGATTTCTTCTTATTTATGGCAAAGATTTCCCTATGCCAATTACTTTAAGAAACTCTACACCAGACATCATGACAGATCACGATAAATCCTTTATTACATTTTTATTGGGCTGGAATACTTGCTGCGAATTTGAAAGGCAAACAGTGTGTGAAGATGCATCCAGATTTCTGGTCCAGGGTCTCCAGACCTTTTAAGAAGAAAATTAATTGTTTCTCATATGGGAAAACAAATAGTAATGGGAAGTTTGTAAATTGACCTTATCAATTAAAAAATTCATGTAACGATTCTAGGCTCATAAAATTGCGCTTTATGATAACATCTAAGGGCTTAATAAACGAGCGCTATCCTGAAGGCACCCCGCGTCCGTCGATTGATCAAGAATTGTGGGAGAGGGCATCCGTCGTGAAGAAAAACTATGTTAAAGGCCAAGGACAAAAACGACGCCCGACCATCAGTGGTGCAGGCAGCTCTACTACCCAGTCTACATAGTCATCGGGTCATCCAGCCTATCATACTCCTGCTGACTGTGTGAGAGTGATTTGTCGAATCGTGATCTTCTTCAGATATCTTTGGTAGGCATCTGCATTCTCCGAGTCTGATGAGTTGGCGGAGGCGAATAAGAACAACAAAGATCATCACAACATCAGGGTGGCGACCAGTTATATATATCGATATTGTTATTGTCACTCTTACTTATATGTTTCACTATATTGTCAATTTTTTAGCTTTCCCCAAGTCATAGCAGTATCAATGTAAAATTCCAAATTTTACGAATAAAGATTTAAATTTCTCGAAATATTTTTTTTAATATTATGGTGTGGATTTGATATAATGTTATAGTTGTGGGTAATATTTATAAATTTTGAAAAGTATGCAAGTTGTTATATAATATTCGATTGGTCAGGGAATTTCATTTTAACAGGGAATATCTGTACGACGGCATAATCATTGGTGGACCCCACAATGGAATTATTGTCGGATTGAGAAAATGACAAAAATACTTTTATGAAAATATCGGCGGAAGTTTTATCGTTGACTGTTGAAACACTAGGTGTTAAAAGTACAGTAATACGCGTGGTTGCATAGTAACACACGGTATTGATTATTGATGCTTACGTGAGAAGTTACTCAGTTTTGTTCAATTATTGTTATAGTAATTGTTGCATAGTATCTCACGTTATTTGATTCAATTATTGTCGATATTTTATATATTATTAAATCAATAATTGAGATAACAAAGTTATTAATATTATTATTTGAAATATTAACGATGTCTAGAAGTTCTGCCAAGGAGAGGTTTGGTCACCTAATTGCGCCATGATAGGGAGAAATCCTTATTGGAAAGCCCCTCTTTCACAGGAACATTTTGGTCGATTAATATTGTGAATTATAATAAAGGTGATAAGTTTTGTTTTATTATTATTATAAATGTAATAAAGCGAAAACTTTTTATATAAAACAAAATACTTTTATAAAGTTATTTGTTTTATTAGACTATAAATAGAATATATAATATTCTATTACGCGTGTAGTGTTTGCATAGTGTCTGATAGTGTTTGCATAGTAACATCTTTTTATATAAAAAGAATACTTTTATAAAGTTATTTGTTTTATTAGACTATACATAGAATATATAATATTCTATTATGCATAGTGTTTGCATAGTGCCTGCATAGTGTTTGCATAGTAAAATATTTTTATATAAAACAGAATACTTTTATAAAGTTATTTGTTTTATTAGACTATAAATAGAATATATAATATTCTATTATGCATAGTGTTCAGATAGGTGTCTGCATAGTATTTGTATAGTAAAATCTTTTTATATAAAACATAATACTTTTATAAAGTTATTTATTTTATTAGACTATAAATAGAATATATAATATTCTATTATGCATAGTGTTTCCATAGTGCTCGTATAGTGTTTGCATAGTAAAATCTTTTTATATAAAATGAATACTTTTATAAAGTTATTTGTTTTATTAGACTATAAATATAATATATAATATTCTATTATGCATAGTATTTGCATAGTGCCTGCATAGTGTTTGCATAGTAAAATTTTTTTATATAAAATAAAATATTTTTATAAAGTTATTCGTTTTATTAAATTGTAAATAGAATATATTATATTTTATTTAAAAGATTTTGTTTTATTAGAATATTTTATTAATACTGCATAGTAAATCAATATGGACCGTTCATTTAAAAGTAAATCAATCTGGACCGTTCATGAATTAGTTACTATTCAGTCCATTCTCCTATAAATAGAAGCTCATTCCTTTATTATTTCTTACGAATTCACTGAAACTCTAGAGAGAGAAACAGAAAGAAGAAAAGTATTCTCACTACTCCTATATCTAATTTCTTCTAAGGTAAGGGATATTATTTTTTGTACTCGTGAGGGATATTATTTCTTTTGTAGTCATGAAGAGAACTTTTTTTATTCCATTCTTTATTATTCTGTTGGAATAACCTGTATACGCAGGCTACCCTATACTTGGTGAAATTCTTTTGTTATTCCATTCTTTATCATTATATTGGAATAACCTATCTATGCGAAGTACCGCATACATGGTGAAATTCTTCTATTATTCCATTCTTTATTATTCTGTTGGAACATCATGTCTATGCATTTACGCATGACCTGGTTCCGTTATTTATTATTTTGTTGGAATTACCTGTATACGCGGACTACCCTATACTTGGTGAAATTCTTCTGTTATTCCATTCTTTATCAATATGTTGGAATAACCCGTCTATGCGAAGTACCGCATACATGGTAAAATTCTTCTATTATTTTGTTGGAATATCTTGTCTGTGCGTTTACGCATGACCTGGTTCCATTATTTATTATTATGTTGGAATATCCTGTCTGTGCGTTTACGCATGACCTAGTTCCATTATTTATTATTACATTAGAATATCACATGCGTGCGTTACGCATGACTGAATTCCGTTATTTATTATTCTGTTGGAATAACTTGTTTATGCGGTGTATCGCATGCCTGGTGATTTCTTTTGTTATTCCATTCTTTATTATATTCAGTTGGTTAAAGTTTTGGCTTTTATACTCCATGAAATTAGTGGAATATCCTTGATATTTGCGCTTCATCCAGTATCTTTTCATGGAAATATTCTTCTGAGCATTCTTGAGTTTTACCCCACAAAGTAGTATCATGTTGACAATTTGGACGTTATTGGTTCCTGGATAAATTAATTCTTGAACTTGTTTTATTGAATTCTTATATTATTGTTATCATCCTCATGTTTATATTATGTTGAAAGTCATATGTGGCCTGTAGTGCATAGATGGACTTGGTATGATTATGATCAGGGATTATTCAGTATAATCATGACTGTAATGTTATAAATGATGTGGAAAAAGTCCTCATTGGCCCGTAGGGCATTGATGGACAGTTTTTGGTATGATTATGGCTATGGATTCTCTTCGGCCAAGGGTGCAAAGATGAATTGTTTTATGGCATGATCATGACCATTGATGAATACACGAATATCCTTGGCCCGTAGTGCATGGATAATTTGTGGTTGTGATACTAATGAATATCCTTGGTCGTAGTGCAGGGATGATGTGGATTATATATTAAGCCGAGTCCTAGCGATAAAAGTGATGAAAAACCTTTTAAATCATAGAAGATAGTAGATTTTATTATCTTCTTGACTCTTTTAATGGGTTGCTTGTTCCGTTGCAATTAAACTTGATGTTTGTTATATTGTATCAGTTTAACACTATTGAAGGCTAAGGATAATTTATTCTGTATTATCTTAGTCATAATATCTCTTACTGGGCTAGTTGAGCTCACCCTTTTACTTTCATTGTTCTCTTCAGGAGATGAGAACGTAGCAGGGACTAGTCTGGGAACAGAGTAACGGTCCAGAGGATAGAATTAGTAGTCCTCACTATTCTATGAAATAGTGTGTTAATAAATGTATTGAGGACTTATTTTGAGTCTTAATACTGTCTAGAAGATAATATTTGTATTAAAACTCACAGCTCATGTTGTATATTTTAGATTGTATTTTTATTTCGTACCATGTATTTGGCGACTCAGAATAGGTGATGTATACCTATTTTGGGGGCGTCACAATCAACACATGTAACATATATGTTTTATTATTTTGTTAATTACAGGGTACTAATTTCGATCGCCGATACTCATCTGCGACCATATGCGATCGCTGATAGGCGGTCTATGATAAGACTTTTTGTTGTAGTGTATACCTATTTTTGGGGCGTCACATCAACTATTCATCTGTTTGATTTCTTTGCTCCTTCTCCCCCTGGGATGTTGACTCCTTTCTTTTGTCTACTCCTCTGCAGATGTATGCTCCTCTTCTTCTTCTGGCTCCCCCTCAGCCTCAGGTTCATTGTCCATTGGCTCCCCCTTAGATGATGACTCAGCTATTTCTTGTGCTGTCTTCTTCTTTATCTTCTTCTCTTCTTTCCTTTTGCTCTCATTGCCCTTTCTTGAGTGCCTCTTACTCTGCCTCTTTCTATGCCTCTTTTTCTCCCCCTTTTTGTCATTAATCACTTGGGAGAGCTACTCCATGTTGGACATTAATCGCTCCATCAGGTAGGAGGAATTACCAACTTCAATCTTAAGTTCTTGTTCGCTTAGCTAAAGTTGCACGGAGAAAAACTGATTCAGGTTGTCAATCTTGTCAGAGAGGACTTGGAGTTTCTCTTCATTGGCCTTCTATGCTCGTAGAGTTTCTGCCTTCTGATCATTTATGGCTTTTAGATAGATGTGATCTCTCTCTTTGATTTTGAGAGATACATCAGCCATGGTGGCTTGTAATCGTCGTGGGCGAGTTATCTTACATTCTTTGTCAACCTCTTTGACTCTTCAGTGATTTGAGATATCTTCTTGATCAGCTCATTAGAATTCTTCAATAGTTCCTGCTCCATAGGAATTTGGTCATTTGGTTGGGCAGCCTCTTGTTGAACACCAGATTGGACTATACGATTTTCATCCTTTGACAGATTTTCAAAAGCAGTGAGAATCTGAAAAATCGTTAAATACCAATCGTGATTGGAGGATAAAGGAATGTCAGATAGCTGTGCTTGGGCAGACGGAGGCTCCTCATTTTGGACTTGAACACCATCATTGGTAGAGTGAACAGACTCTACGATTATCTCTTTGGCCATAATCCTTCTGCCTTCAGAGTCCACTCTACGATCAAAGGGAATATAGTGGTTGCCAGCATGTCTGTGTACTTTGTAATGGGGTTGGTCTTTGATCATTATTGTTGCAAAATTCTTCACCCTTGGGAAGTTCTGAGACACCAGCTTCAGGATTGGAAACTAAGAGAAGCACCAGCTGAGGTAACTTTCATCTTTTTCAGTATGTACCTTTAACCAAGGCATCCATTGGAAGAACCATCTTTCTAGAGGTACTTCTGGTGGTTCATTCGATACTTCCACCACTATTCTTCTGTCAATTCTAGCTGGGGAGAGAACATGGTAGTATTCTGGTTCCTCTGATTCTTGATGTGCAGAATCAAAATCTTTCTCTATTTCTTCTCTTTTGGATCCTGAATCATTTTGATCAGATTCATCAGTGAATCCTTCTTGTTGGTTTTCATTTTCAGAACCTTCTTCAGTAATATCTTCCTTGGATTCATCCTCTTCATCACTAGTCCCACCTTCAGCACTTTCTTCCTTTGACTCAGATTCATCATCACTTACTTCAATGACTGCAGTAGAGTGATCACTTTTCTTGTTGGAGGCAAATTTAGCCAGTAGTCTGTAGCTCTTCCTTCTCCTTGGAGGTTCAGCTATAGGAGAGTTAGACTTTTCTTTCTCTTCAGACTCTAAGGCCTTTGGATCATCAGACGAACTTCCTTGAGGTTCAGCATTGGCAGGGGCATGTATTTCTTCTTCGGACTCATCATCTTTTGAAACATCATGAGGGCTTGTTAGAGCATTTGCATTTGGAGATGTAGATGGGTCATCTTGTAGCTTTTCTTTATCATCAGAGTAAGTACTCTGAGAGTTAGACATAGGGCTTACATATTCTTCTTCATCAGCAGGGTTTATATTTTCTTCCATGAATCCAGTTCCACCTTCATCTCTGGATTTTTTCTTTGGGGACTCATTCTTGTCATCATCAGTTCCCTTTTCTTCTTCTGACTCTACCACCTTAGCTTTCTTCCTTGATGGCCCTTGAAGCAGTCTGTTGCTTCTTCTCTTTGTGGTTTCTGGTGCAGTTAAGACTTTTTCACCTTCATCTTTGTCTTCAGTGGAGAGACTCTTTGGTGGAGCCTCTGTTTTCTTCACACTCCTGGATCTCTTCCTTCTTGGTGTGGTCGCCATCTTTGGCAGCGTAATGTCCAGAGACTCGAGCTTTCCACCTCTTTCGCCTTCCTCTTCTTTATAGAGACCTTGCTTCTGCTCCCAGTTGTTGTTAGTTTCCTGTTTTCCTTTGGGTTCTTCTTCCAGTTCACGAACAGTTGGGGAGACATCACTTTATGAACATTTAGAGGCTCTCCTTCATTATCCTTGATTTTGCTTCCCAGCTTCTTCTTCATCACAATACTCAGCAGTCTTCCATGAAAGACCTTAGTTAGGGGTCTATCTGTAGACTTCTTTATCTCAGCCTTTTCTACCCATTTGGATATCTGATCGAACAAGATAGCTCCAAAGTTGATTCGCTTCTTCAGAACTATTGCAGACATAATCTTCAACTGTTGATCAAGCACAGTGTCATGTGCAGTATACTTGCATAGGATACATTTTCCCACTATCTCAGCAAGGAACTCGAATTCCTCAGGGAACTCCTTCTTCTTCATGTCCTTCAGACTAGGGTTTCTTTGGTACCCCATAATCTCGTTTGCTTGCTCTGTGTCGATCTCATCAAGGTTTTTCAGTCCTAGGTCAGGAAAACCTAAGCATAGATTGATATCAGATGATTTCAGCGTTAAAGACTGTCCTTTAACTTTGGTTGAAAGGGTTCTGGCATTTATGGAAGCATTTGAGTAGAACTCCTTAACTAGTTAAGTATATACTCGAGTGCTTGCCTCAAGACATTCTGAGAATCCAGATTTCTTCACAAGTTCAAGAATGTCTCTGAACTTCTTTTCAGATTTCTCAAACGACTTGGTTCGAAGTGAATTTGAATGCGGTGATTACTCGTGATCTTCCATTTCAATAGTTCGAGGAATATGGGTATTTGATTCAGAAAGATTTATGAGAAATAGTTGATTGTGATTTGGGCTCTGGACGTTTAATTGATTTTGGTTTCGAAGAGGATTCTAGGGTTTGAAAATAGGAGGGAGAGAGTTTCAATAGTTTCTGATAACTGTTTACAGATTTTGAATTTGTCTTTATGGCAGTTCCCTCTGACTATGCATAAGCAGTTATGTGTGACGCCCCCAAAATAGGTATACATCACCCATCTTGAGTCGCCAAATACATGGTACAAAATTCAAATACAACTTAATTATACAACAGTCGTGTAAAATACGACAAAACATAATCTAATAGTTTTAATAAGAATATTGTCATCTAGACAATATCCACACTCAATGGAGTCCTCATTACATTTATTGTCACACTATTTAACAGAATAGTGAGGACTACTAATGTTATCATCTGGACCGTCACTCCATTCCCCGACTAGTCCCGGCTACGTTCTCATTTCCTGAAGAGAACAATGAAGAAAGGGTGAGCTCAACTAGCCCAGTAAGAAATATTATGACTAAGATAATGCAGAATAAATTATCATTAGCCTTCAACAATGTTAAACTGATAGAATACAATACACATTAAGTTTAACTGCAGTAGAATAAGCAATCCATTGGAAGAGTCAAGTAGAGCATGATATCTACTATCTTCTATGATTTAAAATGTTTTCATCAATTTTTATCGCTGAGACTCAGCTTAATAAATAAACCATATCATCAAACCTTCCCTACACTACGAGCCAAGGATATTCATTAAATCATCAATGGTCATGACTATACCGAATAATCCCTGGTCATAATCATACCAAAAATTGTCCATCAATGCACTTCAGGCCACTGAGGACTTTCACCACATCATTTGTCAGATTACCGTCATGATTATACCGAATAATCTCTAGTCATAATCATACCAAGTCCATCTATGCACGTAAGCCAAAGATGACTTTCATCACAATATAAGCATGAGGATGATGACAATGATATAAGCATTAATCAAACGAAAATAAAGATAAATATTAAATACTTTAAATTTATCCAAATATTATCAATCACTTAATAACCTCATAATCTAATATTAGTAATATTATAAAAATATTTTAATCACTTCTTAAACTTATAAACAATTTATTTCAATTGTTCACACTTTACCAAATAATGAATTTAATCATTCAATAATGCCATACTCATAAGATTTCATCACCAATGATTAAATCCCTCATCAAAAATTTGCATATACCCTATATAGGATTCCCAAGCCATAAAATCCTATTTTCCAATTTTGTTACTTCACATAACATATTTAATTCATTTACTCATAACTAGTTCATTTTTATGAAAAATACCAAATCAGTCCCAAAAATATTTCTTTTCTAGGATTTAGCAGAATATAGTCCCATATTGAACATATATTTTTCTCGGAATTTTTAAAATTCATTTACTATTTTTTATATGGTCAAAACTGCCGAATATTTAGACATTTATCATAAATTGTACTTTTATCCAAAAATTATGAAATTTACAGGGTATACTCCTGTTATATACATGTACTTCCAATAAAAATTTCACCAATTTTAGAGTTAACCACAAGGAGTTATAAGGGTTTACTTTTAAAATAGTCTTTTTCTCATAAAATCCATAACTCTTAATCTATACATCCAAAAATCGCCATATTTGGACACAATATAGAAAACTCATCAAATTATCATTTCAAATTTTTCCAGAATTTTTGAGGATCAGAAAAATTATAAAGCGCAAATGGATTTTTACCCGCCATGCGGTAATCCACGTAAACAGATCATTTCCACAATTTAATAAGGAATGAATACAAACGATCATTCACCATTCATGCGGTAATCCACATAAACATGTTATTCCAACAGAATAATAAAGAATGAAATAACAGAAGAATTCACCATGCATGCGATAGACCGCACAGACAGGTTATTCTCAACAGAATAATAAAGAATGGAACTACGTCATGCGTAAATCGCACAGACAGGATATTCCAACAGAATAATAAAGAATGGAACCAGGTCATGCGTAAACCGCACAGACAGGATATTCCAATAGAATAATAAAGAATGGAACCAAGTCATGCGTAAACCGTGCAGACATGATATTCCAACAGAATAATAAAGAATGGAATAACAACAGAATTCACCATGCATGCGATAGACCGCACAGACAGGTTATTCCAACAGAATAATAAAGAATGGAATAACAGAAGTATTTCACCATGTATGCGGTACTTCGTATAGACAAGTTATTCCAACATAATAATAAGGAATGGAATAACAATATCTCTCTTCATGAATACGAAGAAATAATACTCCTTACCTTAGATGGAACTTAATATTGGAATAGTGAGGTAGCAGACTTCTCTTCTTCTTTCTCTCTATAATAATTGCTCTAAAGCTTTAGTGAATTGGTGAGAAATGAAGGAAGAATGAGCTTCTATTTATAGGAAAATATAGTTTCGATAATTGCACGTTTTGGGGCTCAAAATCTTACAATACAATACCTCCAACTTTTCTTTCATTTTTAATTTAGTCCTGCAAGTATTATCAAATTTGCACCACCTCCCCTAATAGTAAATAATGTGAATCAATAGTTCAATCATGTGAATCAATAGTTATAATCATGTGAAAATACGAATTACAGTATAGTACCTCCATCTATACCTCCATTTTTAACTTAGTCATACAAGTATTATCAATCTTGCATCAACTCCCCTAATAGTACATGAATGTGATTCAATAGTACACACATGTGAACAAATAGTTATATAAGCACGTGAATTAGTAGCAATTAATTACTCATTTATCTGATTAATTACCTGATTTATCAATATAACCTCCAAACATCACTTATCAACGGAATAGATGTCGATTTCCACTAACACTAATAATCCCAACACAATGGAACTATCAAATTCATCTTTAATCAACACGAACTTATTTATCATTGATATTATAACTCACAATATTCAACAACCAGGTCGTTCCCAGGAAAGAGGGGGTTTCCGATAAGGATTTCTCCTTATTGGCGCGCAATTAGATGACCAAACCTCTCCTTGAGAGAACTTATTGACATTGTAAATATTGTAATTTAATAATATAAATAACTATGTCATCTCAATTATTGATTTAATAATATAACATTTTATGCAGATGATACTGTGACAATAATCGAATTAATAATATGAGAGATATGATGCAGCAATTACTGTAGCAATAATTGAGTATAATTGAGTACTTCTCACGTAAGCATCAATAATCAATACCGTGTGCTACTATACAACCACGTGTATTACTGTACTTTTACTACCGGGTAGTTCAACAGTTTTAACGGTAACACTTTCGCCGTTATTTTTAATAAAAGATAACTATGTCATTTTCTTACTACGAGAATACTTCTGTTGTGTGGTCCACTAATGATTGTGCCGTCGTACGAATATTCCCTGTTAAAACGAATATTCCCCGACCAATCGAATATTATATAACCGCTTGCTTACTTTGCAAAATTTGTAAATATTACCCACAACTATAACATTATATCAAATCCACAACATAATATTAAAAAAAATATTTCGAGAAATTTAAATCTTTATTCATAAATTTGGGTTCTCACAATCTTCCCTCCTTATGAAATTTCGCCCTCCAAATTTACGTACGTACCTGGTATGCCGAAGAGGTGAGGATACCTTGACTTCATTTCATATTCCAACTCTTGAGGTATAACCTTTGAGTGTTGAATACGATCCTTCTTATCCAAGATTTTAACACCTATCTCCTCATACGTTAAATCTTCTACTATCTCATCTAGTTATAATTTAATAACGTGGTTCGGGTCATCCACATATTTACGTAACATCGATACGTGAAAAACGTTATGAAAACGCGACATACTTGGCGGTAAAACGAGTCTATAGGCCGTAGTTCCTGCTCCATCGAGGATTTCAAATGGGCCAATTAAATCAAGGGTTGAGATAACGCCTTCTTGAAACTTCTTCTTCACATTCATCAGATTCGGGGGTGTAGCTTGAGCGGCTTTAACTTTATCGATTAAAGTCGATTCTACTCATATATTTGATATCACCACGTGGGTCCTTAGAGTCTTTAACTCTATCTTCATCATTTGTAAGTTATACGAAATGGATTTTTGTGTTAACAACATCGCTTTTCATAAGCGTATACGATCTTCTTCTACTTAGCAGCGTCTACTACCACATTCTCTCTTCCACAATGATATTGAATGGTATGATCGTAATCTTCAATAGCTCGAGCCAACTTCTTTGGCGCATGTTACGTTCATTTTAGTTGAAGAAATATTTCAGGGTTTTAGAAATGGATTTTGTACTGGGGTCAATACAAAATTTGATTTCACGCTCTAGGGGTAAGCTAAGAAGTTTTCAGGAATACGTCAGGAAATTTATTAACAATAGAAATATCATTCAAAACTGTGACCGTCATCCAATACTTGGATTACACATCACATTGATATCTATCAACTTTCCACCGTTATTCAAGACGTCCCCTACGGATATTCTAGCTTCGGTGTATTCCAAGACTTGGAAGTCACCAGCGAGAGGCTAGGGCTCTTTACTTATGCCTTGATATGACAATGATTGAATTCAGTGGTTTGGTTACTTGAATTCGCATAACTGGTTGATTAGGAATATAAAAGCTAACAACCTTACGAAAAGCTTGATGAGTAGTTAACCAATCAATCCCTAAAATCACATCAAATGCAAGTATTTTCAAAGAGATAAGATCGACAAGGTAACGTGAAAGTGTTGATTTGAATCAAACAAGATTTATAAATAGTGGAGGTAACGAAGGTTTCTCCAACGGAGTTTCAACAGATAAGTCAAAGTCTAATTTCTCCGAAGTCAAATTTAAATGTTGAGCACAAGCAAGAGAGATAAAAGAATGTGTAGAACCGGTATCTAACAAGGTATAGACTTTGCAAAAATTTATAATTATCTAACCCGTGCAAACTTCGTTCGAGTTACTTGCTTTTTGAGAAGTCACGAAAAATGCTCTTCCTGAAACCACCGACTTTGTTTTGTCTGTATCTGCCTTTGGTGCCACCGTCCCAGCTAGACTTGACTTTGGTGCATGACAAAATCGGGATAGGTGACCTTCTTTTCTACAATTGTAACATGCTTTGATCGCATCATGCAGTTTTGGTGATATGTCCCTCCCTCCGCATTTGAAAGCATACAATTGGTGGTCGTTCTCCTCCCTAGAATTTATTCTTTGGTGTTGGTGTCCGCCAACGCGTCTTCCCATCATCGTTAAGTCTTCTCTTCTTGAATTTTCCACTTCTATTATCTTGGCCATGATTACCACCAAGTGGTTACCATTCTTGGCATGATAATTTCCCACGATGGTTATCATTGTTTCGAGTAATCATTGCCGCTTTTGGTATGATTATTATCGTGTTGTTGGTCGTTATCCTTTCGTTGGGCTGGCTCATTATCGCGCTCTAATAACTGAACCCTATTCACTACATCTGAATATAAACAAAGTTTGTAAGAAATGAGGTATTGACGTATATCGGGTTTCAAATCTCTTAGAAATATTCGCGTCATTCGCTCCTCATTGTCGACCAAATGGGATGCAAACCGGGATAACTCAGAAAATTTAGCCTCGTATTGCGACACGGTCATATTGTTTTGCTCCAACTTAATGAATTCCACCTCCTTCATGTGACGAATACTTTCGGGAAAGTACTTGTCATTGAACAGCTCTTGGAACTTCTCCCAAGACATCTTGAGTGCGTCAGGCTGGGTACATTTTATAGATTCCCACCAGTAATCTGCCTCTTCACGCAACATAAAGGTGGTAAAGGGAACCTTTTACTTCTCAGAGCATCCCAAGACATCAAATATCTTGGTGATCTGCTTTAACCACGTCTCCGCCTTAAGTGGTTCTGGCTTTCCCAAAAACTCTGGTGGTCCCAGCTCCTTGAACTGCTTAGCGGTGACCGACCGTGGGTTGCCAGTGTTTCCACCTGCATTTTGAACATGAGTCTCTCTCGCCTGATGTTGCATAAATTGCATAAAGCCTCTGAACATCTTATCATTCATCATCTGATCGGTGTTGTTATTTACCTAAGGATTATTATCTTCCTATTGCACATTATCCTAGGTATTGATCTTTGGTGACTCAACGGTCTCATGTTCTTCATTGCTGATCTCAACATTTTCAGATGCCATTTTCAAACACTGTCACAAAACAAGGGTTAATTGACATATCACATATTATCCCTATACTTTGACCGACCAATTAAATACCAAATAAACTTAGGTAGGTCATACTAGCGAAGGAATTCCCCGTCTCTCCCCTCCTAGTTCTTGTCTCACATCTCAGCCAGGGATCATATCCCTAAGCTTTGATACCAACTGTGACACCCCCAAAATAGGTATACATCACCCATCTTGAGTCGCCAAATACATGGTACAAAATTCAAATACAACTTAATTATAAAACAGTCGTGTAAAATACGACAAAACATAATCTTAGAGTTTTAATAAGAATATTGTCATCTAGACAATATCCACACTCAATGGAGTCCTCATTACATTTATTGTCACACTATTTAACAGAATAGTGAGGACTACTAATGTTATCATCCGGACCGTCACTCCATTCCCCGACCAGTCCCGGCTACGTTCTCATTTCTGAAGAGAAACGGTGAAAGAAAGGTGAGCTCAACTAGCCCAAGAAGAAATATTATGACTAAGATAATGCGAGAATAAATTATCATTAGCCTTCAACAATGTTAAACTGATAAAATACAATACACATCAAGTTTAACTGTAGCGGAATAAGCAATCCATTGGAAGAGTCAAGTAGAGCATGATATCTACTATCTTCTATGATTTAAAATGTTTTCATCAATTTTTTATCATTTGAGACTCGATTTTAATAAATAAACCATATCATCGAACCTTCCCTGCACTACGGGCCAAGGATATTCATTAAATCATCAATGGTCATGACTATACCAAATAATCCCTGGTCATAATCATACCAAAAACTGTCCATCAATGCACTTCAGGCCACTGAGGACTTTCACCACATCATTCATCACATTACGGTCATGATTATACCGAATAATCCCTGGTTATAATCATACCAAGTCCATCTATGCACGTAAGCCAAAAATAACTTTCATCACAATATAAGCATTAGGATGATGACAATGATATAAGCATTAATCAAACGAAAATAAGGATAAATATTAAAGAATTTAAATTTATCCAAATATTATCAATCACTTAATAAACTCATAATCTAATATTATTAATATTATAAAAATATTTTAATCACTTCTTAAACTTATAAACAATTTATTTCAATTGTTCACACTTTACCAAATAATACATTTAATCATTCAATAATGTCATACTCATAAAATTTTCATCACCAATGATCAAATCCCTCATCAAAAATCTGCATATACCCTATATAGGATTCCCAAGCCATAAAATCCTATTTTCCAATTTTGTTACTTCACATAACATATTTAATTTATTTACTCATAACTAGTTCATTTTCATGAAAAATACCAAATCAGTCCTAAAAATATTTTTTTTCTAGGATTTAGCAGAATATAGTCCCATATTAAACATATATTTTTCTCAGAATTTTTAAAATTCATTTACTATTTTTCATATAGCCAAAACTGCCGAATATTTAGATATTTATCATAAATTGTACTTTTGTCCAAAAATTCCGAAATTTACAGGGTACACTACTGTTATATACATGTACTTCCAATAAAAATTTCACTAATTTTGGAGTTAACCACAATGAGTTATAAGGGTTTACTTTTAAAATAGTCTTTTCTCATAAAATCCATAACTCTTAATCTATACATCCAAAAATCGACATCTTTGGACACAATATAGAAAACTAATCAAATTATCATTTCAAATTTTTCCAGAATTTTTGAAGGTCAGAAAAATTACAAAATTGTAAATGGATTTTCACCCGCCATGCGGTAATCCACGTAGACATATCATTTCCACAATTTAATAAGGAATGAATACAAAGGATCATTTAACATGCATGCGGTAATCCACATAAATAGGTTATTCCAACAGAATAATAAAGAATGGAATAACAGAAGAATTCACCATGCATGCGATAGACCTCATAGACAGGTTATTCTCAACAGAATAATAAAGAATGGAACTAGGTCATGTGTAAACCGCACAGACAGGATATTCCAACAGAATAATAAAGAATGGAACCAGGTCATGCGTAAACCGTATAGACAGGATATTCCAACAGAATAATAAAGAATGGAACCAGGTCATGCGTAAACCACACAGATAGGATATTCAACAGAATAATAAAGAATGGAATAACAACAGAATTCACCATGCATGCGATAGACCACATGATGATGCGAGTTATTTCAATGTAATAATAAAGAATGGAATAACAGAAGAATTTCACCATGTATGTGGTATTTCGCATAGACATGTTATTCCAATATAATAATAAGGAATGGAATAACAATAGCTCTCTTCATGAATACGAAGAAATAATACCCCTTACCTTAGAAGGAACTGGATATTGGAATAGTGAGGTAGCAGACTTCTCTCCTTCTTTCTCTCTATAATTTCTCTCTATAATAATTGCTCTAAAGCTTTAGTGAATTGGTGATAAATGAAGAAAGAATGAGCTTCTATTTATAGGAAAATATAGTTTCGATAATTGTACATTTTGGGTCTCAAAATATTACAGTACAATACCTCCAACTTTTCTTTCATTTTTAATTTAGTCCTGCAAGTATTATAAAACTTGCACCACCTCCCCGAATAGTAAATAATGTGAATCAATAGTTCAATCATGTGAATAAATAGTTGTAACTTGCACCATTTTGAACTTAGTCATGTGAATCATTAGTTCAATCATGTGAAAATATGAATTACAGTATAGTACCTCCATCTATACCTCCATTTTGAACATAGTCATGCAAGTATTATCAATCTTGCACCAACTCCCCTAATAGTACATGAATGTGATTCAATAGTACACACATGTGAACAAATAGTTATATAAGCATGTGAATTATTAGCAATTAATTGCTCATTTATCTGATTAATTATCCGATTTATTAATATAACCCCAGACATCAATTATCATCGGAATAGATGTCGATTTCCACTAACACTAATAATCCCAACACAATGGAACTATCAAATTCATCTTTAATCAACACCAACTTATTCATAATTAATATTCTAACTCACAATATTTAACAACCAGGTCGTTCCTAGGAAAGAGAGGGCTTTTCGATAAGGATTTCTCCTTATTGGCGCACAATTAAATGACCAAACGTCTCCTTGATAAAACTTCTAGACATTATAAATATTGCAATTTAATAATATAAATAACTTTATCGTCTCAATTATTGATTTAATAATATAACATTTTATGCAGATGATACTGTGACAATAATCGAATCAATAATATGAGAGATATGATGCAGTAATTACTGTAGCAATAATTGAGTATAACTGAGTGACTTCTCACGTAAGTATCAATAATCAATACCGTGTGCTACTATGCAACCACGCAGTATTACTGTACTTTTACTACCGGGTAGTTCAACAGTTTTAACGGTAACACTTTCACCGTTATTTTTAATAAAAGATAACTCTGTCATTTTCTTACTACGACAATACTTCCGTTGTGGGGTCCAACAATGATTGTGCTATCGTACGAATATTCCCTGTTAAAATGAATATTCCCCGACCAATCGAATATTATATAACCACTTGCTTACTTTGCAAAATTTGTAAATATTACCCACAACTATAACATTATATCAAATCCACACCATAATATTAAAAAAAATATTTCGAGAAATTTAAATCTTTATTCATAAAATTTGGGGTCTCACATTATGTGTCAACCAACCATTGGTTGCACGATGTCCAGTAATGAGCTGTAACTCCCCATAACCTTTTCGATTTTATATTCCTTTTAATAGAATAAGCATTACTGACGTGGAATTACTGTTGACCTTTTTGGTTCGTAGAGTAGCATGGTAAGGCAGCTGTGGACTCTTCATTTTCCTTTGGTTATTCAACGATCATCTTTTGAGAGATGTTGTAGTGGATGGTTTTGACATTACTCCTCATTTTGAAACTGCATGGCTCAACCACTGATGTACTTCATGAAGCCTTGGGCACTTTTCTTCAGCAGGACATCTTTCCAACCAGCATTCAAACTTATCTCCTCATAATATGAATGGTTGAGAAATTGTCCCATTGTTCCAAGCTCCTCATGAGCTAGAGTAGCCTCTTGTAAGACTGCGATCGTCGAGTCTGTTTCTACGATCGCTGATGTGACGCCCCCAAAACAGGTATACATCACCCATCTTGAGTCACCAGATACATGGTACATAAATTCAAATACAACTTAATTATGCAACAATCGTGTAAAATACGACAAAACATAGCTGAGAGTTTAAACAAGAATATTGTCATCTAGACAATATCCACACTCAATGGTGTCCTCATTATAATTATTATCACATTATTTCGTAGAATAGTGAGGACTACTAAAGCCATTTATCCTGGACCATCACTCCATTCCCCGACTCGCCCCAACTATATTCTCATTTCCTAAAAAGAACAATGAAAGAAAGGGTGAGCTCAACTAGCCCAATAAGAAATATTATGACTAAGATAATGCAGAATAAATTATCCTTAGCCTTCAACAGTATAACAACTGATAGAATACAATAGACAATAAGTTTTAGATCAACAACTGCAGCGGAAATAAGCAATCCATTAGAAGAGTCAAGTAGAGCATAAAATCTACTATCTTCTATGATTTAAAAAGTTTTTCATTAACTTTATCGCTGAGACTTAGCTTAATAAATAAAATTGAATCATCCCTGCATTACAACCAAGGATATTCATGTAATCATCAATGGTAATGATTATACCAACAACTGTCCATCAATGAACTACAAGCTAATGAGGACTTTCACCACATCATTCATCACATTACGGTCATGATTATACCGAATAATCCCTGGTCATAATCATACAAAGTTCATCTATGCACGTAAGCCAAAGATGACTTTCATCACAATATAAGCATGAGGATGATGACAATAACATAATAATTCAATAAAACAAGTTCAAGGATAAATTTTAAAGATTTATAATTTAATTTATCCAGAATTCAATAACGTTCAAATTGTCAACATGATACTGCTTTGTAGAGTAAAATTCAAGAATAATATTCATGTACCAAAAATAATTTGGACAGAAAAGAAATATATTTTTTAGGTGAATAGTACCCCATGAATAGTACTTCAGGAATAGTACCTTGTGAATAGTACCCCGACACGAAAAGTATCCCGAATACCCGAGTGAATGATACTAGAGTGAATAGTAATCAGGTGAATAGTAACCCATGAATAGTAACTCGTGAATAGTACTCTGGCACGAAAAGTGCCCCGAATACCCAAGTAAATAATACTAGAGTGAATAGTAACCTGTGAATAGTAACTCGTAAAAAAATACCATAGAAAATGATATTCCATGACGACTACAAAAGAAATGATATCTCATACGAGTATAATAGAATAAACAAAACTGCAAATAAATTTTCACCCGTCATGCGGTAATCCATGTAGACATATCATTTCCACAATTTAATAAAGAAAGAATACAAAGGATCATTCACCATGCATGCGGTAATCCACATAGACATGTTATTCCAACAGAATAATAAAGAATGAAATAACAGAAGAATTCACCATGCATGCGATAGGCGCATGCAGCATGAAGTTATTCAAGCGAGAATAATAAAGAATGGAACCGGTCATGCGTAAATCCAGACAAAGCGGGATATTCCAATGAGAATAATAAAGAATGGAACTAGGGCATGCGTAATCTGCACAGACAGGATATTCCAACAGAATAATAAAGAATGGAATAACAACAAAATTCACCAGGCATGCGATTGACCGCACAAATAGGTTATTCCAACAGAATAGTAAAGAATGGAATAACAGAAGAATTTCACCATGTATGCGGTACTTCGCATAGACAGGTTATTCCAACATAATAATAAAGAATGGAATAACCACCCTTATGAGTAGTGAAAGAAAATAACTCTCTTCATGAATATGAAAGAATAATACCCCTTATGAGTATTGAAAGAAAATAATTCTCTTCATGAATACGAGAGAAATAATACTCCTTACCTCAAAAGAAGACTGGATACTAGAATAGTGAGGTAGCAGACTTCTCTTCTTCATTCTCTCTATAATAATTACTCTATAGCTTTAGTGAATTAGTGAGAAATGAAGGAAGAATGAGCTTCTATTTATAGGAAAATATAGTTTCGATAATTGCACATTTTGGGGCTCGAAATATTACAGTATAATACCTTCCTCTTTTACTTCATTTTTAATTTAGTCCTGCAAGTATTATCACACCTGCACCACCTCCCCTAATAGTAAATTATATGAATCAATTGTTCTAAACATGTAAAAAAATTAATTATAATATAGTACCTTCAACTATACCTCCATTTTTAATTTAGTCATGCAAGTATTATCAATCTTGCACCAACTCCCCTAATAGTAAATGAATGTGAATCAATAGTACACACATGTGAACAAATAGTTATAATTATGTGAATCAATAGCAATTAATTGCTCATTTATCCGGTTAATTACCCGATTAGTCAATATAACCTCCAGACATCAATTATTATCGAAATAAATGTCTATTTCCACTAACAGTAATAATTCCCACATAATGGAATTATCAATTTCATCCTTAATCAACACGAACTTATTCATCATTAATATTATAACGCACAATATTTAACAACCAGGTCGTTCCCAGGAAAGAGAGGGCTTTTCGATAAGGATTTATCCTTATTAGCGTGCAATTAGGTGACCAAACCTCTCCTTGATAGAACTTCTAGACATTGTCAATATTGCAAATAATAATATGAATATCTTTGTCGTCTCAATTATGGATTTAATAATATAATATATTATACAGATGATACTGTGACAATAATTGAATCAATAATATGAGAGATATGATGCAGCAAATACTGTAGCAATAATTGAGTATAACTGAGTCACTTCTTACGTAAGCATCAATAATCAATACCGTGTGCTACTATGTAACCACGCGTATTACTGTACTTTTACTACCGGGTAGTTCAACAGTTTTAACGGTATCACTTTCGCCGCTATTTTTATAAAATGATAATTTTGTCATTTTCTAACTACGACAATACTTCTATTGTGGGGTCCACCAATGATTGTGCCGTCGTACGAATATTCCCCGACAAAAAGAATATTCCCCGACCAAACGAATATTTTATAACAACTTGCATACTTTGCAAAATTTATAAATACTACTCACAACTATAACATTATATCAAATCCACACCATAATATTAAAAAAAAAATTGAGAAATTTAAATCTTTATTCATAAAATTTGGGGTCTCACAGCTGAGGTTGCACTACGATCGTTGAGGTTACATCACGATCATTGAGTTCTCTTCAAACTCTACTCTACGATCGTTGACTGTCTTGGTCCTTGAGATGAACTTGATCAAGCAATCCCTCTGGGTTAAGGTAGCTCGGGAAGGGCCAACCTCTTAGAGTGAGCTAAGGGTCAGGTTTGTCCCTGAGGTGCTTTCCAGATAAAGTACTTTAGAAGTAATTTGCACTAATATCTCATTTGACCTTTTCTAGTGGGGAGGTCCTCTACCAACTTTAGACAATTGCATTTTGCTGTAATCGTGGTGTCCTCCTGCTCTTACACTACGATCAAATGTTTGATCGTAGGCACTCCACAATTTTGAGTTGGGTGGCTGATAGGTTATCAGTAGTATGTTTTGAGACGTTCCTACTGACTATGGATCTTCATTTGGTTCATCAGCTACAAAGTTTTGGGACTCTGTAACTGATACATTTCTTCATAGTATATCTCAGTGTTGTTGTTCCTTAACAGATCACTGCTTCCCCATGTTTATACTGTCTTCTTAATGAGGTGAGATTTCCCTTTCTTCATGTGCGTTAGGAGGCATCCTTGCATGTTTCTTTTTGACTGGAATCATTACTGACAATTAAATATGTTTACATCGTAGACATGGATATCTCCAGGACTGATCATTTTACAATCATTTGACAGCACTACAAACATAGTCTTCTTTTACAGTTTGCATTAGTGGAATTCTGCTCCCTTAATAAGTTCCTCATGTTTGATGCTCAATGATCCTCTGGTGCACTTCTTTGAGGACAAGCTTTGCATGCTTGAGCATCTAAGACCCTTTTTCATCTTTGGTTGAATGGCCTGCTTTCATATAAAGATCAGCAGCCATGTGAGCTTCATTTAGATTAGTTCAGCAGGTCTTCAAGGACATGCTTTGACATATAGGAGTTTTATTATAATTATTTCTGAACAGTCCTAAGCCTTCTGCTGGTTGAATCTTCTTGACTGAAGTCTTCTACTTCAGCATTCCTTAGTGTGGTCAGATGGTCCAAGTACCTGCAGGTTATAAATTTTTATTTTTGGTACACATGGTTAAATGGGTCCTGCTAGGTTAGTTTTCTAAATCAATGTTCCTCATATATTTGGATAATCATCACATTGATCACCAACAGTCATATTCATGCATGTAACTAATTTAAATAATACATTTTGAGATGCATGATGGTGAGTGTGTGTAAGATTTTCCATTTTAATAAAACACTCTTTTTCTTTGAAGGTTTCATCATATGCTTGGTTATGTTCACAGGGTTTAAATGTTTACAGAGTGAGAATCAACTCTACAATTTATTTGTATCTGGTTAATTCATGTAGGTGGTCAATTTCTACAAATCTTCAAGATACTCTTGTAGAACTGATCAGACTCTCTGTGTTATTAAACACTTAGAATATAGGTTTGTACATACATACTAACCCATCAGCAAAGATTACTTCACATAAAATAAATTTAACATGTGATGCTCTTATGACCCATTTCAGATTTCTTTTAAGATGTAATCTTTAACATAAAACTTGGATGGAGAGAAAGTTTGTAAGCATTTGAGTTTCCATCCTCAATATACTTTCTCTCTTCACCGTTTTAGGTAAATTATGATTCCTTGAAAGAGTACTGTTATAGTTTATAAGGGATGCAATATGATGTACACAATTATATTAGTGAGGAACCGTACCTTTCTGTTGTCAGTTTCTTAACAGTCATTTATCTTAGATATACTGATGTTAGACATTGATGTGCATAGTTTCTCATTAGCTCCTGACAGCTTGTTGCTCCAGTTGACCTTCAATCAATCAGTTGTGGTCTTGAAGATGTAAGCTAAGAGAATCTCAGCATCTTTAGTTCTTAGACATCCTTGAGTTCACAAGGTTTATATCCAGCTGCTGGTTGGCCAGACACATGTTTGAAAAGTTCTTCTTTCTTCTCTGGATAAACATTTCTTAGCATGTATGGCCTTTTCATCTTTTTAGGCTGGTGGATGTTTGACTCTTTTTTGTTGATGTCTCTTGAGCTTTCTAGCCTGGTCTTTAGACTACAAGATTGATCGCGAGCAAGGATTGGTCATGTTGATATGGTAATCAAGAACATGGACCAATCTGAGCAGATTAAGGGGTATATACACATTTACCTGTACATAATATTTTCAACGTGTGAGCTCATCTGCATATAACACGTGACTTACTACTCAACTAAGTTTAGAACAATGTTTGTGCCTAGGATCAGACTCAAAGTGATTAGCTTTTGAATAGCATGAGAACATGCTCTGATACCAATTGTTAGTTCCCAGTAGGCACAATAGATCTAGAAGGGGGGGGGATTGAATAGATCCTTTTTCTTTCTAATACTTTTCTGTTTTATTTTGTATTGCTAATAATTTAGCATATGACAAACATAAGAATCTTTTCAAGTACAGCGGAATAAGTAAAAGATCCCCTTCATTGATATATTCATAATCATACATACATTGTTCGTAGAGTTAGTTCAGTAGTAAGCAGTTAAAATATACATAGCAGTTATAACAGTTAATGTACATAATGTAAATGACATAAAGTAAAAGACATAAGGGGTTTTAAGTGGTTCAGAGATTTAAGCTCCTAATCCACTCTTCTGCTTTCAACTAACAGGATTTCCACTAAGGAAAGGCGGCACCTGAATCACTAAGATTCCTTCAAGGCCGCTGACCTTGGGACTTGATTCACTAAGAACTCTTCAAGGCCAGCAGCCTTGGAACTTCTCTAGTTCCCTAGGAACTCTTCAAGCCTAGTAGGCTTGGAACTTCATTTAGTCCCTCCAGACAAGGACCCCTCAGGCCTTGGCTTCTAGTTGTTGAGTTGTTTGTTTGTTTGTTGGAGTTGGTGTTGAGCTGCTAAGATGTCTTTAAGCTCTAAACATCTTCTGTACTTAGCAGCTTGGCGTGTTCATCCTTGAAGTGCAGTTGAGTGTTGTATGATGCTCAGCTTCTTCAGTTACTTAACTACTTCTGATGATCCCTTGATGAACTGCCTTGAAGATCATTCTTCTTGATACTTGATGGCTGCACATAATGGGTTTCTAAGATGACTGTAAGCTCTTCTGCTAGGTACTTAGAAACTTTCTCATGCTTCATACCATAATGGCATTGGTGATCTTCTTTCTTAATACTTGATGCCTTTTCATGATGAACTTGCTAAGATGACTATAGGCTCTTTTCTCTGGTACTTAGAGTCTTTCCATGATGGATATCAAGATGACATGATGCTCTTCTTTCTCTCGGCAGTTCAGAACACTCTTCTTGTAGTAGAACTCTCACTTCTACATTATAGAACTCTCACTTCTACTTCCTTCTTTGTCTGTCTCTAAGTGCTCTTGGTGGATCGTAGAGTGAGCCTTCGAACCTTCATTGGTCACTCACTATTTTATGTTGGTTAGATCAGTCCACCATTTCTCCAAACTCAACAAGTCTAGTAACCTTTGATCTTTGAAGCTCTAGCAGATTTATCCTCCTTCCCAATCTTCCCATTGGAAAGTAGCCGTTGAAAGCTCTTTGAAATGCTTCACAGATCTCGAGTTGTATGGTACAGACTGCATATGTGACATGACATCCCTTTTTCTGATTTTCTGACACTGCAGTCTACTGTTTCACCTACCCCATCAGAGATGTTACTTTTGTACCTCGGGCAGGTCGACGACTTTATTTTCCCCCTTCTGATTTCTTGATCAGAGGTTGTCGTTTTGCATCGATTCTCTCAATAAGCTCTTGTCCGAATACCAACCTTCAGATTGAACCATTGCCAATGCTTCAATCTTCAGATGACTGAACTCTACGATTCTGATGCATACATTTCTTGGACCTAATCGTAGAGTCTTGTTGACTGTTGCTCATTTGACATGTAGAGACAACACTACGATCTTTGAAGGGTGTTCATTAAATCTTCAGTGTAGAACACCTATTCCTTCTATTGTGTAGTGTTTTAACACTTTTTTTTGCTTCGGCTATTCTCAGATACTGATGGTTTGACTCCTTGCTCTGGTCCCTTCTGAATAGCAAGACACTTCAGATTTGTGGCATGTCCATCTCGCTTTCTCCTTGTGATCTCACGTTCACTTATCATCAATGGACTGACCCAATGCTTAATCACTTTAGCCTTGTTCTTTAGAGGCTGACCAGTATCTCTGTGTACACTCCATCAGTTCATTCTTTGTGTGGCAAACACTATGATCCTGGTTGCTTCCAAGATCGTCATCTTTTGTCTACTTGACAGCTACTGCACTTGCTGACTTTCCTTAGTTAGTTACTGAAGTCTTCTTCTGATCACCTTGTGGAAGACTTCATCTCGAATGGCTTCATAACTCAATCTTGATGCTAATTGGGTTGGTGCTTAGATCTTTTGTTAGCTTGCATGCCATTCATTGAGTGCTCTCTGGTTTCCTTCAGGTGGGATGTATCTTTGCAGCTTAGACCAGAGGCTTCATTCCTTTGGATATTCTGGGAGTGCTCAATTATTGAGAATCGTGTTTGCTCTACGATTCTAACTTGGCTTTGTGAGTACATCTGTTGGGGTCTTAGTTCTGCACTCTACGATTCAGCTTCGGCTGTGCAGACACTACGACTCTGAGATCAGATCTTGACACTCTACGATTTCTGTCGTTGTGCTTGTTGTCTTCATCTGATCTTGCTCGACTACAATCTCTGCCTAAGATACGATCAGTAGACTCTACGGCTCTGAGTGTAGTCTATAATTCTTGACTTGGCTTTGACATCAGTAGACTCTACGACTCCGAGTGTAGTCTACGATTCTTGACTTGGCTTTGGCAATTGGTCGGTCGGCTAGTAGGCAGGTTGTCTCTACGATTTTGAACATGACTTCCTCAGCAGACTACAGCTCCGAGGAAGTGCTCCTCGACACACTACGATCCTTCCTCGTCTCTCCTGGAAGTCTATGAACTCCGAGATCTACTATCTTGCAGACTACGATTCTGCCTCGATAGCTCTCGAGTTATCCTTGACTCTCTTGGTAGACTACAATTTCCGGTGCAGTGCTCGATGATCAGACAAGCCTATCTATTACATCATAAGATCAACCTAACATGCTTGATCTTTCTATATTTATAGTCCTTGTACATCATTTCTTTTTAAGGACTTTACAAAGCTGTTTTGCTTATGTAGGATCAACCTAATATATTTGATCAATTCATTCTAAGTCCTAGTACATATGTTTCTATTATCTATCAAAGGACTTTACAGCTTTTCTTAATACAAGCATACTTGCATATTCATTCATATATATATCATAATCAAATCATATGTAAATAGGAATATCATTCACATGCTTATTCCTAACAACGTCAATGAAGGTCAAGCAGCCTTGACATGATCCCCGACAGGGGTGTCACGCATTTTCAACCGTTGATGTACATGTCAATGAAGGTCAAGCAGCCTTGACATGATCCCCGGCGGGGGCATCACACATTTTCAACCGTTGATGTACACGTCAATGAAGGTCAAGCGGCCTTGACATGATCCCCGGCGGGGGTGTCACGCATTTACATCCATTGATGCACACGTCAATGAAGGCCAAGCAGCCTTGACATTATCCCCAGTAGGGATCTCATCCGTTGATATACATGTCAATGAAGGTTAGGCAACCCTGACAATGCTCCTCTGTTGGCAGTAACTCCAACAGAGCAGCGGAAAGACCTAGCGATACAAACCAGGGAAGAACATCCTCATTGGGGAGGACCAATGATGGAATATGTTATACACATCCTCAACCAATAAAGCTCTATCCCCACAAAATCTTTTGTACATGAGAGATGTATCTTCAGGATAAAGTCTGTATCAAGGATTCAAGACTTTGGTTATAACCCCAACGTCAACAATCCTAGAGATTCCTGGTAGCTGTGGATCACGCGTCCAAGATAGTTCATCAGGCTGGTTATTTATTGCCGTCCCCGGTAGAAGCAATAGGGAGCTGACAATCATCCCATCATGTTGGAGGACAATCCAACAAACCACATACATTTACATTATGTTGTCATGCATTGCATCATAATCATCTTGTTGTATTTCAAGTGTCTAGTATTCTTTATCATATCCATGCCATTGCATTGCATGAATATGATAAAGAGGGGCATTTGTAGACACTCGAAATTTTTCTGCCTACCTGTTACTAACACTGTAGGAAGTGCAGAATCTTCTTTCAGAGATAACTCTGGAAGACAGCTCAGCTTAATCCCGGAAATACCACCGGAAGTTCAGTTTCAACCCCAGAAAACACATCGGGAGTATCATTTCCCCAACTCGAAGATAACCCCGGGGAAAGCAGTGCAAATACCAGAAATTCCACCAGAGAAGGCCGATTCATCTTGGACATAACCATGAGATGTTCAGTCTCAGTCCCTAAAATAACATCGGGAAAGACAATATCAACCTTTGAGATAACCCCAAGGAGTGCAATTGCAGTTCCAGAGATAACCCCGGAGATGCTCGTTTCAACCCATGCAGTCAGCTTCAACCTCGGGACTCATACTGAGGCACTCAATGCGCAAACCCAAAGATAATCCCGAAAGGAGAGGCACACCTCAGAGACAACCTTGAGGGTATTCAACACTTGCAGTAGTCCAATCTCAGAGACAACCCTAAGCAACGTCTGCTTTATCGGCCGAAACCGGAGATAACCCCGATGAAGGGCAAAGTCATCAAATTGCCACATCAACCCCACATGGCGCCGTCTTAATAAACAACTATCAGCATACATTCTACAGAACAATGTCCCATAAGAACCAAGGAGTTTCAATCTCGAGTGACTACTACGCAAGGCAGAACACCGGATAGAATTTGAAACTTGAAGAGATAGGACATAGTTCCATCTTCCTGACTTCGTACAACCTCTAATCCCATGTCATTGCGTAGCTCTTGACAACAGCAGTTCGAAATAGATCTTATACACCTCAATCGGATGCTCGGATTGAA
This sequence comes from Panax quinquefolius, assembly GCA_020205615.1. Lineage (NCBI taxonomy): Eukaryota > Viridiplantae > Streptophyta > Magnoliopsida > Apiales > Araliaceae > Panax > Panax quinquefolius. Next base: position 109,285,510 of record CM035154.1, on the reverse strand, counting down.
GTTCTGCAAGTTCGAGTGGACATCACGTTACACGCGTGCATGTACTTCGAGACGACGAGACCCGCAAAGCCCGGGGCACCCCGAGCAGCCGTAGGTTCATCTGCGGCTGCCGCAAGTACACCTGCGGCTCCCAGCTCTATAAATATAAGGATTAGGGTAGCCATATTCAAGAGAAAAAAAACGTGGAAGCCCTGTCAAATTTGCTCTGTACACACCCTATATTGAGTGCTTTCTCATTTTAAACACTTGTGAGCTCACATATAGCTATATTTTTACCGGTGGGAGCCGAGTATTCAGCCACTTAATGTCATAGAAGTCTTCTTTGGTAGCCCACTGTAAGCCTTTTTACACATTATAAAGCATTTCTCTTCATCTTTGCACACATTCTTCTTCACATTGAAAGTCATGTTGTGTGTGTATGCCCGAACTTCGGTCCGTGGTTTTCATTTTTGTTTGTATATATATACTTATAAATGAATATATTTATATATATGGACTATCATTATCGAGTTATGCCTCGATTGAGCCTGGACTCACGTCAATAGTGTTTATTTGCTTATATATATATAAATACTTATATATATATATATACTTATATATATAAACTGTTGTCGAACTTTGTTTGATGAGCCTGGATTTTATATACGAGCGTTATCGCTTTTTATATATATATATATATATATATATATATATATATACATTTCTTCTTCGGACGTGAGTTTACTTCGTGGCGGTTGATCGTTTTTACTGCTTTCTTTACATTCAGTCTCACCTGGAGTTTACTTCATGGTGGTTGATCGCATTAATTGCTTTATTTATATTTCTGATCCCCCATGAACGTATTTCGTGGTGGTTGATCATGTCTCTATATATATATTTATTGCTTTTATATATTTACATTTCTGATCCCCCATGGAGGTGCTTTGTGGTGGTTAATCATGTATATATATTTATTTACAACTTTTATATATATAACTGCTTACTGCTTTTTATATAAACTACGGCATCATGTGAGCCTAGGAATCATGTGATCACAGATTCAGTCCACTGAATCTAGATTCGGTTCCCGTGATGGACATTTTCAACTGTAAGCATCTTGTAAAATATTCACGGTGTTTAAACTTCCTTCGATGATTTTCATGCCCATGAGGAGTTTGGCACTGCTATATATTATTTTCTTGAAGATGTTTCACATCTCAAAAATAATAGCAACCAAGCCGAACATTTAATTATAAAATGGAAGTATTAAAAGGTCTCAATTACTATTGAGCACAGGGTTTGAAAAACCTCTTTTACAAAACCTCATTGATATATCTTATTTAAAAGTGAATTTTTCATACAAATTCAAACCCTTTGTATATAGGTACGAACGAGGCCTCGCACTACTTCCAAATAATAGCACATTGACCCACACACACATACACACATTCATATTACAGTTTCTTGAAAAGTGGCGATCACCGTGGTAACACGGATGTCAGGGGGTGCCTAACACCTTCCCTCTGTATAATCAAGCCCTCGAACCCAAATGAATCTCTGTTTCACAGACCCGTTTAGCAGTGTCACACCACTGGGTCAATGTACAAACCTTTTCTCAGTTGCGTTGGTACAACCAGTTAAAAACACCAACTGACGACTCTTATAGTTAAATCGTCAACATATACATGTCGGACCATTTTCACTTGTTTTTTCAAACAAATCTCACATAACATGAGAACACCAAAGAATAAGAACAAAAAAGGGACAAATAAAAATCTCTACGTCGACAATGCTTACCCATTGGATTCTTACTTTGGGCTTTAAATTCAATTAGCTTACTTGTACTTTGGGCTTGCATTAATCCACACAGCTTATATATTATCAAACATTTGGGCCTTAACCTTTAGTTAGCATTGGGCTTAATCATAATCCCAATTGGACTTTACACTTCCTACACAATCCTTCAAGTCGATTACATATGACTTAAAGCCTTAGAACGTATTGTCTACGTATTAATCTCGTATTCTAACTCATATACTTATTCAACATATACGAAATACAATTATTCATACATACTCATATAATACTTCGTATAATACTCGTATTCATTACCTCATACAATACCTACGTATTATGCGATCATTGCTTTAACTAGTTAACGCTTTACTTTTCCTAACGTTCTTGAATTAAGTCCGCAGGCGAAAAACTACTTTCATACTTGAATTATTATTACATAATCCATCTTACCTCGATATTCTATATTTACGTATTTCTCGGAAGTTCAAAAATAAATCTCGAGTAGAAATCAGTGAATAGTATTTTTCAAAAAATTTCTCGAAAAACTTTTATTTTCGTCTTGGAAATTCAAACACTTTAATTCCTTTGCGTAGTCAAAATACTGCGACATTCTGATGTCTCTGGGTTATAGAACGACATTCATCTTACTAACACAAAATAATAACAAATAATAAAATTTTATTAATTATTTGATTAAATAAAATTATTTTACAATAGATCCGAATTTCTCGGTCGTTACAGGTGCCATACTTAACTTTTTCTTCAATTTTGAAAATTCACATCATAATTTTCCTGCCCATATAAATTCCACCGATTCCCTCGTCAAGTTAGCTAACGGAGTGGCTATCTTAAACTTCTCGTATCCCACACACTATTTTCTTATCAACTTCTCCATTTACAACATCGATAAATAACTCTACCATACAGGTGATCTACAACAACAAAAATAAAATACTACCTTTGACTTCCTTAGAGTCACAAGGTTTGCACACTTTCTTTGACAATCCCTTATCACCACATGGTTTAACAACCTCAGAGTTTCACAAATCAAATTGGAAATAAATCTATTGACATCACGTGGCCTTTAATACCAATACGGCAATTCTACACATCAACTTATAAGGAATAGTCTAACTCTTTCCGAAGACAATCTAATTTCTAAGCAAATTCATCAGGCATAAATTAACAAGTGGCACATAAATTAAATAACATGCAGCCGTATAGATAACTGATCGGAACCATACCTTGCATTGCATCCTAGATCGTCATGTTGGGCGATTGTTCGGTTGGCCGACTCAGCGAAGCTGATTCTATAATAAATAGCTTACCACTGCCCCCTTGCTTCCCCTTTCTTTTTCTGTCGCTTTCTTTGGGAAACCTCGAGCCAAATGTTCCTTCTATCCATACGTGAAGTAGGCTCCCTTCCTCGGTCTTGAACATTTTGGTGCAATGTGGCCCTTCAAGCCACAATTAAAGCACACTCTCTTTCCTTTCAAACAAACACCCATGTGTCTCTTTCCATAGTTGTTACACGCCACCACTTTCTTCTTCCCATTCCCTTACTGATTTCCAGCGGTGACATTTTTGTTCCACTTTCTTTTTTGAACATTACCCCTACAGCTACCTCCCGCCTTATCTCCATTTTCACCTTTCTTTTCCTTCTTCTCTTGATTGTATGTCAGCGTATTACCTTCCCCGTCTACGACCATCGTTCTTTCCAGCCCTATTATGAACGAATTAGGTTGAAACATCAAGATTTGACTATACAACCATAAATTCAGTTGATTTGCCAGTGCTCCCACCAGCAAATTCACCAATTGCGGCACTGGATTTGCGTTAGCTTCACTATTGTATGCATATTCCTCGTGGGTCTATTGACACTGTTGTCTTCTTTTAGGTGGCATCTTACTGTTTAAAACTTCCACTATTAGATCATCGTTCATCTACACATTAAAATTTTCAAACTTATCTCAGCCATTTTTAAACAACACATGATATATCTTAATAAATAATAATACTTTATTCATTTATTACTTTACCACATAACAAAATAGCCTCACTTCTATCTATATCATTTATCCTATAATAATAAAATTCAAGGATTACTTCATCATATCCCACTATTTATTTCAAAAGTCGGGATCTACATCTTATTAATTTCCATCATGATTTATATATCATCTTATTATTTTTCTTGCAATCTACAAGAACATTCCACGTTGTACAACTTCGTTGTGCTCTTGCTCCATGATAAGAATCATCGACGATCCATCACATACCAAAGATAAACCTTAACCTACACAGGAAAATGGAAGACTAAATTCTAAGTTCAATTATTCGCTCCAAAATAGTATACATCACCCATCTCGAAGTCGCCAAATACATGGTACAAAAATTCAAATACAACTTAATTATACAACAATCGTGTAAAATACGACAAAACATAATCTAAGAGTTTTAATAAGAATATTGTCATCTAGACAATATCCACACTCAATGGAGTCCTCATTACATTTATTGTCACACTATTTAATGTAATAGTGAGGACTACTAATGCTATCATCTCGACCATCACTCCGCTCCCCGACTAGTCCCGCCACTACATATTCTCATTTCTCAAGAGAATAAATGAAAGAAAAGGGTGAGCTCAACTAGCCCAAGAAGAAATATTATGACTAAGATAATGCGTAATAAATTATCATTAGTCTTCAACAATGTTAAACCGATAGAATATAATAGACAACAAGTTTAACTCACAGCATGAACAAGCAATCCATTAGAAGAGTCAAGTAGAGCATAAAATCTACTATCTTCTATGATTTAAAAAGTTTTTCATCATCAACTTTTTATCACGAGACTCTAATAAATAATAAATAAAATCGAATCATCCTCGCATCATCACGCCAAGGATATTCATGTAATCATCAATGGTCATGACTATACCGAATAATCTCGGTCATAATCATACCAACAACTATCCATCAATGAACTACATGTGCCAATGAGGACTTTTACCACATCATTCGTCACATTATTACCATGATTATACCGAATAATCCTCGGTCATAATCATACCAAGTCCATCTACGCACGTAAGCCAAAGATGACTTTCATCACAACAATATAAGCATGAGGATGATGACAATGACATAATAATTCAATAAAACAAGTTCAAGGATAAATTTTAAAGATTTATAATTTTAATTTATCCGTAAATCAATAACGCCCAAATTGTCAACATGATACTTTTTGTGGAGTAAAATTCAAGAATGCTCGTAAGAATATTTCCATGAAAAGATATCGGATGAAGCTTAAATATCAAGGATATTCCACTAATTTTCATGGAGTATAGAAGCCAAAACTTTAACCAACCGAGTATAATAGAATATATGAAACCGCAAATGGATTTTTGCCCGCCATGCGCAGAATCCACGAGATGCATCATTTCCACAATTTAATAATGAATGAATACGAAGGATCATTCACCATGCATGTGGTAATCCACATGTAAATGTTATTCCAATGTAATAATAAAGAATGGAATAAATGTAAGAATTCACCGTGTAAATAATAATCATGCATGCATGTGTTATTCCAAATGTAATAATAAAGAATGGAACCAGTCACGCAGAATCCGCATGCATGTGATATTCCAATGTAATAATAAAAATGGAATGTCATGCGATATCCATGCATAGTGATATTCCAAATGTAATAATAAAGAAATGGAACTGTGTCACCACGCAATCATCCGCATGCATGTGATATTCCAAATGTAATAATAAAAAAGAATGGAATAACAAAAGAATTCACTGTGCATGCGCGATAGATCACACATATGTGTTATTCCAATGTAATAATAAAGAATGGAATAATGTAAGAATTTCACCATGTATGCAGATTGTGACAGATAAAGTTATTCCAACATAATAATAAAGAATGGAATAACAACCCTTACGTAGTATTGAAAGAAAATAACTCTTCATGAATACGAAAGAATAATACCCTTACCTTAGAAAAAAAAATTGGATATTGAATAGTGGAGGTAGTAGATTTCTCTTCTTCTTCTCTCTATAATTTTCTCTATAATAATTGCTCTATAGCTTTAGTGAATTGGTGAGAAATGAAGGAAGAATGAGCTTCTATTTATAGAAAATATAGTTTCGATAATCGCACATTTTGGGGCTCAAAATATTACAAAGATAATACCTTCCTCTTTTTCTTCATTTTTAATTTAGTCCCGCAAGTATTATCAAACTTGCACCACCTCCCCTAATAGTAAATAATGTGAATCAATAGTTCAATCATGTGAATCAATAGTTATAATCATGTGAAAATATGAATTACAAAGATAAGTACCTCCATCTATACCTCCATTTTTAACTTAGTCATGCAAGTATTATCAATCTTGCACCAACTCCCCTAATAATAGTACAAGAATGTGAATCAATAGTACACACATGTGAACAAATAGTTATAATCATGTGAATTAATAGCAATTAATTGCTCATTTATCCATTAAATTACCCGATCGGGTCAATATAACTCTCCAGACATCAATTAATATCAAAATAAATGTCGATTTTCACTAACACTAATAATTCCAACACAATGGAACTATCAATTTCATCTTTAATCAACACTTAACTATTTATTCATCATTAATATTATAACTCACAATATTTAACAACCTGTGTCGCTCCTGTGAAAGAGGGGCTTTTCGATAAGGATTTCTCCTTATCATGCGCGCAATTAGATGACCAAACCTCTCCTCGATGTAACTTCTAGACATTGTAAATATTGCAATTTAATAATATGAATACTTTTGTCATCTCAATTATTGATTTAATAATATAACATATTATGCAGATGATATCGTGACAATAATTGAATCAATAATATGAGAGATATGATGCAAAGAATTATCGTAGCAATAATCGAGTATAACCGAGTGACTTCTCACGTAAAGCATCAATAATCAATACCCGTGCTACTACGCAACCACGCCAGACATCATTACTTTTTACTACCGGGTAGTTCAACAGCTTTAAAACAGTAATACTTTCACCGTTATTTTTATAAAAGATAATTATGTCATTTTTAACTACTTATAATACTTCCGTCAGGGGTCCACCACTAATGATTGTGTGTCATCCGCATTAAATATTCCCCGTTAAAACGAATATTCCCCACCAATCTAATATTATATAACCACTTGCTTACTTTGCAAAATTTGTAAATATTACCCACAACTATAACATTTTATCAAATTCACACCATAATATTCAAAAAAATATATTTCGAGAAAATTATTCTTTATTCATAAAAGTTGGGGTCTTACAACCTCCCCTTCTTATGAAATTTCGTCCTCAAAATTAGGGTACGTACCTGGTATATCGAAGAGGTGAGGATATCTTGACTTCATCTCAGATTCTAACTCCCAGGTCATTTCTTCCACATCGTGGTTTCTCCATAAAACTTCGACTTGAGGTATAACCTCGAGCGTAGAATATGATCCTTCTTATCCAAGATTTTAACAGTAACTCTTCATATGTTAAATCTTCCTCTATCTCGTCTGGTTCTAATTCAATAATGTGGTTCGGGTCTTTCACATATTTACGTAACATAGATATGTGAAAAAAACGTTATGAACACGAGACATACTTGGCAGTAGAAAAAGCTAGTCTATAGCCACGTTCCTACTCGATCGAGGATTAAAATGGGCCAATGAATCGAGGATCGAGCTTTTCTCTCTTTCCAAATCTCAGTAACTCCTTTCCATGGAGCAACACGTAACAACACATGATCTCCAATATCAATTCCACGCCCTTTCGATGAAGATCAAGATATAACTTTTGTCGATCTTGTGAGGTTTTTATACGCATGTCGGATCGTTTGAAATCTTTTTCCGTAGTCATACGTATCAAATCCGGTCCCAACAACGTTGCTTCACCCACCTCATCCCAAAGATACCGAGAACGACACTTTCTTCCATACAACGCCTCAAATGGAGCCATGCCAATACTTGCTTGATAACTATTATTGTAGGAAAACTCCACCAATGGTAAGAACTTGTCCCAACTTCCTTGAAGTCAAGGACACAGTAGTCTTAATAAATCTTCAAGAGTTTGAATAGTCCTTTCGATCGCCCATCCGCTTCGAGGATGATATGTCAACTAAATCGTAAACTGCGCCATAGTTTTTTTTGCAAACCAACCCAAAATCTTGAAGTGAATCTTGGGTCTCGATCGTAAACTATGGATACCGCATACCATGCAATCTTACAATCTCATTTATGTACATACTAGCAAGACGCTCAAGTGTATAAGTTTTCAGATCGGTAAGAAATGAGCAGACTTGGTCAATCTATCAACAATGACCCAAATCGCATCTACGCCTTGAGAAACCTTGGGAAGACCAAGAACTAAATCCATGGTAATGTGCTCCCACTTCCATTCGAATTTCAAGTGGTTGCAATGGACCTTTTGGCACTTGATGCTCCCGCCGACTCGCTGACAAGTTAGACACCTTGAGATAAACCCCGCTTATCTCTCTCTTCATATATTGCTCCACCAAAATGTATGTCAAGATCACGATACATTTTGGTACTCCTGTGATGGATTGCAAACGGTGTGTTGTGCGCCTCCATCATGATTTTATACTTCAAGTCGTAATCGTTAGAACACAAAGTCCGGAGTCGACTCAAGTATTCCTTCTTCATCGATTCTTGCTTCCAAATAGCACCTTCTTGCACTTTCTTCCTCATATGCATCAGCCTGTGTCCGTAGTTCGAGCAAACTTTAACTTTATCAATTAAAGTCTGGTTCTACTCAGATATTCGCCATCATCACATGGGTCCTCGAGTCTTTAACTCTATTTCCATCCTTTTCCAAGTCATACAAAATGGGCCTTTCATTGATAATATTGCACTCGTGCATTCGATATGATCTTCTACTCAACGCGTTACCTACTACGCTCGCTTTTCCAGATGGTATCGATGGTACGATCATAATCTTTCAACAACTCAAGCCATCATCGTTGTCGCATGTTGAGTTCCTTTTGAGTGAAGAAATATTTGAGGCTTTTTATGATCCGATAGATCTCCACCTTCTCTCCATATGTAATGCCTCCAAATCTTAAGTTAAAAAAAGATCGCCGCTAACTCTAGATCATGAGTAGGATAATTCCTCTCATATTCTTTGAGTTGTCGTGAGGCATAGGCTATGATTTTCCCATGTTGCATGAGAACACATCCTAACCCTTTGCCTCAAGCATCATCAGAGATGACAAATCCCTCCTCCGAGCCAGATGGTATTGTCGTAACAAAATAAATGAGTCTCTCTTGAGTTCTTGAAAACTCTTTTCACATTCCTCGCTCCAACCAAATTTTGTATCTTTTCGAGTCACCGAAGTTAATGGAGTAGCGATTCGAGAAAATCCTTCCATGAATCTCCGATAATAACCAGCTAAGCCGAGAAAGCTACGTACTTTGGTCACTGACTTAGGTTACTCCCAACTTTGAATTGCTTCAATCTTTGCCGGGTCAACAGATATTCCATGATTTGATATCACGTGCCCAAGGAATGCAACTTCCTCAAGCCAGAACTCACATTTCTTCAACTTGGCATATAGCTTGTTTTCACGAAGCTTTTGGAGTATCAATTTCAAGTGTCGCTTTCATGGTCTTCATGGGTTTTGGAGTATATGAGGATGTCATCAATAAAGACGACCACAAAGTGATCCAAATATTCCTGAATACTTGGCTCATCATGTCCATGAAGGCAAAGTAGGAGCATTAGTCAATCCAAAAGACATGACTAGGAATTCATAATGCCCGCATCGAAGTTCTAAAAAGTCTTTGAATGTCATCGTTTTAATCTTCAATCGATGATATCCTAACGAAGATCAATCTTTGAAAAGAATTTGGCTCCTTGCAACGGGTCAAACAGTCATCAATGCGAGGCAACGGGTACCTATTTTTGATGGTGACATGATTCAACTCCCGATAATCAATACAAAGTCGATACTTCCATCTTTTTCTTCTTCATTTAATGTAACAGAGCACCCCAAGGAGACGATTTAGGACGAATGAAACCGATGTCTAACAATTCCTCGTAGTTGGTTTTTAACTCCTCAAGTTCAATAGAGCCATTCGATATGGGGCTTTGGAAATGGGTTTTTTGTACGGATTCAAGGTCAATATACAAAATTCAATTTCACGCCCTGGGGTAGGCCAGAAGTTCTTCAGGAATACGCCAGAAATTTATTAACAATAGAAATATCATTCAAATCGATTTATTTTTATTTAAATGCGTGATATGGGCTAAGAAAGCTTGACATCCATTTTTCAATAAACGAATATTTTTTATGACTTGATATGACAATGATTGATTTTAGTGGTTTGGTTGCTTGAATTCGCATAATAGGTTGGTTAGGAATATGAAAGCTAACAACCTTATTTAAAATAATCGATTTTAGCATGATGAGTAGTTAACCAATCAATCCCTAAAATCACATCAAATGCAAGTATTTTCAAAGAAATAAGATCGACAGTAACGCATGCGTTACCGATTTGAATCAAACAAGACTTATAAATAGTGGATGTAATGAAGGTTTCTCCAACGGAGTTTCAACAGATAAGTCAAAGTCTAATTTCTCCCGAGTCAAATTTAAACGTTGAGCGCAAGTAGTAGAGAAATGAAAGAATGGGTAGAACCCCGTATCAAATAAAGTATAAACTTCGCTAGAGTTTATGATTAGCTTACCCGTGATCACCTCATTCGGATTCCTCGCTTTTGGGAGGTTACGACAAACGCCTCCTTGAACTACCGATTTTTTTTTTGTTCGGGACACCTTTGATGCCTCCATCCCAATTTGGACTTCGACTTTTGGTGCACGAAAAAATCGGGCTAGTGACTTCTTTTCCACAATTATAACACGCTTTTGATCGCATCGCGCATAGCTTGACCGATGTGTCCTTCCCTCCACATTTGTAACATACGACGGTGGTCGTTTCTCCTTCCTTAACAACAAGTGTGGTGCCGACGCCTTTCCATCATTGTTGAATCTCTCTTCTTGAAATGTCCACTCTTATTGTCATGGCCATGATTACCACCCAAAGTGATTACCATTTCGCATGTTGATTCCTCCACGCTTGTTGTCACCGCTCGACGATCGCTACCACCGGTATTATCGATTTTTTTTCATCGCTCTCTCTTGGTTGGGTTGACTCATTATCGCGCCCAATAATCGAGCCCTATTCACAACATCTCAATACAAAACAAGTTTCATGAGAAATTAGGTATCGACGATATCTCGGGTTTCAAACCTCTTAGAAACATCCGCCATTCTCTCCTCATTATCAACCAAGTGGGACGCAAAACCGAGACAACTCTCGCAAACTTAGCTTCAGATCGCGCCACTGGCCATATTATTTTTGCTCAAGCTTGATGAACTCTACCTCCTTCATGTGATTAATACTTTCAGAAAGTACTTGTCGTTGAATGTTCTCGAACTTCTCCCAAGACATTTTGAAAGCAGGCAGCAGTCGAGTACGCTTACGTGATTCCCACCAAGAATCGCCTCCTCGCAATAAAGAAGGTGGCAAAGGAACCTTTTGCTCCTCTGAGCATCCCAAGACATCAAATATCTTGTTGATGATCTTTTATCCACGCTCTCCGCCTTTAAGTGGTTTTGGCTCTCCAAAAACTCCGGTGGTCCCAGCCTCGAATCGCTTAGCGGTGACCGTCCGAGAGTTGTCGTTGTTTCCACCGCATTTTGGACAGAGCCGCCTCACCGATGTTGCATGAATTGCATAAAACCTCCGAACATCCCATCGCATTTCATCATTTGATCGTTGTTGTTTACCCGAGGATTATTGTCTTTCTGCTGCATTATTATCCTCGGTATTAACTGTGGTGACTCAACTGGTCTCATGTGCTTCATTGCTTATCTCAACATTTTTTGGATGCCATTTTCAAATATCGCCACAAAACAAGGGTTAATTAACATATCACATATTATCCCTATACTCGACCGACCAATTAAATACCAAATAAACTTTAGTAGGTCATACTAGCAAAGAATTCCCCCTCTCTCCCTCCTAGTTCTTGTCTCACATCTCAACCAGGATCATATCCCTAAGCTTTGATATAACCGTGACGCCCCAAAAAAATAGGTATACATCACCCATCTTGAGTCGCCAAATACATGGTACAAAAAATTCAAAATACAACTTAATTATACAACAATGTAAAATAATAACAAAACATAATCTAAGAGTTTTAATAAGAATATTGTCATCTAGATAATATCCACACTCAATGGAGTCCTCATTACATTTATTGTCACACTATTTAATGTAATAGTGAGGACTACTAATGCTATCATCCGGACCATCACCCATTCCCCGACTAGTCCCGCCACGCTCTCATTTCAAGAGAACAAATGAAAGAAAGGGTGAGCTCAACTAGCCCAAAGAAGAAATATTATGACTAAGATAATGCGTAATAAATTATCATTAGCCTTCAACAATGTTAAACCGATAGAAATATAATGTACAACAAGTTTAACTGCAATGAATAAGCAATCCATTGTAAGAGTCAAGTAGAGCATAAAATCTACTATCTTCTATGATTTAAAAAGTTTTTCATCAATTTTATCGCCGAGACTCAACTTAATAAATAAACCAAATCATCGAATCTCGCATCACGCCAAGGATATTCATGTAATCATCAATGGTCATGACTATACCAAATAATCCTCGGTCATAATCATACCAACAATCGGCCCATCAATGATACTATGTGCCAATGAGGACTTTTACCACATCATTCGTCACATTACTTGGCCATGATTATACCGAATAATCCTCGGTCATAATCATACCAAGTCCATCTACGCACGTAAGCCAAAGATGACTTTCATCACAATATAAAGCATGAGGATGATGACAATGACATAATAATTCAATAAAACAAGTTCAAGGATAAATTTTAAAGATTTATAATTTTAATTTATCCGTAAATCAATAACGCCCAAATTGTCAACATGATACTTTTTGTGGAGTAAAATTCAAGAATGCTCGTAAGAATATTTCCATGAAAAGATATTGGATGAAGCGCAAATATCAAGGATATTCCACTAATTTCATGGAGTATAGAAGCAAAAAACTTTAACCAACCGAGTATAATAGAATATATGAAACCGCAAATGGATTTTTTTTCCGCCATGCAGTAATCCACGTAGATGCATCATTTCCACAATTTAATAAGGAATGAATACGAAGGATCATTCACCATGCACATGCGTAATCCACATAGACAAAAGTTATTCCAATAGTAATAATAAAGAATGGAATAATGTAAGAATTCATGCATGCATAATCAGCGTGAATTCGCATGTAATAATAAAGAATGTGTTATGTAATTCAACAAATAATATTCAAATGTAATAATAAAGAATGGAAAAGTCATAAATAATCCGCAATGATATTCCAATGTATAATAAAGAATGGAAAGTCACAGAATCCGCAGATGCATGTGATATTCCAAGTAATAATAAAGAATGGAAATGTAATCGTCAAAACACAGATGCATGTGATATTCCAATGTAATAATAAAGAATGGAATAACAACAGAATTCACTGTGCATGCGATAGACGCATGCATAAAAGTTATTCCAATGTAATAATAAAGAATGGAATAATGTAAGAATTTCACCATGTATGCGGTAGATTGATGCATGCACAAGTTATTCCAACATAATAATAAAGAATGGAATAACAACCCTTACTTAGTATTGAAAGAAAATAACTCTCTTCATGAATACGAAAGAATAATACCCCTTACCTAGAAAAAAAATCGGATATCGGAATAAAGTGAGGTAGCGTACTTTCTTCTTCTTTCTCTCTATAATTTTTCTCTATAATAATTGCTTTCTATAGCTTTTAGTGAATTGGTGAGAAATGAAGGAAGAATGAGCTTCTATTTATAGGAAAATATAGTTTCGATAATTGCACATTTTGGGGCTCAAAATATTACAAAGATAATACCTTCCTCTTTTCTTCATTTTTAATTTAGTCCCGCAAGTATTATCAAACTTGCACCACCTCCCCTAATAGTAAATAATGTGAATCAATAGTTCAATCATGTGAATCAATAGTTATAATCATGTGAAAATATGAATTACAAAAGATAGTACCTCCATCTATACCACCATTTTTAACTTAGTCATGCAAGTATTATCAATCTTGCACCAACTCCCCTAATAGTACAAGAATGTGAATCAATAGTACACACATGTGAACAAATAGTTATAATCATGTGAATTAATAGCAATTAATTGCTCATTTATCCGATTAATTACCCGATTGGTCAGTATAACCTCAGACATCAATTAATATCAAAATAAATGTCGATTTCCACTAACACTAATAATTCCAACACAATGGAACTATCAATTTCATCTTTAATCAACACTTAACTTATTCATCATTAATATTATAACTCACAATATTTAACAACCGTGTCGCTCCTGTGAAAGAGGGGGCTTTCCGATAAGGATTTCTCCTTATCGGCGCGCAATTAGATGACCAAACCTCTCCTCGATGTAACTTCTAGACATTGTAAATATTGTAATTTAATAATATGAATAACTTTGTCGCCTCAATTATTGATTTAATAATATAACATATTATGCAGATGATAATCGTGACAATAATTGAATCAATAATATGAGAGATATGATGCAAAGAATTATCGTAGAAGTAATAATCGAGTATAATCGAAGTGACTTTCACGTAAGCATCAATAATCAATACCGTGCTACTACGCAACCACGCCAGACATCGTATTTTTTACTACCGGGTAGTTCAACAGTTTTAATCAGTAATACTTTCGCCGTTATTTTTATAAAAAGATAATTTTGTCATTTTCTAACTATATATAATACTTCCGTCAAAGGGGTCCACTAATGATTGTAACATTATATCGCATTTAATATTCCCTCGTTAAAACGTAATATTCCCCACCAATCTAATATTATATAACCACTTGCTTTTTTTTGCAAAATTTGTAAATATTACCCACAACTATAACATTATATCAAATCCACACCATAATATTCAAAAATATATTTCGAGAAAATTATTCTTTATTCATAAAAAAGTTTAAAACAATAAATCTCCCATTATAGGGTTACATAATCTCAAATAAATCACAGGTCATCTAACCTTTATTATTACAATCATCAGTGGAATATTAAAACATAATCATAATCAAATCTATTACATAAGCTTCATAAATAAATGGTAATTTAAACGTCTTCTAATCGAGCACTTTGCCCTTGTCCTTGATTGTAGGAAGCTCTTCAAATTTCTTAGCTTCATCTGTATTGTTTTGTGCAAGAGTGAGCAAACAATTGCCCACAAGAAGAATAGTATACAATAACATTCTATGAATGATAATTAACTGAGCTTTCAATGGTAAATTATTCTTACCAGAACAATAAACTCCAATTCAAAAGCTATGAGTTCAAAGGAATAATGAATTTTAAGTTAACAACGGATATCAATCATCAAAAGAATACACTGAGGGTCACAAGACCACGAATTATGCTCTCGGTTGTCAAGTATTTCTACTTTAACCTTTAACAGTCTAAAAGACCATAATCATCATCTATGTCCTAGGTTAACAGGTGTTTCTACTGTAACCTTTAACAATTTAAACGAGTATGTGGACCATCATCTCGTACTCCAGGTGATCAGCCCTTTGTACTATGTGTTGCGCAAACATTTTAATGCCATTGTGTAGCTCAAAAATAATCCCCCTGATATAGAGTTGTTCATCTCAGCTTAGATTATCAGGTTCCATACCAAAGGAAGTTTGGTTTCGAATTAACTTCAAAGGAATTCTAAATCTTTAGAACGCTCCTTAACCAAGTACTGGTTGAATCAAGTAGGGATCAATAACTATTCAAGAGTTTGATTGCAAATGAATTATGTCAATGTATCAATAAGAGATAGGTTCTCAATGGTTTATCAACTGAACAAATATTAGTCATCGATTATACATTCTTAAAACTATACAGATTCATAAGCAAACTAAAGGAAGTTTGGTTTTAACTGACTTTAGGGGTAATTTAGAGTTTAGAACATTCATCAACTAAGGATTAGTTGAATAAATAAAGAATCGCTAGTCAACTAAGAGTTCGGTACAACAATGTAAGATAGTGCAATGACATTGTTGATCAGATATTGAACAACGGTTAATTTTAGCTGAACAAATGTTTTTCAACAAGATCAAGCTTTCCAATAATAGTACAAACTTTGAATAAACAAAACAACCTCGCTTTAAATGAAGGAGTAAAGATTAATTAACTAGCTCAAGGAAAAGCGTAGTTTAGAAATTTACTCAATAATAATTCAGAGTTAAAGAATACGCATAACTATAACAAGTTATGAACAAGAACTTGCATAATGAAAGATTAAAGTTAAAGAACTTTCTCAATTGAATAATAACTTCAAGAACTTGCATAACGTAAAAGTAAGGTTAAGAAACTTGGGTAACAATAATAGTTTAACTACTTAATAAGAGATTAGAGATAGAGAACTTGCATAAGTATAGCATGACAGTGAAACTAAACCTTGCTAAATAATAAAGTAGCAAAGATTACGGAACTTGCCTTATGTGTAAGCTATAACTTACAACTCACGTTCACCTACACATAGTATTAGAATCACAATATCTATTAGATATACTAACATCCACTTTCCAAAATAGAACTCACTTTAGAAAAACTTGTTACTATAATACAAGTTTCAATTCACACTATATACACTTCAGAAATCTAAAGTATTAGCTTTAAAACATTTATTTACTAATTCACGTGTTCAATAAATCACAACATATCGCTTTCATAATTTACCAATCTTTTACAACTTTGAAATTACTAACAACATGGTCCAAATCTGTTTTAGTCTCTTCATTACATGTTCATCACATTACTATCTCATTAGACTAGTTTACCATGGGTCTTCATGGTCTGCATAACTAACAAGCATCACTACCTCTGGTCAAGGTATGGTGCAGTTGCGCCATACTTAAGCTTGGGACCTAAGACATACTACGATGTAGTCTTGCATTTGCTGCCGATTTCTAGCCTTGACGACGGTCAAATTTCTTGTTGTACTGGTGTGACGTAAACTACGTAATCATTTTCAAAGACTGTTTAGCCAAACTATCACGAATTTCATCCACAAAACAGTAAATTAAACATATCCAATTGATATAAAACTCATATAGACATGGTTCCTCACATATATGATAACTTACAACAATTAAACAACAACTTCAATAATTTTAAATCCTTAAATTCTATGTTTTTGTACAAAAACTCCATTTTTTACATCCTTCAAAAAAATTACCACTGAGATCACAATTCTACATCAAATTAACTCGTTCAAACTACGTTCTCTTTGTTTCTTATTGAATTAACATATTCAAGTCCCAATTTACAGATTAGTTTACAAATTAACTACAAAATTTAGTACTTTCATAAGCCATATATATACATATTGCCACTGTCATTAGTTTCTTCCTTTTTAATGTAATTAGCACACTAATTCCTTGTCTAAATACTAATTCTAATATCACAGTTACACAAAAATTCAATTATTCAGTTTATATAACAACAACTCATCCAACTTAAATTCACAGGAAACATAAAACTCGTGAATACAAAACATTCATATATATAATATTAAGGTGTTGGAAGAATACCTTCAATTGCTTGAACAATCCTTGCTAGAACACAAAAATTGTTTAAGATTTCCAGAATTTTTCCTTCAAACTCTCTCTCAAATTCTCCCTAAACTCTTTCTCTTTTCTTCTTAGGCTTAGACCAAATCCTTTTCACGTAACATAAACTAAAACCAAATCATAAACCCAAACGTCTAAAATTGATGTTGTAATAATAACAATAATAATTTTTCAGTTATAAAATATATTTTATTTATATTTTTATTTCTTTTATTTATATTTTTTATTATAATTCAAATTAAAAATTCAAAAGCCATAAGGCTTCGTTTGGCAAAAATACTTTAAAAATAAAGACTTAATATCTTTAAGCCTTGTTTGGTAAATTCATTTAAAACTACTTTAATTTATTTTAATAGATTATTTATACTATAGCTTATAGTCCCATATTATTTATTTGGATTTCTATATCCAATCTTAGTTAAATAAACTAATTACAACATTCTAAATAAATTTTCCACTTAATCCAAATATCCCAAAATTATAATCTCATTATAATTTTATTTAATAAATTAACATATCACTTTAATTATTTAGTTAAAACAACATTATAGCCACTCTCTAATTATTAAATTAAATTAGAGTATTTTCTCATAAATTTGTTTCACCACTCTTTTATCTTAATTAAATTAATTTCTATAACTCATGAATTATTTACTTACTAATAAATAATCCAACAAATATCTACTAATAACAACCACATCAATAAATTATTTATTTAATTTAATATATATTTTAAATTACAAATAAAATCTTGGATTGCTACATCCTTCCTTCCTTACAAGGATTTTGTCCCCAGAATCACAACTCAAACAATTCATTTGTCACATTCTTCCCTCCTTACAAGGATTCTGTCCCCAGAATCGAAGACACAGATTAGACAAATAACTCAGGATAACTTTACATCATCTTTTTTTTTATTTTTTATTTTTTTGAGTTCCCATGTAGCTTCTTTAGCATTGTGGTCATTCCACGTTACCTTACAAAAGGTATCACTTTATTTCTGAGAACTTGTTCTTTTTTGATAACTTGTCTAAATAGATATTGTAACGCCCCGAAATCCGGTCTATTTTCACATCCGGATTCCGTACGTCACAATCCCATCTTCTTCCAAACATACATCATTATATACTGAAATAAAACAATATACATTCTAAATTTCCAGGTTCTAAAACCTTATAACTCCCTTCATTACAAATAACGATAATTACATTATCCTTTACATCTTACACGAGTGACTTTCATCCGCCACTAAGGATACATAACAGCTCATTAAACTAATCTAAAGTTCATTTAACTTATTTTATATTACAAGTCTTTGCTCGATCTTCTCGCTCATCCACATTCTGAATGGCACTTCATCTGGGTACCGTCAGCTTGATCTTTACGGGATCCTTAAGTTCTTCTAACATCGTACACTGAAAATGTTTTTCATTTAAAGCAAGTGTGAGCATTCAATTGCTCAGCAAGTCATAACAATTGAACAAACAACTTCAAGAGTTTAAACGTTCCTTTAGAACTTCGATAACCGAATAAAGGTTATGAAGTAGCTTGAATAATAGGAATAATCTTGATTCCTATCATTTTAAAACAATATTCACTTTCATTTTAAAATACTTTCAGTCTTCTACCTTTTTCATACACATTCTGTTTGGCTAGAATCATTAGCACAGACTTAACAATAACAGATCATGTATAAACAGAGCATTCTCTTATTGAACAGTTAAATCACAGAACAGTTCATCCCATAGAAACACCGGAGTGTTCACATTGTGGCACAAGGCCTCATATGTTCTACCACCTTGCACAAATATCGCACATTAACACATAGACGGAACTTCTCAAGTTCAACATCTGAGAAGTTGAAGAAACTAGCATTCATTTAAAATATGAATGAAGTTAGGAAACTTGCCTTATGCCTAGCTACAGCTTACGCCGAACTGCTCATTTCAATTCCTATATAACACATAAGAAAACACCACATTCACCAATTAGTCATACATCTTTGACTTATGCATTAGTTTACTTAACTTTACTTCTTAGGGTTCGCGTTCTTGCAACCTAAGTTTATGCGACCACTTTCATTATCGTTTCTATGGCTTCATAACAACACGAAGATGTCTTACTTATCGTTCATCATCTTTGATGTTTTACATTCTTATCTTTTTTCTTATAACTTCTCTAGGACTCGAACACATCGCTTCTTCTCGCTAGTAGTCCATATGGTACTCGAGTGGTTTCCATAAACAACCAACAAACAAGTTCGTCTCGCCTAACACCGCCATCACGCGATTGAGTTAGATCGGTTGCTAGTTTCGTATATACCTTCGCTCTCTGAAGGAATTGTTTAGCCCAGCTCCCATATGTCAACCATCAAAGGTTACGATTGTACCACAACCTAAACTTATCGTAACTTATCTTAATCATTAACTATAACGTTCGTTAAGTTAATTTCTTATTCCTTGCGGATTTTTGGCATCTAAATACCATACCTCAGGATTCATTCTTATACGACTCACCTTCAGCTTTCATTAATCTTATTACCGTTCATTACGGCTTTCATAATACCATTCATATCTTACTTATTACTTTCGTTATCCATTACTTGAACCCCATGTTCATTAGTCATTCTTAATGTCCAAGCCATACCGTTCGTTATATATTAAGACCGCTCGTTTATCGCAACAGCGTTGCGTACACTGTGACAACCGAGATTTTGTAATTTAATTTTTATATTTATTGGATTGAATAAATATTTTTCGATGAATTAATTATTAGATTAATTAATTAATTGAAGAAGTTGTGGTAGATTAATTTAATTATATGTGTTATATTTATTAAATTAATGTGGAGAATTTTTATTATTCGAAGTATGTGATTATGTGAGCTTATTGTATTAAAAAGAAATATTTAATAAGCCTAGTGTTATTTTAATTAATTTAATTATTAATTAGAGATTTAATAATTTGATATTATTAATAAATGAGAAATTTAGTTATGTGACTATGTGAATTAATGAGAAATTATTATATTTTATTTAAAATAAATTAAATAAGATATTGGATTTATTTTATAAGGAGTGTGACATTATTTAAAACTATATGATAAGATTTTATTAAATTAAATGATTTTAAATCCCATTCTTGCTAGCCAAACATGGCACTAATAGAGGTTGGGAGCAGTTAACCATGATAGGTAACTGACCTCCATCATGCGCATCAGTTCACCTTAATTATTAGTATACACCTTCTTTTCTTTTCTTATTATTTTCTAAGTCTGACAAAGCTTAACAGAGAGAAATACAGAGAGAGGTTGAGAAATTTTGAGAGAAATTGTGAGTACTATGATTGAAGTAGAGAGAAATTGTTATCCTTGTTCATCTACGCTTTGGGTAATTCTCTCCAACCCAATTCTCATATTTTACGTTATTTAAGTTTTTATAAAAATGGCTTTCAAAATTCTGTAAAGTCTCTAGAGTAGGAATTATGTGAATATATATGTTAATATAACATCATAGCATGTTTTAATATATATACGGTATATAATTCCATATCATCAGTTTCATAATATGTCGTATATAATGGCTTCAAAAGTTCATAGTACGTTATATAACCATATGGCCTTATACGTGATTTTAATATGTCAAATATAAATTGTTTTGCAAAATTCACACACTTATATGATTATGCATGATAAAACGAACAAAACGAAACTTGAATGGTTGGATTTGGACTTATAACGAATCCGTAGTATTAAATTTTATGTTTTTGTTCAAGAACATCAAGAACAGTACAATTTACATAATTTAATTCTTTAATTATGTGTTTTAATGGGTTAAATCACTCTATAAATGTTGGGTAATGATTATGTATAAATTCTAGTATGTGGGTATGTGTAATTTGGTGAAATTAATGATTATGTAGTGTTTATTTCGCTGAATTCTGCGTTCTTCATGAATCGGGGGAAGAGATGCGGAGTGTCGCGTCGTGGCGCCAACTCCTAGTTTATTTCCACGCCAAGCATGCCACCATACCGCAGCATGGCGCTTAATTACCAGTCAATAACGCGCCATGTAATAAAGCCAAGAGCAGCGCTTAATAGTGGAAATGGCAAATACCACTTAGCAGAATGTCCAGAAAATATTTTTTTTTTGTGTTCAAGCATAGAAATGTGATAGCAACTTAATCTAATGATTATAAAAACTCATTAGACATACAATGAGATATTAAAATAGGTTCTTATCATGTCATTAAGACATTTACATATTAATTGAATTGTTGATTATGTAATTAGCTTATTATTCGTATAGTGTAATATTACGTGAAAACAAGTGTGATAATTTGACTAAGTATAGTCATGAATTGAAGTGATGGTTAGCACGTTATAATTGACTGGTATTGTGAACGTAAATGATATGTAGGATTTAAATCAAAGAACGAGTTTTACTAACGTGTAATCTACGCACGAGGAAAGTTCCCTAACCCTACTTGTTATCGTTATATAAGTTGATAAATTCACCTTCCTACATTTAGCAAGTTCTCATTATTATTGAGCAAGTCTGTTTGGTTTATTGAAGTTTATTAATCTTTCAAGCATGAAGTTGTTATACAATACTTATTCTATTGTATACCTTTTGAGATTCTATTCAAAATAAGTTATCAATTAGTATTAAACCTTGTTAGACTAGCGAACCCTTATTGATTCGACTAGTCCATAGTTGATGAGCGTTCTAAATTTCAGAACCCTTGATGAATTATCCAAACCAAACATCCTTTGGTGCGGACTCGAATGTCAAACTGAGATGAACAACCCTATAAAAGGGGATTACTTATGCGTTAGCGTTAAGATATTGTGTACGTGATGGTACTACTAATGATGATCCCCCTAAGTACGAGAAGAAGAGTCCATAGTCTTATGACTGTTAAAGGTTTCAAGTATAAACACTTGACAACCTAGGACATAATTCAAGGTCTTATGACCCTCAGAATTTCTTTTGATTCTTGATTCAAAAGTTGAGCTTTTATATCAGAAGTTGTTAATTTATTCGCATGTTATTAATCATTGTTATATTGTTATACTTATGGGCAATCGTGCTCACTCTTGCGTAATAATAACATTGCAGTTAAGAATGAAAGAGCAGACGAGCCTTCCACTAGTAAGGGCAAGGGCAAGATTAGCAAGTAATGAAGACTGTCTATTTATGTGGTTATGTAATGATAATTAGAATTGATGTTACTTAAGACTTATTTGTTTATGATTCCGCACAGATGTTTTAAGGTTAGAGTAACCTGGGATTTTATTATTATTATGCAGTTGATGTAACCACATAAGGGGAGATTTATTATTTAATTCTATCTATTGCATGGTTTGCTTTTATTTATGGGTAGATGATAGATGATATATGTATAGTGAACACCAAATCCTATGGAAATGGAAGTACCGGATTTGGGGGTGTCATAGGTTGGTATCAAAGCTGTAGGTTATGAACCTTAGGTGGGGGAACAACCTTAGGTAGTAGCCTTGTAGGAGATCGAGAACATAGTGGTGGTAAACTCTTATCGAGTTATAAGAAATGAATTTCTAAATTCATTGAAGATAATAAAAGA
This sequence comes from Panax quinquefolius, assembly GCA_020205615.1. NCBI lineage: Eukaryota > Viridiplantae > Streptophyta > Magnoliopsida > Apiales > Araliaceae > Panax > Panax quinquefolius. Next base: position 109,262,313 of record CM035154.1, on the reverse strand, counting down.
CTTTATGTGCTTATGTGTTAATCTATGTTTTCGCTAGCACGGATTACTAACTAAAACTTAAAATTTTTGTTGTAAGGATGTCTGATGTTGGAGGAGCTAGTCGAGCTGGGGAGGAGGAACCCCGAATACTTACGGAGGAGGAGCCTCGAGACATTCATGTCGTCAGGGAATAGTTGGTATAGAGAGAGCCATCTCCATTGATTAGTGTCGTTGGTCGGGTGCATGAGCCTGAGACCGATCCAGAGGAGCATTCTAATGAAGAAGAGGAGGAAGAGGAGTTCCCACCGAACTCCATTGATGCTGAGATGTATGATGCACTTTATGATCATAACATAGAGTTGCAGGGACATTCAGAGATTCGAGAGAGAGAGAGAGGCAATGTGCAGTGAGATTACCATCGAAGCGAGAAGGATGAGGAGATTGTGACTCTTCACACACGTTTAGTAAACGTGGAGTGGGACTTGGTTCACGAGAAAGGTCAAACTGAGGAGAAGACCGAAGAAATAGAGAAGTTAAAGAAAGATCTGAAAGAGAGCTCGAGAGAGAGGCGGCATTAGCAGGAGGAGAAATTTGGTGAGAGAAAGTCACGTCGTTTGATCTTGCGAAGAAGAGGATTGTCGTGCAAAGAAGGCTAAGCTTGGGGAGACGCACTCTACACTTCACAATGCAATGGATACAGCTCAGGATCGAGTTATGAAGTACCCAATCCAGTTTGAAGGTCTACCATCATACAAGCTTGATCGCAGGACGATGTCTCGTATCATGGAAGAAGAATGTGGCAAGGCTATCTGGCGCCTTAATAGGCAGTGATAGTATTAGTTTAATTATGTGAAAACTATTTGGTAGTTAATGATGTAAATTCTGATGTGTTTATAAACAAAGGAATATTTTGATGTTTAAGTCCTGTAGATTCTTTATCTCAGGATAGTTGATGTAAATAGCAGTGATGCTATCTTATGATGTTAAAACTTTTGAATTAAATGAGAATGTCAGAGTTTATTTGAATTGATGGGCTAAGCGAGTTATGATTAAATGTTTTACTTAAACCTTAAATGTTTAAGAGATTGAATAGAGACCTAATAAGCGTATATTCTTAACAGAAATATGCCGCCTAGAAGAAGACAAAATCGTCAGCAAGCACAAAAAGAACCAATGAATAACAACGATGCCAATGCTAACCCTGTTTAGCAATTGGTAAACCTTTTAGCCGGGGCGATTAACAATCAACCACAAGCTCCACCAAACACCTCGTTTAAGGACTTCAAGGCTGTGGGACTGCCAGAGTTTAAGGGTTCCATAAACCCAATCGAAGCTCAGACTTGGGTGATGGAGATGGAGAAGGTGTTCGACGTCGCTCGAGTAAGGGAGGATCAAAAAACAGCGTATGCAACATTCATGCTGAAGTCCGAAGCTAGTTATTGGTGGCAGGCGAACAAAGTGAGAGGAGGTGAAGGTGTAATATCTTGGGAAAGATTTAAAGAAATGTTCTTGGAGATGTACTTTCCGACCAGTTCACAAAATCAGATGGAAGTTCAGTTTCTAGAGTTGAAACAGGGGAGTATGTCAGTAGATGATTATGCGGCAAGGTTCAACGAGTTGGTTTGGTTCGCCAAATACCAAGTGCATACCGATGAAAGGAAGGCAAGACAATTTGAGTAGGGACTGAAGCCTTGGTTGTATAGCAAAGTGTTAATGTTCCAATTGAACACTTTTATTGGAGTGTTAGAGAAGGACATACTCACTAGAGGTGGAAGCGATGCGGTAACGAAATATAATCAAGATCAGAAGAAGAAAAAGAGTGAGAATGAAGGTAACAACAAGACTAGTGGGAGTAGCACTGGGGGTAGTCATAATCAGAAGAGGAAGTGGTCTGATAATTCATCGGCTGGAAGTCAACAAGGAGGACAGAAGAGGAAGATCGAAGCGTTCCCAACCTGCGGGAAAACTCATCTGGGAGTTTGTATAAAAGGTAAGCGAGTGTGCTACAATTGTGGTTAGGAAGGCCACATAGCACCAAACTGTCCAAACCCAAAGAAGGGTGTCAGCTTCACATGTGGCTCAAAGGACCATCTTGCAAGGGATTGTCCTAAGAAGGGATCAGGAGGGACGAGTTCAGGAGGAAATAGAGGAAATACCGGTGGAAGCACTCTGAATATCGCAGGACCAACCGCAACCAATAGACTGATAGCCAGAACATTCAACATGACAGTACAGGATGTAGTGCAGTCTCGCGATGTGGTGACAAGTATCATTCCGATAAATAAAGTTAATGCTTATGTATTATTTGATTCGGGTGCTACTTGTTCATTTATATCCGATGACTTTGCTAAGAACTTAGAATTGCTTAAGGATGAGTTAGAATACCCCATGAACATAAAAATTGCGAATAGAGAAATAATCCCTATTAAGTATGTGCACAAGAACTGTAGAGTGGATATTAAGGGTAATATCATGAACGTAGGTCTTATCCCTATTCGACTCGGAGAATTCAACGTTATTTTGGGTATGGACTGGCTATCCAATTATGGGGCGATTATTGACTGCCAGAAGAAGCGTATTAACCTTATGAATCCGTCAAAGGTTGTGTTTTATGGTAGCAAGTCGCCTAGACAAGTGAGTTGTCTGACGATGATGCAGGCCAGGAGGTTGTTAAGGCAAGGCTGTTTAGGATATCTAACTTACATAATCGATAGTCGTAAAGAGAATCCGGAAATAGATGAGATTCCAGTAGTGAGAGATTTCGCAGACGTATTTTCGGATGATTTGCCAGGACTTCTTCCAGATAGAGCAGTTGAGTTTGTGATCGATTTGGCTCCAGGAATGGCTCCAATATCGAAGGCACAGTACCAAATGGCACCGGTAGAGATGAAAGAACTGATGGTCCAACTACAAGAATTATTGGACAAGAAGTATATTCAACCAAATGTATCACTGTGGGGAGCGCCAGTTTTATTTGTGAAGAAGAAGGATGGAACAATGCGACTCTGCATAGACTACAGAGAACTGAATAAGGTCACGATTAAGAATAGATATCCATTACCATGAATCGACGAGTTATTTGATCAGTTAAAGGGAGCAACATACTTTTCAAAGATAGATTTAAGGAGTGGTTATCATCAATTAAGGTGAGACCAGAGGATGTACTGAAGATAGCATTCAAAACACGATACGGTCACTACGAATTTTTGGTAATGTCATTTGGTCTAACAAATGCTCCTGTAGCATTTATGGGCTTAATGAATGGAGTGTTCAAACCGTTTTTGGACAAATTCGTGGTGGTATTCATAGATGACATTTTGGTATATTCGAAAACCAAGGAAGAACATGAAGAGCATTTGAAGATGACATTAGAGGTATTGAGAAGGGAGAAGTTGTATGCCAAGTTTTCGAAATGTGAATTTTTGATTGAAAGAGTACAATTTCTAGGACATGTGATTGATAGGGACTGAATTTCGGTGGATCCCTCCAAAGTTGAAGCAGTGATTAACTGGGATCAGCCGAAGGCACCTTCGAAAGTAAGAAGTTTTCTTAGATTGGCAGGTTATTATAGAAGATTTATTCAGGATTTTTCCAAGATCGCAACTCCGTTGACGAATTTGACTAGAAAATCGGTGAAATTTGTTTGGACGGAAAAGTGAGAGGAAAGCTTTCAAGAATTAAAGAAGAGGTTGAGTACAGCACCTGTGTTATCTCTTCCAGATGACACGGGAAATTTTGTGGTTTATAGTGATGCATCGCATAAAGGACTAGGGTTTGTATCTTCGATGCAGAAGCGGCAGAAATCATTGACACGCTGGCGTCACGACAACTGAAAGATTATGAGAAGAGGTATCTGACCCATGACTTGGAGTTAGCTGCAGTGGTTTTTTCTTTGAAAATCTGGAGGCACTATCTCTATGGGGAGAAGTGTGAAATATATACAGACCACAAGAGTCTGAAATATATTTTTACACGGAAAGACTTGAATATGCGCCAAAGAAGGTGGTTGGAGTTGATTAAGGACTACGATTGTGAGATTCTATACCATTCGGGTAAGGCAAATGTGGTTGCCGACGCCTTAAGTAGAAAGGGTCGGGAGAAACTAATGATGTTAACCGAGCAGGAGGAGTTAATTTCAGCAATGGAGAAGCTAGAATTGGAAGTAAGGTGTCCTATGGAGATCGATGAGAAGCTATTTTAGATGCAGTCTAGTACAACTCTACTAGACAAGGTTAAGGAGGCTCAACTTCATGATGACGAATGTAAAATTGTGATAAAGAAGATATCCAAAGGAACCGAATCAAGATTCAAGATGGACAATGAAGGAATACTGAGATTTGAGAATAGAATTTGGGTACCGCCAGTACCAGAGATTATGGAAGAAATTTTGAGCGAGGCTCACAACTCGAGATATTTGATTCACCTTAGTAGCACCAAGATGTACCAAGATCTTCGACAACATTTGTGGTGGCTAAATTTGAAATGAGAGGTTGCAGAATGTGTTGCCAAATGCCTGACATGTCAGAAAGTTAAAGCAGAACATCAGAGGCCGAGTGGGTTACTACAACCTTTAGAAATCCCAGAATGGAAATGGGAACATATTACAATGGATTTCATGGTTGGCCTACCGACAACTCAGAAAGGCTACAACGCAGTATGGGTTATTGTTGATCGATTGACGAAATCCACACACTTTCTTCCTATAAAAATTAGATTCAACTTAGATCAGTTGGCAAGGTTATATGTGAAAGAAATTGTTTCAAGACACGGAGATCCGGTGTCAATTGTTTCTGATAGAGATCCACATTTTACGTCGAACTTTTGGAAAGGTCTACAAGAATGCATGGGGACACAGTTGCGAATGAGCACGACATATCACCCTCAGACAGATGGACAGAGTGAAAGAACAATTCAGACATTGGAAGATATGTTAAGATCTTGTATAATGGACGTTAAAGGAAATTGGGATGACCATCTACCGCTCGTAGAGTTCGGCTACAACAACAGTTACCACGCTAGTATTGGCATACCACCCCTATGAAATATTTATCACGAAGAAAGTGCGAGAACTCCGCTATCTTTGGGATGAAAGCGGAAAAAGACAATTACTAGGCCCGGAATTGGTGCAACAAACAGAAAAAATAGTCAAAGTGATCCGAACAAGATTGACAGCAGCTCAAGATAGACAGAAGAAATACGCCAATCCACACCGTAAGAATGTTGAGTTCGATCCGGGTAGTTATGTGTTTTTGAAGGTCTCTCCCTGGAAAGGAAAGATTAGATTCGGAAAGAAAGGGAAATTAAGCCCAAGATTCATTGGACCCTTTGAAGTTCTACGAATGGTCGGAGAAGTTTCTTATGAGGTAGCCTTACCTCCAGCTCTAGAGAATGTCCACAACGTTTTCCATGTCTCAGTCCTACGACCTTACAAATCCGATTACAAGCACGTGATTGAATATGAACCCCTACATTTCGACAAAGACTTATCCAACGAAGAAATTCTTGTTCAAATTGTCGATCAAAAAGAACAAGTTCTGAGAAATAAAGTAATACCTTCTGTTAAGGTAATTTGGAAGAACCACAACGCTGAAGAAGCTATGTGGGAACTCAAAGAGAATATGATGAAAAATTATCCTCAATTATTTACTTAGATTGTTATAAGCGATTCTAAGGATATAATCTTTGTGAGGGGGGGGGAGAATGTAACGGGACGAATTGTTGAGTTGTGATTCTGAGGACAGAATCCTTTTAAGAGGGGAAAGATGTGATAATCGAGATTTTGTAATTTAATTTTTATATTTGTTGGATTGAATAAATATTTTTCGATGAATTAATTATTAGATTAATTAATTAAATGATGAAGTTGTGGAAGATTAATTTAATTATATGTGTTATATTTATTAAATTAATGTGGAGAATTTTTATCATTCGAAGTATGTGATTATGTGAGCTTATTGTATTAAAAGAAATATTTAATAAGCCTAGTGTTATTTTAATTAATTTAATTATTAATTAGAGATTTAATAATTTGATATTATTAATAAATGAGAAATTTAGTTATGTGACTATGTGAATTAATGAGAAATTATTATATTTTATTTAAAATAAATTAAATAAGATATTGGATTTATTTTATAAGGAGTGTGACATTATTTAAAACTATATGATAAGATTTTATTAAATTAAATGATTTTAAATCCCATTCTTGCTAGCCAAACATGACACTAAGAGAGGTTGGGAGCAGTTACCCATGATAGGTAACTGACCTCCATCATGCGCATCAATTCACCTTGTTTATTAGTATACGCCTTCTTTTCTTTTCTTATTATTTTCTAAATCTGACAAAGCTTAACAGAGAGAAATACAGAGAGAGTTTGAGAAATTTTGAGAGAAATTGTGAGTACTATGATTGAAGTAGAGAGAAATTGTTATCCTTGTTTATCTACGCTTTGGGTAATTCTCTCCAACCCAATTCTCATATTTTACGTTATTTAAGTTTTTATAAAAATGGCTTTCAAAATTCTGTAAAGTCTCTAGAGTAGGAATTATGTGAATATATTTGTTAATATAACATCATAGCATGTTTTAATATATATACGGTATATAATTCCATATCATCAGTTTCATAATATGTCGTATATAATGGCTTCAAAAGTTCAGAGTACGTTATATGGCCATATGGCCTTATACGTGATTTTAATATGTAAAATATAAATTATTTTGCAAAATTCACACACTTATATGATTATGCATGATAAAACGAACAAAACGAAACTTGAATGGTTGGATTTGGACTTATAACGAATCCGTAGTATTAAATTTTATGTTTTTGTTCAAGAACATCAAGAACAGTACAATTTACATAATTTAATTCTTTAATTATGTGTTTTAATGGGTTAAATCACTCTATAAATGTTGGGTAATGATTATGTATAAATTCTAGCATGTGGGTATGTGTAATTTGGTGAAATTAATGATTATGTAGTGTTTATTTCGCTGAATTCTGCGTTCTTCGCGAACTGGGAATTCAGAGTCTGGAGTGTCGCGTCGTGGCGCCAACTCCTAGTTTATTTCCCATACTGCCATGCGCGCCAGATTACCTGTGCCGCAGAGCCAAGACCCATTTCAAAAGTTAGTGGCATAGCCACTTTAGCGTAATGTCCGAGAAAATGTTTTTTTTGTGTTCAAGCATAGAAATGTGATAGCAACTTAATCTAATGATTATAAAAACTCATTAGACATACAATGAGATATTAGAATAGGTTCTTATCATGTTATTAAGACATTTACATGCTAATTGAATTGTTGATTATGTAATTAGCTTGTTATTCGTATAGTATAATATTACGTGAAAACAAGTGCGATAATTTGACTAAGTATAGTCATGAATTCAAGTGATGGTTAGCACGTTATAATTGACTGGTATTGTGAACATAAATGATATGTAGGATTTAAATCAAAGAATGAGTTTTACTAACGTGTAATCTACGCACGAGGCAAGTTCCCTAACCCTACTTGTTATCGTTATATAAGTTGATAAATTCACCTTCCTACATTTAGCAAGTTCTCATTATTATTGAGCAAGTCTGTTTGGTTTATTGAAGTTTATTAATCTTTCAAGCATGAAGTTGTTATACAATACTTATTCTATTGTATACCTTTTGAGATTCTATTCAAAATAAGTTATCAATTAGTATTAAACCTTGTTAGACTAGCGAACCCTTATTGATTCGACTAGTCCATAGTTGATGAGCGTTCTAAATTTTAGAACCCTTGATGATTATCCAAACCAAACTTCCTTTGGTGCGGACTCGAATGTCAAACTGAGATGAACAACCCTGTAAAAGGGGATTATATATGCGTTAGCGTTAAGATATTTTGCACAGTATGGTATTAAGGGCTGATCCCCCTAAGTACCAGAAGAAGAGTCCATAGTCTTATGACTGTTAAAGGTTTCAAGTATAAACACTTGACAACCTAGGACATAATTCAAGGTCTTATGACCCTCCGAATTTCTTTTGATTCTTGATTCAAAAGTTGAGCTTTTATATCAGAAGTTGTTAATTTATTCGCATGTTATTATTCATTGTTATATTGTTATATGTGTGGGCAATCGTGCTCACTCTTGCGCAATAATAACATTGCAGTTAAGAACGAAAGAGCAGACGAGCCTTCCACTAATAAGGGCAAGGGAAAGATTAGCAAGTAATGAAGACTGTCTATTTATGTGGTTATGTAATGATAATTAGAATTGATGTTACTTAAGACTTATTTGTTTATGATTCCGCATAGATGTTTTAAGGTTAGAGTAACCTGGGATTTATTATTATTATACCGTTGATGTAACCCCACAAGGGGAGATTTATTATTTAATTCTATCTATTGCATGGTTTGCTTTTATTTATAGGTAGATAGATAGATGATATTTGTACAGTGAACACCAAATCCTGTGGAAATGGAAGTACCAGATTTGGGGGTGTCACATACACAGCATCTATACGCTTTACACTTATCTCTCATTATAATGACATAACATCAAAATGTTATTCGTTACCCTCGTCGCTCAACGTCTAAGGAATCACAATCATAGCAATCCTCCACGTTCGTTTATCGTAACTACGGTCCCCGGATATCGGTTCCGTAATTCGTGTTTACATTCTTTATCTTTTACTCTCATTTAATCTTTTCGTTCAACCTTCATTAAATATTTAAAACACTTGATTAAGAGTTACATTAGTTGACCATTATGTTCTTTATCTTTCCTTATGTTTTCCCCAAGAGCTGAGCAGTTAAAACCTCTTCTCTAGCTTTTTCCCTACATTGGCGCTGTGGCACCACTCTCTTTTTTATCTCTTGCACCGCGACTCGAGTTTGCGCACCGGCTACATTCGGTCTCTGCAATCGCAGCGTGCCACCTTATAAGATATGGTGCGTAGCGGTGGCCAAGCCCTAACCCTAGAAAATTTCTCTAAGTGTTAAATTCAATTTGAGACGCTTACTTCCTACTTTCATAACTTATTCATTATAACTCAAAACGAGGTCATTCTAAAACCCTTCACTTCCTTATCTTACGTACTTCAATACCCCCCAGACAGAACTTTGTTCTGATTCTGAATCCGTTAACGTGCCATTCTATTGGCTTGATCTTCACCCTTCATTCATTTTATATTTTTAACGCTCTTCATTTGTTCGTCTGTAATTCGGTCATCCGAACTCGGAATTCATTTGTTCTTGAGTTCATAACTCACGTTTTCTATGTTCTCTCACATTCTTATAAAACCCTACACATTCAGGTTCATTTACTAAATTTCTAATTCTCGTTTGTCTTTTACGAAATTTTTTGCCATAACTTCGTTAGAGCTTAGTTTTAATCCATTCTTCATGAACATTTCTACCGTTCCTAACCAAGGAATAAGCATCTAACTTATACACGATGGTTTTAAACTTGTCCATCAACAACAATTATCATACGATGGTTTTAAATTTGTCCATCAACAACGTTCTTCGTGTTCTTCGCGTGTTCTTCGTTTGTTCTTCATTTTAATCGATATTTTGGATTATGATTTCACTTTTTATTGGAATTTGATGTTATAGAACATCATTCCTTACTTATTTCACCTACTTATTCATATAATCCACTCGGATCGTTCTAATTCATCACGAATCTTATACTTCCTTAAGAAATTTATAAACTAAATTTTTAATTCTTATTTCTTCATTTTCTTACGATTTCAACCATATGAAATCATTCCTAACATCATTTACTTCTTATTCTTATTAATCTATATTTTGAACATAAAAACTTTAAGAAAAGTTAATTAGGAGTTAGGTTTTAATACATTTCCACTTTATTTTTCTTCCACTAGACAAAACTGGCGATTCGCAAGCTTTTCTATTTCACGAACACTTTCGATCCGATCATTCATGCTCATGGTCTTCTTTCTCCCTCTTCATTCGAACCCTCTCTCTCTCTCTCTCTCTCAAGATATAGGATTTTCGAAAATCTCATTTAAATGAAAGTTAGCTTCCTATTTATAGAAAATCCAAGCTAAGGGTATTTTAGTCATTTCACCCCCCCCCCTTAACCTCCTTACTATTCATGGCTTAAGGACTAAGTTAACTTAGCCCTTAAGTTTACTTATTCCTTAAGTTAACCTCCTTACTATTCATGAAACTTAGCCTGTAAATTTTGTGGTTCCGTCTTTCGGGTTTCGTCCGACAGTTTTAAAAATTGCGATTCTCGGAATCCAAATATTTTTGGATATTTCGTCTTTCCTTTACCGATTAACTTTTACGTATTATTCGAATTTCTGAAAAACTGAAAAACACTTTTTGGTGTTAAGCGTTTTTCTTCACGTTTTCCCTAACGTAGCTAAACTAATGAAAAGTACATAGTAGTACTTTTTGTCATTTTATTTCTTTCAATTTCTGCACATTTTTCGAGAAAAACTTTTATCAGCTTATTTAACTTTTCACAACATATTATCGTCAAATCTTTCGACGGAATGTCATTTTGACATACCGAACTCTCGGAAAGGCTTAGGTTATTCAAACCCTAACCCTTAGGTTTCGTCGGGTGAATAGTGCCTATTTCGTCTTTTTCCCTGGAAATATTTTTGTTCCTGAAAAATTTTCGTTTTTATCTTGAAAATTATTACTCGTTCAGTCTAGCTCGTAGCTAGAAACCTCCCGACTTATAATCATCCTAGGTTCTAGAACAATTAATAAACACATAGCACATAATATTATTAATAAAAATTCATTTTATTAATAATTAATTCTTTAAACTTAATTTTTGGACGATCCGAATTTTCGGGTCGTCACAGATATTTCCTCATAGGATACACATTTATCAAACTATAATGGTTCATACTTGATCACATGATTGCAGTCAGGCTTGTTCGATCATATCACCGAAACATGAAAAACATTGTGAATGCACTCTAACTGCAGAGGTAAGGCTACCTCAAAACCATCTTTTCAACTTCATCAATGCTCCCTATACTATAATTGTTTTATACCCAATATAGTTCATCAAACTTCCACACTTTGGAAATTTAGGAACTTTCCATAATCATATGAGTTTAGGAACTTATCCTAGTCAGACTATAGGCGTCCATTCGCTGAGGGGTTCAAAATATACCATATGATTATGAGTCATGAACTTACCATATGCTTTAGTTTTAAGAACTGAACCTAATCTTAAAAGCCTCTAACTATCAAATATATACATGAGAAAAGAATCACCTTTCCACCACATATACATTAAAACTGCGACACTGATATTCCAATGATTATCAATGTGATAAACCAAGTACATGCACAAAACCTCTGTACATACAAAGGTTTATATAACTTAGTCACCATATGAGTCCTCAATTGAAATCCCACCTAACATTACCTTACTCTTAACTTATTCTTAACTTGCCCTTAACTTGCTCAATATGAATTCCTCGTATCACCTTATCTATAACTCCTCGTGCCCTTAGCATGCCTTCCGATGTCTGGATTTCCTTTTAGTTTGGCAATCGATCTGCAGACGATATGACGTACTTATTTCTAATTGTGTTCCACGCGTTCTTGCAAACTCTTCTAAAAATTTGATGTGAATCGTGAATCTCGGTTCAACACAATTGATACTGAAACATCGTGCCTTGAAACAATTTCTTTAACATATTACTTCGCACACTGATCGATAGGTAATATGCTAACTTTGACATATCATGAAATCTATCACCATATCTTCCCACCAAAAGTATTGTCGAAGGCGTAACATATTTTTGTGTTCCATAGTTGATTCAACATATAATTTTATGCAAAACTTCACCTTCAATTCCTGATAATACCGAAACCTAATTTCTTCCTTCAACTTTTAACCATCCTTTAGCATCGATCTTGAATTTGACACCTTCATCTTGGAGCTACTCTTCCTTTTCTCTGTCCAGCAAAGTTGTATGGTTTTCCATCTGAACAGATTCTCCTCTGAATTTTTCAGATATCTTACCTCCTACCACCACTTAACAATTTCCATTATGAACACATCTTCCACAACTAACAAAAATAACTACTACCTTTTGTTTAAGACGTCGGCAACAACATTCGTTTAGGATTTTGCAATCATAATCCTTGATCAATTTTAACTATCACTTCTGACGCATATTTAAATATCTGTGTGAGAGGATATACTTTAGACACTTATGGTTTGTTTATGTCTCACACTACTTCCCAAAAATAACACCTCTAAATCCTCAAGGCAACCATTACTACCTCTAACTCTAGATCATGGGTCGGATGCCCTTTCTCATAAAAAAAATTAACTGACGAGATGCATATGAAATAACCTTGCCATTTTGCTTAAACACACAGCCTAGTACATTGTACGATGCGTTGCTATACAACACAAAATTTCCTGTATTATCTGGTAAAGACAACACACAGGTGCCGCACTTAACTTTTTCTTTAATTGTTGAAAATTCGCTGCATAATTTTCCTGCCCATATAAAGTCCACTGATTCCCTCGTCAAGTTAGCTAACAGAGTGGCTATCTTGAACTTCTCCACTTACAACATCGATAAATAACTCTACCGTACAGGTGATCTGTAACAACAAAATTAAAATACTACCTTTGAGTTCCTCGGAGTCACAAGATTTTCACACTTTCTTTGACAATATCCCACACACTATTTTAAAAATATTCTTGCATCAAATAATCGATTTGATAAATTCTTTTTATTAGGAATAGGATATATGATCCATTTTAGGATCTTATTGAGGGGTTTATAATTAATCACCATTCTTGGTGTACCTCTCTCAATTTTAAAATGTTTATTAGCATAGAAAGCTGAACAGCTCCATGTGGAGGAACTCTTTTTTGTATTAAAATTTTTTGAATTAAAGTTATAATTTCTTTTTTGCAATACGCAAGAGTTTATCTATCCATTTGAGAAGGTCTAGCTTTTGTAGGAATATTATCCTCTGAGAATTTCTCATCGTATGGTATATTAACCATATGTTTCTTTCGATCCCAAAAAGCATTTGGAAATTCGTTACAGATATTATCTATAATTTCCCTTTCAATTCATTTGATTTTTTCCTGTATTACAAGAGACTTGAGTTTTTCTTCAAGAGTACAAGAGTATATTTCTTGTTTTAAGAAATTTATTTGTTTCTCCTTCTAGATAAGATGAGTTTTTAATTCATCTATTTCTTTAGTAATTGGAGAAAATAAATTATAGACTGGCCATTTAAAGTCGTCCTGATTCCTTCGTAATCAATTCTTTCAATTGGTTGGATTATATTTAGTAACGAGGTTCCTAGGATCACAAATTGGGATAAATTTTTAATTAATATAAAAGTTATTTTCAAGCATATTCCTTGATTACAGATGTGAACATTGTTCAATTTGTAATTAATGTTCATTTTTGAACCATCTACAGTGCTTAAACTTTTGTTTAGTCTTTTGAAAATATTTGGTAGTAATTATACCTTCTTTGATACAATTCATATCTACTAGAGCAGTAGTGTTGACAATGAAATCTTTATCAATAACCAAATTATTTGGATATACCATTTTTGGAATGTAATTCTTTGCATAAGCATTAAATAATAAGGAATTTCCTTATCTTCATCTTCCTCAGAGAGGGAGTTATTTGGGGTTTTCAGGGATTTTTCCCTTTCCTTTTGCAAATTTAGCAAGAGTCAGATTTTCAATTATTTCTAATCTGCTTGTGAGATTATTAATCTCTCTTTTTTTTGGTTATTAACCTCTTCCCTTAAATCTTTTAAGGTAATATCTTTTTCAGGTTCAGAATTAATTCTGTTAAACACTTCCTGTAAAGTGTAAGACTTGTAAATTTTAGGTTTTTTTTATTTCTTCAAATTCTTCTTTAGCTTGTCTTAAGCATTTTTCTATTAGATTTCTTTTTTCAACAGGGTCGTTCACCTGTTCAATGATATCTAATAAGAAATTTTCATTTTTTGTTAACACATTAATACTCTGACCATTCATCTGTAGAATAGATTTATAAAAATCTTTTTCTGTTTTCTAGTGATCTGCACATTGAACTGAATTATCAGAGTCAGAAGATGAATCATGATCAGAATCATCAATATCAGTAGCGAAATCATAAGAAGATTTAACAGATTCAGATATATCAGAATGTAATAACAAATTGTAAATTTGCTCTTTGATATTATCATCTAATTTTAGAGCATCAATTTTCTTTTTGACTTTACACTTATTAGCATAATGTCCCATTTGACCACATTTGTGACATTTTATGTCTTTTAGACTCTTTTTCTTCTTTCCTTTATTAAAGGATTTATTCTTTTTGTAATAATCATCTGATGATTTTTTTTCTTTCTATGCTTATATTTTCCACTAGAAGCTTTTTTCTTTTTATCTATTTTCCTATGAAGAACAGATACAAGAGAGTAACTAAATTGATGGCAGAATTCACCAACTTCCTTTCTATCAGAAAGACCTTGCTTTTTAAGCTGTGCTTTGAGGTTTAAATCATTGCATAAGGCTAAACCTTCAGCAGTGATTTCTCATATCAATTCTCCATAGGTGTAGTTATCATATGGTATAACCATTCCACCATTTTTATTACGGAGTTTAGTTCTAACCTTTTCGGCAAATAAAGCAGGCAAACCAGAGATAAATTTCTCTTTCCAGAAAGTAGAATTACCATCTGTTCTCATAACAATTGAAGACAAGAATACATCTTTGTACCATCTAAAATATGTAAGAGATGGACATTTTAAATTAATTAATAATTCTTTGCTTCTGTCCATATTGGATAAAGCATTTCCAACAAAGTGTTTGAATAATTTTTGGATTAATGTATAAATATTATCTTCAGCAAATTCTTGTTTTATTTGTTTAGTGTTTTGATCTGTCATATTCACAGTTTTTACTTCATTCTCAATTTCATATTTTTGAGCAATTGTGAGGATATTATCCCACCATCCTTTTAATTGACCAGTAAATCCGGAGGTGATAAAATTGGTTATTTGTTTATCAGTATTTCTATTGGCTCTACACACGGTAGCATACATAAGCATTTTGTGCAATACAGTGAATAGTGAATGCTCAGTTAGACCATCTATATTCCATTCATAGATGTGATCAGCACTGTAATCTGATCTTTTAGTGTTTATGAAGTTTTCTTCAAACAAGATATCCAAGGGAGTGGGTCTTGGGTAGTAATATCTTCCGTATGGAAGTCTATTCTTTGATGATTTGTGAAAAGTGATCTTATTAAGATTAAGAGTATTTTCCTGAAATATGTTATCAGGCAATCCAAGTTTTGTAAAATTATCATTTAATTTATTTAATTGATTGGATTCATCATTTGAATCTTTTTCTTCTTCTATAGTGATAACAATTAACTATTTCAAAGTAAAAGGGTTATCTTTTATCTTTAATTCAGATAATTGTTCAACCAATTTCTTCATAAATTCATCTTCTCTTCTGGTAGAGAGATTGAATTTAGTTTCTATTGGTGGTTTGGTATTAATAGGGTCATTTTTTGTTGAATCTTTATTTGATTCAATCTTGTCTTCAATGAGAGTTAATTGTTTCGTAATTGTTTGAAGACACATATTGGTCTAATTATTTTGTCTTATGGCTTTATTGAATTCAACATCTTTGTTATCAATAGTGTTGATAGGTTCTGTAAAAGCATTAGCTTGTATTTTTGTTCCAAAATTGTTTGTTAGAATAATAGGGACTTCTTTGGGAGGATGAATGAATAAAAGCTTTTTCCCTTCAATTGTTTCCCACGATTTGTAGAAATTTTCAATCATTGCTTTTTCTTTATCTTTAAGATCATGAAAAGGGAAGAATCAATCAATGAAAGGAATATTAACTTTATTGTTTCTAAATAATTATAATATTCTTCTTTGAAAGTGGTTAAATCTTTTTTGGAATAATATTTGAAATACCAATTTCTGAAAATTTTATTTTTCTCATCTTGGAATTCATCATTGATAGCTTTTCTATCTATAACAAATTCGGGTTTGTTGTTATTAACAACTTCTATTATACTAATAGAAAATCCAAGCTCAGAAAGAGTAGGAGATTCAGTCCTAACTGATTTTGATTTATAAATTCCATGAGGGATTTGGTTGGGCGATTCGAAGGTTTCCACGACACTATTAGTGTCAATATTGAGATTTGTTTGAAATTGATCGTTCCTATTAGGAATATAAGAAGGAATGGATGAGGTAGACGTTCTACTAGGAGGAATAGACGTTAATGTAGTAGTAGGAACCTTACTATCATTCTTCTCAAAATTAGTAACATGAAATCTAGCCATTCTATTAGACTGACCGAAGTAGATTTCAACATTTCCATTAGGAGTTTCAATTATTTGTTCAACATTTTTATCATTATTTTCTTTTGGTTCAGGAAGAGCGTCTCTGTGAAGAGTCCTTTTTTTTGGAATTGTTAATTTAGACCATGTCAAGGTCTTAGGAATACTTAAGAAAGATTTAGAAACATTTTTTTCAAAAAGAGTTATTTTCTCCTTAATATCAAATCTTTTTACTTTAGGGGCTAAAGTGTTAAGGGTTTTAAAACAAACTCTATAAATTAAGGTAATATTTTCGACGCCTAATTTCATATCATATCCCTTATTCTCAATTTGAAGGGTCAAGACATCTAGAACATGTTTGTCTGTTAACAAAACTTCAAAGTTTGGATAACAGTTGAAATAGACTGGACCATTGCACAGACTTGTTTAAATTAATCCTATTAAGGAATCATGAAATCTGTTGTGACGATTATCATGGAGTGCTATCATTAAGCAAGTATCTAACCCATCACGAGTTAGTGGCTTTATGCCAATGGAAACACAGCCTAGGTGTAAGAAGTTATAATCGTCTTTATATTGTTTTATATCCTTATTAAGGAGTTGTATGCTTTCATACATTTGAGAGATTGGGATTGTTCTCTCAACAGTTTTAATAATTGTTTTTGATTGGAAATCAAAAGTTCCAATCTCATAAACCTGATTAGGTTTGACCTTAGGTAGAGACCAATTCTTTAAGTGCTCTTCAAGATTGCTATAAGCAATTTCTGACATGTTTTTAACATGATATTTGTGTATTTTGTCCTTCTTAGTACTATTAGTACTAGGACCAATTCCTAATGATCGAAGCATTAGACTTTCATATAATCTATAAGATTAATCCTTTTCTTCTCAAATAATCTATAAGATTAATCTCTTTCTTCTCAAATAATCTATAAGATTAATCTCTTTTTTCTCATATAATCTATAAGATTAATCTCTTGATTTTCACCTAATCTATAAAACTAACCTCTTTCTAGCATGTCTATCAACGCTTTACGACCGGAATACGGAACTAACAATGCCAAAACACGACACCAATAAAGTTCCACCAGAGCATGCGACTTGGGTGACGTCCCACTAGATTAAGATCACTTTCACAAATTAAATAATCAGATTAAGATTAATCTCACAAATTATGTGATCAAGTTGAGATCACTCTCACAAATTATGTGATTAAATTGAGATCACTCTCACAAATTATGTGATCAGATTAAGATCACTCTGACAAATTAAGTGATTATCTTCTGCTTAAAAATTAGTACATGGCTCTAATACCAAAGATAGAGCAAGACCGACTATTAGACATAACTACTTATTTAAGCCTTATTTAGACATAAATTAAAGATAAACATGAACATAAAGACATATGCAAACATATGAATATGCAGACATATGTATAAAATCAAAATCAAAATCAAAACTATGTACATGCAGAACTTTTTTTGTGGGGATTAAGTCATACATCTAGCTACTGGAATGGTTTTCCCTTTCGGCAAATCCCTAGATGGAGTAAGGACCGAGAATGGAAATCAAATATATACTGGAAATAGTATTTATTTTATTAATAGAGAGAAATTTATAATGGATGAGAGAGAGGAGATGGCATTGTTCAAGCTTAGAGTTAAGCCTAAAATTCAGCATTCCTCTACTGGTTACAAGAGGATCTATTTATTCAACTCTTGGCCTAACTATTTGCGGACTTCAAAAAGGAATCAAATTAGAATGGAGTAAAAGATAAAGTCTGAGTACACATTGGGCCCCATAGACAACTTTAATCATTTTACTTTATCTAAAGTTATTCCAAAAATGACCCATACCTAATAACTTTAAAAAAAAGGAAAGACACTTTGAAAGCGATGCGTACCTAATATCTTTAATAAAGTTACTTTAATAAAGTTGCTTTAATAAAGTAAAGATACTCCTTTACAAGACAAAAGGAAATCCTTTACAGGACAAAAGGAAAATACAATAATAAAGGAATCAATAATGGAGCAAGTGTGTTCATTATTGATCTGGACAACATGATATTTATTTGGCACTTTCTGGAGAAGTCTTTATGTGTCCAAATTGTGTCTGGCAATGCTGTCAAGGCTGGTCCCACTATCACTTCTTGGTGACCCTAAGTCAGATAAGGATGGAGAGTGGATGGGCGAGTCTTCCACATTGTTTTCCATTATCTATTTAGTGTTTTCTTTATACTGTGGAGATAAAGGTAGTGGAACTGGATTTGCTCTGGCTTGGAGACATTCAAGCTGGTTCAGAAAACTATTCAGTGTTGCTTGAGTGTCATTAAAACTAGTTTTATTTCTGGCACTTCCAAGGAGATGTTTCTTCTTCGTGCTGGCATTTCTTTTCCTGGTGACGGTAATAAAGCTGTCTTTCAGCTGTGGAGCTGGTTTCTGGAGCTGAATGATTTGCTTTTCCTTGCATGGCGTCATAGAACTGAGAACTGTATCGGACTTAATTTAATTACTGGATTCTGGTATTTTCAAGGAATTAATCTGACTAATTAAAGTCTTTGTATGACTAAAATTAATCTGACTTAATTCTGATTGGATTTTTGGGAAAGCCACACCCATCAACTGACTTAATAACTCTTTACCACTTGTCGTTTATAGTGGAGTAGGTAAGTTCTTTTCGGATGACTCACTATCCGTCACAAGTATTTGGGATCTTGTGATATCCTCTCTGCTCTTCAGAGAAGAAGATGTTGAACCCTTCTGTCCCATATTTTGGTTAGCTAACTGTGAGGTCAGGTAATAAACATGTTGCTGTAAATCATTATTTTTCTGGAAAAGCTTAGAATTCTTAGTCAAGAGTTCTTCTTTCTGTTTATTTAGTCTGGAGAAATTGGATACCATATTTTCATAGTGTGTGCAAAACAATGGTTGAGTTGGATTAGGGTCTTTTAGGACTGAATAATCCACTGGATCTCTATAGTTCTAGAGAGGTCGAGTGACAAAATAGGTTGCGCCTATTCTGTTTTTGGCAAACTGATGTGTTGATTCTAATGACTCAAAACCTTTAAAGATGGGTTTTGGGTAATTCTGTATCTGTGAGCAAACATTTGTCTAAGAGTGAAAGATACCCTGAACATGTTCTGCTACTACTGCGACGCCCCCAAAATAGGTATATATCACCAATCTTGGGTCGCTAAGTACATGGTACAGAATTCAAATACAAATTTAATTATACAACTGTCGTGTAAAATACGACAAAATATAGCTGAGAGTTTTAACACGAATATTTTCTTCTAGATAATATCCAAACTCAAATGGAGTCCTCGTTATAATTATTATCACACTATTTTATAAAATAGTGAGGACTACTACAGCCACCATCTCGGACCGTCACTCCATTCCCCGACTAGTCCTGGCTACGTTCTCATTTTCTGAAGAGAACAATGAAAGCAAAAGGGTGAGCTCAACTAGCCCAGTAAAAAATATTATGACTAAGATAATGCAGAATAAATTATCGTTAACCTTCAACAGTGTTAAACTGATAAAATACAATAAACATCAAGTTTAACTGCAGCGGAACAAGAATTCCATTAGAAGAGTCAAGTAGAGCATGATATCTATGATTTAAAAAGTTTATCATCAATTTTATCGCTGAGACTCGGCTCAATAAATATTTCACATCACTTTATTATCAATGCACTACGGGCCAACGATATTTATTAGTATCACGTCCACGAATTATCCATGCACTACGGGCCAAGGATATTCGTGTTATCACCATACCAATGGTCATGATCATGCCAACAACTGTCCATCAATGCACTACGGGCCAATGAGGACTTTTATCACATCATTTGTAACATTACAGGTCATGATTATACCGAATAATCCCTGGTCATAATCATCCCAAACAACAGTCCATCTATGCACTACGGGCCAAAGATGACTTTCATCACAATATAACCATGAGGATGATGACAATGATATAAGAATTCAATTAAATGAAAACAAAGGATAAATTTTAAAGATTTATAATTCAATTTATCCAGAATTTAATAATGTCCAAATTGTCAACAGGATACTACTTTGTGGAGTAAAATTCAAGAATAATATTGTATCAAAAATGATTTGGACCGAAAAGAAATCAATTTTTGTCATGAATAATACCCCGGGTGAATAGTACTCAAGTGAATAGTGTGACAACACGAATTTTCATAAGTTATTAAAATAAGAATTTAATAATTAAAATTCTTATTATGAGGTGTATATATTTTGAATTATGTGATTTGGTGTGAAGAGAATTATATATTCATATGTTGGAGAATGTGAGATTTAATAGTTAATTAAACTATTAAAGAAATTAAATAATATTAGTTAATTGAATTAAGTTGAAATTATGTTATGAGATAATATAATTTTAATTGTTATGCCTTGTAGGCAATGGAAATTATTATGAGTTAAGTTTCATAAATAGTGTGAATAATTCACTTAATTAAAATAGTGAATTAATACAAGTTTAATTGATTTAATAAAGTGAGAAGGTAATATATTGCATGAAAATGTAAATGTTAGTATAATGCAAGTAAAATATTTATTAAGTACATTAAATATTTTAGTTGGAAACTTGATGGAATAAAATGAATATTTATGGTATTAAATAAATATTTGATAAAAATTGTTATGGGATAGTTTATTTAAGTGTGATAAAATAGATGGGATTTATACGTATTTTATTACTTGAATATAATGGTGATATTCTAATTTAATTAAATAATTACATTAGAGAAGTGAGAATTTGTTAAATAATGTAATGATTATAATGGTTGAATAGAAATTATAATTTTTCTTGATAAGGTTAATTTTATTTTTAAGGAATTAAAAGTACATAATCTAGTTTATATTTCTAGTTTATTTGTTGTTGACTTTCTTTTAAAATTGGGATTTTGGTTAATGAATTTATGGGTTATAATATTATATATGTTATTAGATTTTATAATTTCATAATGGCCATCTAAAAACGATTTTTCAGAAATCAAATTCATGTAGTTATGCTAAAGAAGAGGAATTTGGATTTTGATGGTAATGTGTGTTTTAGTGTACTTTGAGACTAAAATTGATGATGAAATCGTGATTAAAACTTTAAATTGATGGATGATTGTTGTTCTCCTCTATAAAACGAAAACAACGCAACTTGAACGGATCGAATTGGTTAAGAAATGAATTCGTGATGAATGAATACACTTAGCATTTTAAAAATATGAAAAAATAGTATAAACCAATTAGAATTAGTATAAACCAAGTCTCGCATCAACTAAAGTGAGAACTTTAGCCCTTTTCTAAACCTAAAAATAGAAGGGATTGGCCCTTTGTTTCATTCACTAACAATAAGGCCTTCAATTTTGAGAAAGACTTTGTTGTGGGAGGACTTTTTATAAAGATATCCTTATTTAAATCTTGATCGAGTACGTATTCAGTTTGTGGAATTCGTATTTTCGGGTATGTTTCTTATTTAATTTTTGGTAATGTTATTATTTTAAATATTGTATTTAGTTTGTTAGTTAAAGTTTGAATTTTGGAAGTTTTGTTAGTTTTGTTAGTAAACTAGTTAGTTTACTATGTTTATTTTGGTTTGAATTTGATTATGTAAATGAGTTCTAATGATTGCAATTAGAGATATGGAGATGAGAACTTAGACGAGTCTAATTATGTTAAATATGACTTATTTGTAAAGAAAGTTGGGTTGAAACGAGTTGAGGCAAGTTTTGGATGCCAAAACGAGAAGTCCAAAAAACTAGTGGACTGCTGATCCAAAAACTAAAATTCGGGGTTAGCTATATTGTTTAGAAAATTCTAGGCTTTTGGTATGTTATATTACACTGAATAAGCTTTTCATAGACTCTAGAACGGACTAATTCCGACTTCGGAGCAAAGAGTTATGACCATTCAAAGTAGTCGCGTCAAAATTGTCTAACCAACTCGAGGCAGCCACCTTGAACTAATTTTTTGGAATTCTGTGTTTAGAATTTGGAAAAGGTTAAAGAATAAAAGTTATAGTCCTGGAAGTTAGCTTCGTGTGGGCTCAAGAATCGCTCAAACATGTTTTGAAATGGAAAAGTTATGACTGTTTTAGCGAGAGAGGGTAAAGCTGGGAAAGAATGAAAAATAGTTTTGAACGCTCCTTTTTGAACACTATTTTGGACTGTCTATCTTATCCAAAATGGGTGTCCAATAACTTTTAAAAATAGGTTAATATGATGTTTATAGCATATCCAAAGTTGGATGTCATCGGACTTATGAGATATAGAGTAAAGTTTACATTACAACTACTATACGTTGCTATGTGACTAATAGTTGATGTGTATGATTATATAATTGTGTAAGGCACGTGAAGTGCAGATAACTATAAGCTGTTAAACTGTTATTGGTAAACAACGATCAAGGCAGGTCTTTTGGTTCCTATTTTCTACGTGGACTTGATGAACTATTTTAAATTACATGATATGATATATGTGTTGTAAGCGAGCATGATATGTTATACATGTTGTAATCATAAAATGTTAAAATTAATTTATGACTACATCGTTTTGGTTAAATAATGATGATTGAGTAAGGAATTCAATCTTTATATTTGCTATGTGAATTAAAGCATGTATGTCATGTTACTTTAATTATTAGGATATGTATGTTGAGCATATTATTATGTGATATGTGATGCATGAAACTGTTAGACTTTGCTGGGCTATCGAGCTCAACCTTGCAAATAACCACTTTTGCAGGTTAAAGATTTAAGGTAAAGTTATGTGCTACTTGAAAGATATGAATTAGATGTGATACTTGAAGATTTATATATTTTGGCTGAGTTATTATTATTTGAACCATATTTAAGGTTTCGAGTAATGTATTGATGTTGAATTGTAATATCGTTTTGCGATGTAAACTCTTGTAGTACTAAAATGATTCTGAGATATTTAGATGTAAAGGTTGAAAGTTTTGGGAACGAGAATAGGTTGTAATAGAAAATTTTAATTATTCCGCAACTTTCAATGGTTGTATTATCGTTTAATGATGTAAAATTAGATGTTGAATGTATATTAACTACCGAAGTCGAGAATTAAATTGAATGAATTTTGGGGTCGTTACAAATAGTACCCTGTGAATAGTACTTCGGGGAATAGTACCCCGTGAATAGTACCCTGACATGAAAAGATTAAAAATTATCAAGAATGCTCAGAATAATATTTCCATGAAAAGATACTGGATGAAGCGCAAATTTCAATGATATTCTACTAATTTCATTGAGTATAGAAGCCAAAACTTAACAAAATGAGTATAGAATTTAGAATCTGAAACGAAATAATATTACTTACATACTACAAAGTATGGAAGAAAATATTATTTTTTACGAATATTGAACAAAAATAATATTTCTTACCTTAAAAAGAGAGTACTTCTAACTGGTAGGGAGGGGATATTCTTGAAGAAAACTTGAACTATTTTCTACACTCAAAGCTTCCTTAAACTCTAAAAAAATACGCTCAATATTATAGAAGAAGAATTCTCTAATTCTGGTGTGATTTTCAATTCTAAACTAAGCGACCTATTTATAGGAGAATGGAAGGATGCTATTTAGAAAAAATTATCACGGACCAACAGTTGAAAGAATTCACGGGTTGATTCTGCTGATCATCAGACGCCTAACTTTTCAAAATGATACCTTAATGTTCAAATAAAACAAACTTATATGTATATATATACACACACACATACATCACTTTCACCACCCACCACCACATTTCATCCACCACACACACACACACTCACACACACAGCACACAGACACACATGTCAAACTTTTTACCGATTATTTTGAAAAATAAGTAAGTGGGGGTCCATATAATACGCCAAACTTACAACAAATATTTTATAAAAATCCCCTCAATATTTTTAACAACATTTATTCATCAATAATATAACTTGCAATATTAACAACCAGATCATTCCCAGGAAAGAAGGGGATTTCTGATAAGAATTTCTCCCTATTGGGGCGCAATTAGGTGACCAAACCCCTTTCCTTGATAGAACTTTCTTAGACATTGTCAATAATACAAATAACAATATAAATAACTCGTCATCTCAATTATTGATTTAATAATATAAAATATTATGCAGATGATACTGTGATAATAATAGAATCAATAATGTGAGATACTATGCAGCAATTACTGTAGCAATAATTGATTATGACTGAGTGACTTCTCACGTAAGCATCAATAATCAATATTGTGTTCTACTATGCAACCACGCGTATTACTGTACTTTTATCACCCGGTATTTTAATAGTTAACGGTAAAAATTTTGCCGTTATTTTTATAAAAAGATATTTTTATCATTTTCTAACTTCGACAATAATTCTGTTGTGGGGTCCACTAATGATTTTACCGTCGTATGAATATTCCCTGATAAAATGAATATTCCCCGACCAATCGAATATTTTATAACAACTTTCTTACTTTGCAAAATTTATAAATATTACGCACAACTATAACATTATATCAAATCCACACCATTAAGGGTGTAAACGAACCGAGTCGATCCGATTATTGAGCTGCTCAGATTTGGTTCACAAAATTTATCGAGTATAAAATAAGGTTTGATTGAGGCTCATTTAGCTACCGAGTCGAGCACGATTCTGAATCGAGCCCGAGCAGTTTGGACTTTTCAAACGAATATGATCCGAGTATCAATAGAAAATTATAATTTGAGGAGGTTCGAGTATTTTATCGAACTTTAAAATGTGTTCATATTTGACTCATTTATATTTTGAGTCAAGCTCGAATCAAACTTTTAGTCGAGCGAGTCCGAATCGAGCCCGAACTGTTTGCTCATTTTACAGCCTTACACACCATAATATTCAAAAATATATTTCGAGAAAAATAATCTTTATTCATAAAAGTTGGGGTCTTACAACTACAACATAGAACTTAAATCTGTTTGATTGGAATAAACTGGTACAAGCATTGAGAGATGCTAAAAATTGTTTCGTGTTTTTGTCATGTGATATCCAAAGATTATCAATGACACATTTATGTTCTTTTGAAAGTTCTATTCCTGGATATGAATAAAGCTATTGGTTCCCTATGGAAAGAATTTCATAATTCTTTTGGGGAATAGAATGCATGCTATGTTGTGATGATTATGCAGTATGCATTTTCTTAGATGCAGTGAATGAATGTTGTGAGTTGTGTGAACTGGCATAAACTGGTATTGGTACTGAGCCTTTAGGCGACAAACCCTGATGTATGCTATTATTCCTTGGCAAAGAATGCCTCGAAGGATCTGTCATCTGTCATGCATTAAATGAAGTTAATAATGTGAAAATAAATTTACTGTCATAACTTCTTGTAAAGACTCTGCTACTGAACTTGTAATGTTAGGTTTCAGAGGGGGTTTCTCTGGAGGAGTATTATCTAAGGCTGGTAAAGTATGCTTTACTGGATCATTAAGCTGGGTATTTATAAGCTTGATAGAAGCTATAGTTTCTGTTCTTTCTAAAACATCGCGCTTCTTTCTCTTCTAGAATCTTATAATCCTTCTAGTATTCTAGACTGGAAATCTTTCTAAGTTTCAATCTTGGGACCTGTGTATACTTTTTTTTTGTATTTATAAAAAATCTTTCTATCTGGATTAGTATAAAGATTTTTCTGTTTATTACTAAACTTTTGATCTTTTCTAGATCTACTGTTTAAATAAATATTTTTCTTAACTAAAGACTATTTTCTAAAAGTCCTTAGTAATTTTTTGTGAATATTACTAATAATATCTTTGTTAAAAACTTTTTTTAATCTGTTAAACTGTTTATTAACATTATTACTTCCTATCTTGTGAACTAAATTAAGGGAAGTAATTTTACTAGGGTAATCTAGTAATGTCTGGTTTAACTGCCTATTGTTATTGTTGTAAAAGTCTATTTTATCTTTTATTCCTGGGTTGAAGAATCTAATCTGTTGGGAAATATTTTACTTACTAATCTTACTGGTTGTTACAAGTTTATCCCTAAACTTATAACCTGAATTTGGAGAAGTAATAATAATAAAGTATTTTAGTATTGTCTATTCTATTCTTTTAAGAATATTAATATCTAAACATAAGTTAATATTATAAATTGTTCTATTTAACTCTGGATAGAATGGTTTAACCTATTTATAAGTAATATGTTTACTTGTATTAAATATATTATGATAATTAACAAAGTGGGTTTCTGGCTTATGGGAGGAAGAATACTATGGTATTCTGATGATAACTGGTTTAATCTTATTGTACTATTTAAGTAAAAATCTATTTTAGTAGATATTTTTGGTAAGAATAAAATAATATAAAATATATTATTGTTAATAATTGTTTTAGAAATAAAACTGGTAATTGTATTGACCATGGAATAATATTACAATTTGTAATTTTTGTCTTCTGGAATAATTCCTGATGTAAAGATAATAGTTTTAATGATCGAGTAATATGGTTAAAATAATATTCTAAAAACCTGGTTATAATATTATTATCAAAGTATGTTTGATAATTCCTGATTTCTGGAAATACTTTTATTTTATCTGTCTTAAGATCAATCTTAGGAAGATTAATCGCAAGATCATTTAAAACTGATTTTACTGCAGACTGAAAGGATTGTAGATGTTTATCTGTATTTTTAGATATTTCTATTTCCAAGGTTTCGGGTTTATCTAAAATACTCTTTTCTTTTTCTAGAAATGGTATGTCTGGTGTATCTACTAATTTTAAGAACCCTTGTTCTAATTCTTTTGATGATGAGTTTTCTGGTGTGACTAAAATATCAGCATCCATGTCTGGCGTATCTACAAATTCTGGATTAATATCTTTATCTAATTCTGATGGTATTTCTGTTTTATTAAGAATATACTTGTCTTCTAACTCTAAAAGTTCTTTTTCAAATGTTGGAACAATTGATGATAATATTTCTTTTTTTATTAAGAAAATTCTCATCTTCTAATAATGTTATTTCTGTTGAGTAGAAACTTCTATGTCTTCTGGTTCTTGAATAGTTATACTTAGGTCTAAGATTTTTTTTAAGTCTTATGGTTCTTCTTTTTGGAATGTTTTCTGTAGTACTTCATTATTTATTTTTAAAACTAAATTATTATTTTCTACTTCTATATACTGGTAAGGTTCTAGTAGATTTTCTACTATTAACTTTAAACAATCTTGGTTTAAAGAATCTGGATGATAAAATAAAGATCTGTTAATAATGGTGACTTCTTGAGTCTTCTGTTTAATATGTTTAATATACCTTTTGAGTATATTATATCTTTCTGTTTTTATTTCTTCTGGATCTCCTATCTTACACTTTACATGTCCGATAATCTTATATTTTCTTCTTTGTTAATTATTTTGTTGTAGGAAGACTATCTCATTGGAACTTTTGGGAGTCGGGTAAAGGATTCAAGTAATCTTAATTCAAGACTATCTTCTAACATATAGATCTATTAAAGCTGTCTTTAGTCCGAATTAAATCTTGGTAATATGTAATCTTTTAGATATTCTTCTAATGAGTCAATGGCTTCTCTTGTATGTTTTGTCTTGGATATAAGAAACCAATTTTCCTATATTCATATCATGTCTCATCATTTTAGTCCTTTTTCGTAATTCTTCTAATTCTATTTTTGTTTTTGTATATTCTTTCCTAGTTCTCTAGTATTCTACTTGATATCTCTTGGTAATAGTTCTGGTATTAGTAAAGGTTCTTTCGAACTCCTGAATTTGTATTCTATTCTGGTTTATATAATCTGTATATCTTCTTCTAGCTTCTGTAAGATCCATTTCTAGCAAATGTGTTTTTCTAACTTTTCTCTGTCTTCTTCAGCTTCTAACTGTAATTCTGCTAGAGTTTCTTTAAGATCTCTTATTCTATCTAATACTTGAATATAAGCATTTATAATTTGGTATTTTTCTTTTTTGCTAAGTTTACGAGAATATATTTTTCTCTGGATTCTAATCTATTAAGAGTTTCCTTTACTTTAATGTACTCTAATAGTATTATAATAATATATCTTGCATACTTTAGTCATAATATTAGGTTTAGGAAATTTATCTTTTACTGGAGTATATCTACCTTCTATTTTTATTCATTTTAATTCTTCTTTAAAGGATTTTATTATAGTTTTCTTTTATCCATTCTAACTAATATATTCTCCTAGTCTTATCCTAGTCCTTTCTATTTTATGGTTATAATATTTTTTAAATGAATATCTTTGGTTTTTTCCGGTGATCTAGTATATTTTATTAATGATTGGGTAATATACACATGAATTGGATATACTTGGGCTTAAATTATTATATTCTCAAGTCATTTAGAAGCATTTTACTATGTTTAGTTGTTATTTTGCGATACGGATTTGGAGAGGCAATTGAGGAAGTTTTTTGAGCGAGAATGGCGTTTTGTAATTAAAATGACTTACAGTGCCGGGACGCTATTGCTATAGTTAATCCCAGCACCGAGGCGTTGGGGCGTGATTTATGTTGACTATGCACGCGCGTTGACCAATGGTTTGACTGCATAATTGGAGGATATTTGAGAAGTTGATTTGGACAAGGATTGTGGGGAGAGAATGATAGTCTATAAAGACTAATTGGCTGTAAAAAAAGATATGTATCTACACAATTGAAGATCAAGCAAGGGGATTACTTGAAGATTGAAGGATTGGCTCTAGAGTTTTCTTCTTCTCCTATTTTTCAATTGGTGTAATTTCTTAAGGATGATTTTTAAAGGATTGTTAGTTTTAAATTTTGTCATGAACTAATTTCTTTAATTAAGATTTCAATTGAATCTTTTATGTCTATAAATTAGTTATTCAATTTATTCCAATTATTTTATGTCAAAGTTAATTGTTTATCTTGCCTTGTGTTAATTGATTAATTACTTGGCCAATAATTACCTTGTTACTCTAGAAGGAATTGAAAGAGGATATCTAGGGTTAAAACTGGGCATGATAACATGTGTTCTTAGTTATTTGCATGGCAGATAATTAGAGTTGTGAATTGAATGGAAATATTTGTTCACCGTATGTAACAAATAAGGAATTGGGATTGAAGAAGTTTAATTCAATTGTTTTGCATAGGAAGATAGCAAGATTAATTGGATTAAATAGAAGTTAATTGATCACTTGGGAAAGGGCTTTTGACATTTGAGAAGTCATATTAAAAATTCAGTAGGCATAATAATTGGGATAATTGGATAATTGATTTATAGTTCATAATTGGGGATATTGAAGTCTTAATCTTTCTTTATCTGAATTCATTCGTTAAAATCTTAGTTTTATTTATTGATTTATTTTAGAATAATCTCTTTCTAATTGATTATTTTCGTTTTCCTATTTCGAAAAATCACATTGTATGGTTGTTTAAATAAAATTGGATTGATATAGTGCTAGTAGTTGGAATTTATTGACTAGAATTCTCTATGGGATCGACACTCTATCTTATCACTTTATTACTAGTTAACTGTGTACACTTGCACAAATTCATTGATTGTGAAATCATCTAACAAGTTTTTGGCGCCGTTGCCGGAGAATTCTTTATTAATATTAATTCCATATTAGTTTTAATCAATTCGGTCTTAATTTAAACGTTATTTATTTTTCTTCTTGTATTTGCAGGAATTCTTTGTGAGTGTATGCACACTAGATCAAGGGCTAAAAAGGAACTTTTTCCTTATACAGACGATATCGAAAGGAAGTTCCGCAAATTGCAGTCGACTAGTGCGGTGTCACCTGTAGAAGAAAATCTGGCAGAACAAGAAATACTAGTGAACATGGCAGGGGACGAACAAAAATCACTTAGGGATTATGCCATGTCGAATGTCATGGATATACCGTCGAGTATTAGGAGGCCGGCAATCAATGCAAACAGTTTCGAGATAAAACCGGGAACAATTCAGATGCTACAGAATACATGCCAGTTTGGGGGTACTTCGCTAGATGATCCTAATGAGCACATATTGAGTTTCTTGGAAGTTTGCGACACCTTCAAGTTCAATAATGTATCGGAGGATGCTATAAGGTTGAGGATGCTCCCGTTTACGTTGAAAGATAAAGCTTGGAGTTGGTTACACTCGTTGCCCCTTGGTTCAATCACAGCTTGGGACGACTTAGCTCAAAAATTTCTAGCTAAGTTCATCCCACCAGCGAAGTCGACAAAACTGCAGAACGATATCCACACCTTTGAATAGTTCGACTCCGAAACGTTATACAAGGCATGGGAAAGATTCAAAGACATGCTTTGTAAATGCCCACATCACGGAATCCCACAGTGGATGTAGGTTGGGATATTTTGTGATGGATTGCACGCGACCACAAGAGCCAGTATTGATGCACCAGCAGGTGGAGCAATCATGTCTAAGAATTTTGATGAGGCGTATCAATTGCTAGAAACGATGGCCAATAACAACTATCAGTGGCCCATGACTAGGTCGAACCCTCCGAAAACACCAGGAAAGTTTGAAGTGGATACAGTGACAGCATTGGCAGCACAGGTGTTCGCGTTAGCTAAGAAAATAGAAACATGGACTCCACCATCCACGCAGCAAGTAGCAATGGTTTGTGAGTTATGTCCTGGGAGTCATGTTACGAATCAATGTGCCATAAATGCTAAATCAGCTCAGTTCATAGGGAGCTATAATCGATCTACCCAACCATATCCGAATCAAAACGTGTATAATCCGGGTTGGAGAAATCACCCGGGATTTTCATGGAGTAACAATCAAGCTCAAGCACCGAGACAACAAAACACATTCGGATTTCAAAATCAGACTCAACAACAGCCAGAGAGGAAATCCAGTTGGGAAGAAGCCTTGGAAAAATTCATTAGAGCTACTAACAAAAGGATCGATAAATAAGACAAGTTATTGAATCAAGTAGATATGAATGTGAAAAGCCAAGGTGCGTCAATAAAGAATCTGGAAAATCAAATGGGGCAGATAGCACATACATTGAATAACCGTCCACATAGAACACTCCCTAGTGATCTGAGATAGATAAATCGGGTAGAGAGCATGAGCAAGTAAAGGCGTGACTCTACGTAGTGGAAAGGATTTGCAAGTGACAGTCAAGGATAAGGAAAAGACGGGCAATGCAATAGTTGAAACATAGGAAGTTATGGAAACCAGAAAACGCCAAGATGAGACTTTAGAGCAGAAAGCACCGGAACCAAAAATCATAATGCCTCCCATACCGTATCCACAGAGGTTTTAAAAATCCAAGTTAGATAAGCAGTTTTCAAGGTTCTTGGACATTTTTAAAAAACTGCATATCAACATCCCATTCGCAGTAGCCTTGGAACAAATGCCGAGTTAAGCCAAGTTTATGAAGGAAGTTTTGTCAAAAAAGAGGAAATTAGGTGAGTTTGAGACAATGGCGTTGACCGAAGAGTGCAGCGCAATTATTCAAAATAATTTACAACTGAAGCTCAAGGATCCAGGTTGTTTTACTATTCCATGTGAAATTGGACTCAGTTTTCGGGATGAGCACTATGTGATTTGGGGGCCAGTATAAACTTGATGCCACTATCCGTCTGCAGTCAGTTTGGACTTCAAGCAACAAAACCGATGAATGTCAGTTTGCAGTTGGCGGATCGATCCGTTACATATCCACGAGGTATAGTTGAAGACTTGTTAGTCAAAGTGGATAAATTCATCTTTCCCGTGGATTTCTTTATCTTGGATTGTGAAGTAGATAGCGAAATTCTGATTATTCTCGGGCGACCATTCTTAGCAACGGGGAGAACATTTATTGACATGCAAAAAGGTGAATTGACGATGCGAGTTGAAGATCAATAGGTCACCTTTAACATATTTAAGTCGATGTCTTATCCGAAGGAAAAAGGTGAATGTTTGCGGGTGGATATCATGGATGACTTGGTTAATCACAAGTTCCATGAAAATTATTCAGAGGACTCGCTAAAATCCATCTTACTCGGGATGGACGAGCATGATATTGAAGACGACATTGAGTATGTCAAATGGCTATATACACCATCTTTCATCCGGAAAAGTAATCAACCATTTGACACCCTTGAAAGGCCCGAACCAGAAGGTAATAAGTTCAAACCCTCGATAGAAGAGCCACCGGTGTTGGAATTAAAACCGCTACCATCTCATCTGCAGTATGCTTATTTGGGAAAAGATGCTACCCTACCAGTCATTGTTTCGACAGAGTTAACTGACACGCAAAAGGAGAAACTGCTACGGGTATTGCGAGAGTTCAAAACAGCAATTGGGTGGACTATAGCGGATATTCGAGGAATTAGTCCATCTTTCTGTATGCATAAGATTTTAATGGAAGAGGGGGCAAAACCAACCATTGAGTAGCAAAGAAGGCTAAAACCCATTATGAAGGATGTGGTGAAACAGCAGATCATAAAGTGGTTGGATGCCGACATTATTTATCCAATCTCAGACGGTTCATGGGTAAGTCATGTACATTGTGTACCAAAGAAAGAGGGTATGACAGTGGTGAAGAACGAAGCTAATGAGCTCATCCCTACTAGAACCATTACAGGATGGAGAGTATGTATGGATTACCGCAAGCTGAATAAAGCTACATGCAAGGATCACTTCCCCTTGTCGTTCATTGATCAGATGTTAGATAGGTTAGCGGGACATCAATTCTACTGTCTTTTGGATGGATATTCTGGGTACAATCAAATTGCCATAGCCCCGGAAGATCAAGAGAAAACTACATTCACATGCCCTTACGGTACGTTTGCCTTCCGTCGTATGTCTTTTGGTTTATGCAATGCGCCGGCAACCTTTCAACGGTGCATGATGGCAATCTTCTCTGACATGGTAGAACATAATTTAGAAGTATTCATGGATGATTTCTCCATGTTCGGTGATAATTTTGATTTATGCTTGAATAATATGGTCTTAGTGTTGAAGCGTTGTGTGGAGACTAACCTAGTTCTTAGCTGGGAGAAATGTCACTTTATGGTGCAAGAGGGGATTATTTTGGGGCATAAAGTTTCTGCAGCAGGCTTAGAGGTGGACAAGGCAAAGATTGAGACAATTGAGAAGTTACCTCCTCCAGCATCTGTAAAGGGAATTCGGAGTTTCTTGGGACATGCGGGTTTCTACAAACGCTTCATTAAAGATTTTTCCAAAATTTTGAAACCCTTATGTTCCCTTTTGGAGAAAGACGTGCCTTTCAAGATGGATCAGTCATGTATCAAGGCGTTTGAAGTATTAAAGAAGAAATTGGTCTCATCTCCAATAATAGTGGCGCCCGATTGGTCTTTACCGTTTGAATTGATGTGCGACGCCAGTGACTATGCAGTTGGAACAGTATTGGGACAACGTCACGACAAAATTTTTCACACTATATACTACTCCAGCAAGACGTTGACGGATGCCCAATTGAACTACACCACCACCGAAAAAGAATTACTTGCGGTTGTGTTTGCCTTCGACAAGTTCAGAGCATATCTCATAGGGACCAAAGTAATTGTTTACACTGATCATTCTGCCATTAAATATCTGATTGAGAAGAAGGATGCAAAACCCTGTGATTATCTGGTGGTATCTTTGTTGCTACAAGAATTTGATTTGGAGATCCGGGATAGAAAAGGTACCGAAAATCAAGTGGCGGATCATCTTTCTTAGTTGGAAAATGCAGAGGTGCAGAAAAAAGATAACGTCATTATTAATAAGCGGTTTTTGGATGAACAGATCCTTCGAGTAACAACGAGATTGTCATGGTATGCTGATTACGTGAATTACTTGGTGGGTAAGGTGTTACCCCCAGATTTGAGCTCGCAACAATGAAAGAAGTTCCTCCACGATGTTAGGCAATATTATTAGGATGAACCATTTCTGTTTAAGACTTGTGTGGATCAAATGATTAGACGTTGTGTGCCACATGAAGAGATGGACAGCATATTAGGACATTGCCACTCATTAGATTATGGAGGTCATTACGTCGGTGATCGGACAGCGGCCAAAGTTTTGCAATCAGGATTTTTCTGGCCTTCTCTATTCAAAGATGCATACCTCTATGTGCTGAAGTGTGATCGGTGTCAACGCGTAGGTAATTTTTCCAAGCCCAATGAAATGCCACTTAATACAATTTTGGAGGTTGAACTATTCGATGTGTGGGGAATCGACTTTATGGGACCTTTCCCATCTTCATTCAATAATCAGTACATTCTGTTGGCAGTTGATTACGTTTCCAAATGGGTAGAAGCCGCAGCTTTACCCGCGAATGATGCCAACGTTGTCCTCCAATTTTTAAAGAAAAACATCTTCACATGATTTGGGACGCCGAGGGCAATAATAAGTGATGTGGGAACTCATTTCTGTAATAAGCAGTTCACTAAATTGCTTATAAAGTATGGGGTTCTTCATAAAATTGCAGCCGCGTATCATCCCCAAACCAATGGTCAAGCGGAAGTCTCGAATAGGGAGGTAAAGAGAATTCTGGAAAAGGTGGTCAATCCATCACGGAAAGATTGGACAATGCATCTTGATGATGCCCTATGGGCATATCGAATAGCATATAAGAATCCGATCGGCATATCACCTTACCGAATGGTCTACAGAAAGGCATGTCATCTTCCGGTCGAACTAGAACACAGTGCACATTGGGCCATTCATAAACTTAATTTTGATCTACAAGCAGCGGATGAGAAAAGGTTACTACAATTGAATGAGATGGACGAATTCTGGTTCAATGCCTATGAGAACGCAAAACTCTACACGGAGAAAGTCAAAGACTGGCATGATAAGAAAATTCTTGATCGGACATTTGAACCTAACCAACAAGTCTTGCTTTTCAACTCACGATTGCGTTTATTTCCTAGGAAACTGAAATCTCGTTGGTCGGGACCTTTTAAGGTTGTATCTGTCGCACCACACGGAAACATCAAAGTCGAGGAACCGAATTCAAAGCGCACATTCAAGGTGAATGGTCAACGACTTAAACATTTCTAGAGTGGACCCATCGAACGCCAATCTACGGTCGTGTACCTCTCCGAGCCAGTGCACAATTAAGCAACACAGAAACGTCGGGCTGACGACTATAAACCAAGCACTATAGGGAGGCAACCCAATGAGTTTGAATTTATTTCATTTTGTGAACTTCAGTTAATTTTTACTTTCAATAGTTGAATCATTTACAATTTTTATTAGGATAAATTAGATTAATTTCTCCTCAAATGTCTTGTTTCGGTACAGCTCAACAAATTAATACAGCAACAAAATCCAAGCCAGCGACCCAGCGCCCAAGTTACTCCTATTACAGCGCCCCAGCGCTAGAGCTTCTTGAAGATACTACACCTCAGCGCCCCGGTGCCCAAAAAGGCATAGCCAAGGTGCCCAATGCTAGCTAGCGACACACAACCTATTATATCTCGGTCGGCCGGCGCGGCCACATTTAAGCCTTATCTCAAAGGTTCCGGCTAGGCTCAAAAATCAGACATTGAAGGCTAGTGCCCCGGCGCTCTCCATAGAACAATGCACAGCGCCCCGGCGCTGGGGGCGCGATTTAGAGTCCAACTTCAGTTTAAAAACTATCTGGTTCCCCACTCAGGCATTCCAACTTCTTCACATGTCTCCACTATCACAAATAAACTGCTCTCCTATGTTAACTGATCTCCAAAATTTTATATAGCCTCACAATATCTAACGCAAATATACATCTCACATTGGGGTTTTCAGTCTACAAACACTTTTCTTCTAGTATTTCTACTGCAAAGAATTTTCTACATGGCTTCAAAGCGAGAACGAGGAGAAGGTTCTGGTTTCGCCTCGGCTCCACCCAAATTTGATAATCGAAGGTTTGTCAGCGCCGAGGCACAGGAACGCTACAATAAGATGGCTACCCGCTCTCTCATCCCCGAACGAGGTTTAAGGTCCAATCAATCCAAAGACGAGGACATAGCAATCATGATAGCTGAGAGAAATTGGTTCACATTAACCGCACAACCCAACCTAGCAGTCATTGCAGTAGTCAAAGAGTTCTACGCCAACGTTCCCGAGCACTACCACTATGGGGTGTATGTGAGAGGCAAGACAGTCGAATTTGGTGAAGAAGACATTAACGGTTGCTATCAACTGCCATTAGAGGGACACAACGAAGAATATGCTAATTTTGTGAGTCAAGGCCCTGACTATGAAGTAATTATCCGTGATCTTTGTCAAACGGGCACCACATGGACCATACATAAACGGGGTAGTATGACATTTCCTCTGTCACACCTCAGCTTATATGGAAAGGCTTGGTATGCCTTTTTATGCGCTAAACTGATGCCATGCACACATGTGAGCCATGTCACCAAGGAGCGAGCGGTGCTGCTATATTTAATAATTAAAGGCTTCAAAATTGATGTCGGTCATCTTATTCAGCAGTCCATTCTCTGAGCGTCACGACAAGGGACCATAGGAGGGTTACCCCATCCGTCTCTCATTTGTATTTTATGTACCAAGTTTGGGGTCAAATTTAAGTCAGATGAGATGATTCAGCTACCAATGCTCGTGTTGGACCATAAGTTGATCAGCGGGTATAAAGTGTGGACGGGAGGGGAGAACCACCCTAGGGGATTGGGTTTTATAATTCCCCAAGTTGGAGGTCCACAAGCTCCACCACCTTCAGCTCCACCCTCATATGGTCCTTCCTCCGCAACTCACCGCGGTGTTGTCCCTGAAGCTGTCCAGCGTGAAATTGACGGATGGTTATACATTCTTGAATCACAGAATGTTCGTCTGTCTGAACGCCAAGATGTCATCTACAAATACTTAGTTGACCAATTTGCTGCCCAGAATGCCATGAACGCCCAACTGTACCCGGGCGTTAATCTTAGTCAATTCCCTACTGCTCTTGTCCTGCCTGGGTTTCCCCCTTTTGATCAAGAGATAAGTGAAGATGATGATGCTCCACCCGAGGAATAAGCTGGTCAGGGAAGTCATTTGTTTTATATTGTTTTATTTTTCGCATGAGGACATTGCTCTTGATAAGTTTGGGGGTAGTTAATTTTTATTTGCATTAGTAGATTGTTAATAGTTTGTGGATAATTTGAGTTTTTATTGTTGATTAAGAGTTACATCTAGGATTGCATATTAATTCCAGCTGTTTAGTAGTTTCATATGTTTGGGGCCAATGATGAAATTAAAATTGCAAGAACAAGTCTAGTAAGGATTGTTAAGTTAGTGATATGATTTTCTTGACATAATAGAAATCCTTATCTGTTTGACACTAATATTATCAGGATAGTACATTTTGAAAAATGACCATGTGGGCTAAGAAAGTTTAAATGGAGAGATAATAGAGTTCTAAAGGATGAATGCTAGTGAAATGAAGGAACAAGTTGAATAGCTAGTGAAGACTGAATTTAGACATAAACTCAAGTTTGGGGGAAAATATTTGTAGTATATAAGCTTTGAATGAAAAAAATGAATAAATAAACACCGTGACATGCTTGTCTAGTTTTGTGGCCTTTATTACTTGAGTAAGTAAGCCCGAGGGGATTGTCTTTACACCTAGCGCCCTAATGTCTTATTGGCTTGGGAGTCAGTGGTCGAAAGCTCGTTAAGGTAGCACTGGAAAGCCTAAGGGAATAGGACATGCATAGTCATGAGGAAAAAAATAAAATAAAATAAAAGTAATAATAAAGCGGGAAAAGTGCAAAAAGCCCCCGTTAATAAAAAAAACATAAGTATTACTTTTTGACCCTTGGACTTTGGAAATTATTTGATTTTAGCCGAATCAAGTTTATTTGAGGAATTCTCGAGTTTACACTGTATGATGCCTTCTAAGAAATTTATTATCTTTCATATTTTTGCTTTTCATTGGTTAGCATGGTTGTTGAACACACACACACGATATCAGTAATAACATATTTAGATTTATTGATTGTTGGGATATTATTGATCTGCCTTAACATGATGTATTAGCATATTTATGTGATTTTTCTAAGGCCTAATGGATATATGGTATGCTATTTAATTGCTGGAATTACGAACATATAGATAGTTTTAGGTGCATTTGCATGGTGGTTTAGTTTTTCGTGTTGCTTTGTGTTTTGTTACTTGAGGACAAACAACGATTTAAGTTTGGGGGTATTTGATGATTGGGTAATATACCCATGAATTGGATTACTTGGGCTTAAATTATTGTATTCTCAAGTCATTTAGAAGCATTTTTACTATGTTTAGTTGTTATTTTGCAGATTCGGGAGCTGGAGGGGCAATTGAGGAAGTTTTTGAGCATAGAATGGCAATTTTGTAATTAAAATGACTTACACCGCAAGGGCGCTATTGCTAGAGTTAATCCCAGCGTCGGGGCGTTGGGGCGTGATTTATGTTGACTATGCACGCGCGTTGACCAATGGTTTAACTGCATAATTGGAGGATATTTGAGAAGTTGATTTGGACAAGGATTGTGGGGAGAGAACGATAGTCTATAAAGACTAATTGGCTATAAATAAAGATATATATCTACACAATTGAAGATCAAGCAAAGGGATTACTTGAAGATTGAAGGATTGGCTCTAGAGTTTTCTTCTTCTCCTATTTTTCAATTGGTGTAATTTCTTAAGGATGATTTTTAAAGGATTGTTGGTTTTAAATTTTGTCATAAACTAATTTCTTTCATTAAGATTTCAATTGAACCTTTTATGTCTATAAATTAGTTATTCAATTTATTCCAATTATTTTATGTCAAAGTGAATTATTTATCTTGCCTTGTGTTAATTGATTAATTATTTGGCCAATAATTACCTTGTTACTCTAGAAGGAATTGAAAGAGGATATCTAGGGTTAGAACTAGGCATGATAACATGTGTTCTTAGTTATCTGCATGGCGGATAATTAGGGTTGTGAATTGAATGGAAATATCTGTTCACCGCATGTAACAAATAAGGAATTGGGATTGAAGGAGTTTAATTCAATTGTTTTGCATAGAAATATAGCAAGATTAATTGGATTAAATAGAAGTTAATTGATCACTTGGGAAAAGGGCTTTTGACATTTGTGAATTCTTGTTAACAATTCAGTAGGCATAATAATTGGGATAATTGGATAATTGATTTATAGTTCATAATTGGGGATATTGAAGTCTTAATCTTTCTTTATCTGAATTCATTCGTTAAAATCTTAGTTTTATTTATTTGATTTATTTTAGAATAATCTCTTTCTAATTAATTAATTTCATTTTCCTATTTTGAAAAATCACATTGTATGGTTGTTTAAATAAAATTGGATTGATATAGTGCTAGTAGTTGGAATTTATTGATTAGAATTCTTTGTGGGATCGACACTCTATCTTATCACTTTATTACTAGTTGACTGTGTACACTTGCACAAATTCATTGATTGTGAAATCATCCAACAGTTATATAGTCAAACTTATAATTTACTAGTTTTTGTAGTACAAGTATTCTTTCCTAGAGTAAATCTCTAATTCTGATGGTATTTCTGTTTTATTAAGAATATACTTGTCTTCTAACTCTAAAAGTTCTTTTTCAAATGTTGGAACAATTGATGATAATATTTCTTTTTTATTAAGAAAATTCTCATCTTCTAATAATGTTATTTCATTGAGTAGAAACTTCTATGTCTTACGGTTCTTGAATAGTTATACTTAGGTCTAAGATTTTTTTAAGTCTTATGGTTCTTCTTTTGGAATGTTTTTTCGTAGTACTTCATTATTTATTTTTAAAACTAAATTATTATTTTCTACTTCTATATACTGGTAAGGTTCTAGTAGATTTTCTACTATTAACTTTAAACAATCTTGGTTTAAAGAATCTGGATGATAAAATAAAGATCTGTTAATAATGGTGACTTCTTGAGTCTTCTGTTTAATATGTTTAATATACCTTTTGAGTATATTATATCTTTCTGTTTTTATTTCTTCTGGATCTCCTATCTTACACTTTACATGTCTGATAATCTTATATTTTACTGCTGTTAATTATTTTGTTGTAGGAAGACTATCTGTTGGAACTTTTGGGAGCTGGTAAAGGATCTGAAGTAATCTTAATTCAAGACTATCTTCTAACATATAGATCTATTAAAGTCATCTTTTAGTCCGAATTAAATCTTTGGTAATATGTAATCTTTTAGATATTCTTCTAATGAGTCAATGGCTTCTACTGTATGTTTGTACTGGATATAAGAAACCA
Organism: Panax quinquefolius; assembly: GCA_020205615.1. Taxonomy (NCBI): domain Eukaryota; kingdom Viridiplantae; phylum Streptophyta; class Magnoliopsida; order Apiales; family Araliaceae; genus Panax; species Panax quinquefolius. The sequence continues at coordinate 109,221,821 of CM035154.1, read as the reverse complement.
ATTTTCCTATATTCATATCATGTCTCATCTGTTTTAGTCCTTTCTGTAATTCTTCTAATTCTATTTTTGTTTTTGTATATTCTTTCCTAGTTCTCTAGTATTCTACTTGATATCTCTTGGTAATAGTTCTGGTATTAGTAAAGGTTCTTTCGAACTCCTGAATTTGTATTCTATTCTGGTTTATATAATCTGTATATCTTCTTCTAGCTTCTGTAAGATCCATTTCTAGCAAATGTGTTTTTCTAACTTTCTCTGCCTTCTTCTTGACTTCTAAGCGTAATTCGCTAGAGTTTCTTTAAGATCTCTTATTCTATCTAATACTTGAATATAAGCATTTATACTGGTATTTTCTGTTTTTGCTAAGTTTCTGAGAATATATTTTTCTCTGGATTCTAATCTGTTAAGAGTTTCCTTTACTTTAATGTACTCTAATAGTATTATAATAATATATCTTGCATACTTTAGTCATAATATTAGGTTTAGGAAATTTATCTTTTCTTTGGAGTATATCTACCTTCTATTTTTATTCTGTTTAATTCTTCTTTAAAGGATTTTATTATAGTTTTTCTTTTATCCATTCTAACTAATATATTCTCCTAGTCTTATCCTAGTCCTTTCTATTTTATGGTTATAATATTTTTTAAATGAATATACTGGTTTTTTCCTGGTGATCTAGTATATTTTATTGATGATTGGGTAATATACACATGAATTGGATATACTTGGGCTTAAATTATTATATTCTCGAGTCATTTAGAAGCATTTTTACTATGTTTAGTTGTTATTTTGCAGACTCGGGAGCTGGAGAGGCAATTGAGGAAGTTTTTGAGCAGAGAATGGCAGTTTTGTAATTAAAATGACTTACAGTGCCGGGACGCTATTGCTATAGTTAATCCCAGCACCGAGGCATTGGGGCGTGATTTATGTTGACTATGCACGCGCGTTGACCAATGGTTTGACTGCATAATTGGAGGATATTTGAGAAGTTGATTTGGACAAGGATTGTGGGGAGAGAATGATAGTCTATAAAGACTAATTGGCTGTAAAAAAAGATATGTATCTACACAATTGAAGATCAAGCAAGGGGATTACTTGAAGATTGAAGGATTGGCTCTAGAGTTTTCTTCTTCTCCTATTTTTCAATTGGTGTAATTTCTTAAGGATGATTTTTAAAGGATTGTTAGTTTTAAATTTTGTCATGAACTAATTTCTTTAATTAAGATTTCAATTGAATCTTTTATGTCTATAAATTAGTTATTCAATTTATTCCAATTATTTTATGTCAAAGTTAATTGTTTATCTTGCCTTGTGTTAATTGATTAATTATTTGGCCAATAATTACCTTGTTACTCTAGAAGGAATTGAAAGAGGATATCTAGGGTTAAAACTGGGCATGATAACATGTGTTCTTAGTTATTTGCATGGCAGATAATTAGGGTTGTGAATTGAATGGAAATATTTGTTCACCGCATGTGACAAATAAGGAATTGGGATTGAAGGAGTTTAATTCAATTGTTTTGCATAGAAATATAGCAAGATTAATTGGATTAAATAGAAGTTAATTGATCACTTGGGAAAGGGCTTTTGACATTTGGGAATTCTTGTTAACAATTCAGTAGGCATAATAATTGGGATAATTGGATAATTGATTTATAGTTCATAATTGGGGATATTGAAGTCTTAATCTTTCTTTATCTGAATTCATTCGTTAAAATCTTAGTTTATTTATTTGATTTATTTTAGAATAATCTCTTTCTAATTAATTAATTTCGTTTTCCTATTTTGAAAAATCACATTGTATGGTTGTTTAAATAAAATTGGATTGATATAGTGCTAGTAGTTGGAATTTATTGATTAGAATTCTTTGTGGGATCGACACTCTATCTTATCACTTTATTACTAGTTGACTGTGTACACTTGCACAAATTCATTGATTGTGAAATCATCCAACAGTTATATAGTCAAACTTATAATTTACTAGTTTTTGTAGTACAAGTATTCTTTCCTGTAGTAAATCTCTAAGTCTTTTAAATTCTGGACAACTCATTTTAAACTGCTAACTGGTTAAGGAGTCTAGTATAAGTATTAATAAAATATATGTTATACCTTTCTATATCCCAACATTCTATTAGTAGATATGCTTTCTGTTCTAAGTAATTATCAATAGATATAATTTTCTTATTTAAATCTTTTTCTATTTTTTTTCTATTTCCTATCTTACACTTTCCATATCTGATAATCTTATATTCTACCGTTGCTAATTCTTTTTCTGTAGGAAGACTATTTGTTGGAACTTCTAGGAGCTGGTAAAAGATCTGAAGTAATCTTAATTCAAGACTATCTTCTAACATATAGATCTATTAAGATGTCTTAAGTCTTAATTAAGTACTGGTAATATGTAATCTGTTAGATATTCTTCTAATGAGTTAATGGCTTCTACCTTTGTATGTTCAGATTGGATATAAGAAACCAATTTTCCTGTACTCATATCATGTCTCATCTGTTTTAGTTCTTTCTGTAATTCTTCTAATTCTATATTTGTTTCTGTATATTCTTTCCTAGTTCGGTAGTATTCTACCAGATATCTCTTGGTAATAGTTCTGGTATTAGTAAAGGTTCTTTCGAACTCCTGAATCTGTATTCTATTCTGGTTTATATAATCTGTATAACTAGTTATTAGACATAACTAAGTTGTATATCTTTAACATGCATATAGAGTTAAAAACAGTTAACTCTATATGCATGTTAAATTTACATGTTTACATATATGTGAATCCATACACATATATATGCTAATAGCATAATAACAATTTGCATATAATATACATGTTTTAGCTTATAGTTTAACGATTAGTTGTGTCAAAGTCTGTCTTGCTCTATATTTGGTATCAAAGCCATGGACTAATTTTTAAGCAGAATATAATCACTTAATTTGTGAGAGTGGTCTTAATCTGATCACATAATTTGTGAGAGTGATCTCAATCTGATCACATAATTTGTGAGAGTGATCTCAATTTGATCACTTAATTTGTGAGTGTGGTCTCAATCTGAATATTTAATTTGTGAAAATGATCTCAATCTAGTGGGGCGTCACCCAAGTCGCGTGCTCCGGTGGAACGTTATTGTTGCCATGTGTTAGCATTGTTAGTACTGTATTTCGATCGTAAAGCGTTGACAAACGTGCTAGAAAGAGGTTAGTTTTACAAATTAGGTGAAAAGAAATAGATTAATCTTATAGATTATATGAGAAAAAAGAGATTAATCTTATAGATTATTTGAGAAGAAAGAGATTAATCTTATAGATTATTTTAGAAGAAAAGGATTAATCTTATAGATTATATGAAAGTCTAATGCTTCGATCATTAGGAATTGGTCCTAGTACTAATAGTACTAAGAAGGACAAAAGACACAAAGATCAAGTTAAAAACATGTCAGAAATTGCTTATAGCAATCTTGAAGAGCACCTTAAGAATTGGTCTCTACCTAAGGTCAAACCTAATCAGGTTTATGAGATTGGAACTTTTGATCTCCAATCAAAAACAATTATTAAAACTGTTGAGAGAACAATGCCAATCTCTAAATTGTATGAAAGCATACAAGTCCTAAATAAGGATATAAAATAATATAAAGAAGATTATAACTTCTTACACCTAGGTTGTGTTTCCATTGGCATAAAGCCACTAACTCGTGATGGGTTAGATACTTGCTTAATGATAGCACTCCATGATAATTGTCATAATAGATTTCATGATTCCTTAATAGGATTAATTCAAACCAGTCTGTGCAATGGTCCAGTCTATTTCAATTGTTATCCAAACTTTGAAGTCTCTTTAACAGACAAACATCTTCTAGATGTCTTGACCATTCAAATTGAGAATAAGGGATATGATATGAAATTAGGCGTCGAAAATATTGCCTTAATTTACAGAGTTTATTTTAAAACCCTTAACACTTTAGCCCCTAAAGCAAAAAGATTTGATATTAAGGGAAAAACTACTCTTTTTGAAACAAATGTTTCTAAATCTTTCTTAAGTACTCCTAAGACCTTGACATGGTCTGAATTAACAATTCCAGAACAATGGACTCCTCACAGAGCCGCTCTTCCTGAACCGGAAGAAAATGTTGAACAAATAATTGAAACTCCTGATGGAAATGTTGAAATCTACTTCGGTCAGTCTAATAGAATGGCTAGATTTCATGTTACTAATTTTGAGAAGAATGATAGTAAGGCTCCTACTACTACATCAACGTCTATTCCTCCTAGTAGAGCGTCTACCTCATCCATTCCTTCTTATATTCCTAATAGGAACGATCAATTTCAAACAAATCTCAATATTGACACTAATAATGTCATGGGAACCTTCGAATCGCCCAACCAAATCCCACATGGAATTTACAAATCAAAATCGGTTATGTGACACCCCCAAATCCGGGTACTTCCATTTTCGCAGGATTTGGTGTTCACTATACAAATATCATCTATCTATCTACCCATAAATAAAAGCAAATCATGCAATAGATAGAATTAAATAAATAAATCTCCCCTTATGGGGTTACATCAACTGCATAAAAATACAATCCCAGGTCACTCTAACCTTAATCATCTATGCGGAATCATAAACAATAACAAATCTTAATAACATCAAGTCTGGAAATAAATACATAATAACAACAAGTCTTCTTCATTTGTTAACTTTGCCCTTGCCTTTACTAGTGGAAGGCTCGTCTGATCTTTTGTTCTTAACTGCAATGTTATTATTATGCAAGAGTGAGCATGATTGCCCACAAGTATAACAATATAACAAATGAATAATAACATGCGAATAAATAAAAGACTTCTAGAATAGGAAACTCAGCTTTTGAATCAAGAATGAATAACAAGAAACAAAAGAACTTCTGAGGGTCATAAGACCTTGAACTATGTCCTAGGTTGTCAAGTGTTTATACTTGAAACCTTTAACAGTCATAAGACTATGGACTCTTCTTCTCGTACTTAGTGGGATCAGTCCTTAGTACCATACTGTGCACAATATCTTAACGTTATCGCATAAGTAATCCCCTATACAGGGTTGTTCATCTCAGTTTGACATTAGAGTCCGCACCAAAGGAAGTTTGGTTTGGATAATTCATCAAGGGTTCTGAAATTTAGAACGCTCATCAACTATGGACTAGTCGAATCTTTAAGGATTCGTTAGTCTAACAAGGTTTAACAGTAACTGATAATTTAATTTGAATAAAATCTCAAAAGGTATACAATAGAATAAGTATTGTATAACAGCATCATGCTTTGAAAGATTAATAAACTTTAATATAACAAACCAGCCTTGATCAATAATAATGAGAATTTGCTCGATGTAGAAAGGTGAATTTATCAACTTATATAACGATAACAAGTAGGGTTAGGAAACTTGCCTCGTGCGTAGATTACACGTTAATTATACTCGTTCCTTGATTTAAAACCTACATATCATTTACGTTCACCATACCAGTCAATTATAATGTATTAATCATCATAAGTTCATTCTTCTTGTCTAACTCGAATTCATGACTATACTTAGTCAAATTACTACACTCATTGTCACAATTAACACTTCATGAACAATAAGCTAAATATGCATTCAATCATTCAATTCACATATAAATGTGTTATTGACATGTTAAAATTTTATTTTAACACCTCATTATATGTCTAACACATTTTTATGTTCATTAGATTAAGTTACCAACATATTGCTAGACTTGAGCATTTAAAAATCCATTTCTGGACCATTCTGCTAAGTGGCGCTATGGCGCCACTGTTAGGCTCGCTTCTTGGCATGACTTTGAGACTTCAAGTGCTGCTGCTTGGGGACCTAGGCTTGAGTTGGCGTCATGCACTTGAAACTCCAGTCAATTTCCAGTTCACGAAGAACACAGAATCAGGCGAATTTATCATTACATGGTCATTAAATTTATCAAATTAAACATACCCATATACTAGAATTTGTACATAGTCATTACCCAACCTTTATAAAGTAATTTTAACCAATTAAAACACATAATCACAGAATTAAAACATGTAATTTCATTGTTCTTGATGTTCTTGAAGGTTTTGAACATAAAACATAAAATTTAACACTACGGATTCGTTATAACACCAAATCCATCCATTCAAGTTTTGTTTTCTTCATTTTAACATGCATAATTTTATACGTGTGTGAATTTTACAAAATAATTTATGTTTGACACATTAAATTCACGTATAAGGGCCATATGGCCATATAATATACTTTGTAACCATATACTGTATAATTTTTATGAAACTAATGATATGGAACCATCTAATACATGGTAAAACATGCTATGCTAACATATTATCACATTTACATCCACAAAATCAATAAAATTTCCAATTACAAAGATTTAACAGAGAAATTGGAAACCATTTTCATGAAAGCTTAATGACGTAAAAATGAGAATTGGGTTGGAGAGAATTATCCAGAGCGTAGAGTGAGTAAAGATAACAATCTCTCTTTCAGATACTACTTCAATCACAGAGTTTCTCCCACAATTCCTCTGAATTCTCTCTGAAATCTCTCTGACTCTCAGGTTGAGCACTTAATGAAAAATATGTAAAACAAAACAGACCTATCATTTATACGCACAGTTGAGGTCAGTTAATCCATACGTGGTTTAACTACCCCCAACTCCTCATAAGGCCTCATTTGGCTTGAAACATAAATAAACATTCTAATTATTTTAATTAATCTCCTATACTATAGTTTAATAATGTCACACCTAATTAAATAATAAATCAAATATCTAGTTTAATTTATTTCAAGTAACATATAATAATTTCTCCTTAATTCACATAGTCACATAATTAAATTTTTCATTTATTAATAATGTCAAATTATTAAATCTCTAATTAATTATTAAATTAACTAAAATAACATTAGGCTTATTAAATATTTCTTTTTAATTCAATAAGCTCACATAAATACATACTTTGAATAATAAAAATTCTCCTCATTAATTTAATAAATATAACACATATAATTAAATTAATCTACCACAACTTCATCAATTAATTATTTAATCTAATAATTAATTCATCGAACATATTTATTTAATCCAATAAATATTCAAAATTAAATTACAAAATCTCGGTTGTCACAGGTTAGGACTGAATCTCCTACTCCTTTCGAGCTTGGATTTTCTATTAATATAATAGAAGTTGTTAATAACAACAAACCCGAATTTTTCATAGTTAGAAAAGCTATCAATGATGAATTCCGAGATGAGAAAAATAAAATTTTTAGAAATTGGTATTTCAACTATTATTCCAAAAAAGATTTAACCACTTTCAAAGAAGAATATTATAATTATTTGGAAACAAATAAATTTAATATTCCTTTCATTGATTGGTTCTTCCTTTTTCATGATCTTAAAGATAAAGAAATAGCAATGATTGAAAATTTCTACAAATCGTGGGAAACAATTGAAGGAAAAAAGGTTCTATCCATTCATCCTCCCACAGAAGTCCCTATTATTCTAACCAACAATTTAGGAACAAAAATACAAGCTAATGCTTTTGCAGAACCTATCAACACTATTGATAACAAAGATGTTGAATTCAATAAAGTCATAAGACAAAATAATTATACCAATACGTGTCTTCAAACAATTACAAAATAATTAACTCGCATTGAAGACAAGATTGAATCAAATAAAGATTTAACAAAAATTGACCCTGTTAATATTAAACCACCAACAGAAACTAAATTCAATCTCTCTACCAGACGAGAAGATGAATTTATGAAGAAATTGGTTGAACAATTATCTGAATTAGAAATAAAAGATAATCCTTCTACTTCAAAACAGTTAACTGTTATCACTAAAGAAGAAGAAGAAAATTCAAATGACGAATCCAATCATTTAAATAAGTTAAATGATAATTTTACAAAACTTAGATTGCCTGATAACATATTTCAGGAAAATACTATTGATATTAATAAGATCACTTTTGAAAAATCGTCAAAGAATAGACTTCCATATGGAAGATATTACTACCCAAGACCCACTCCCGTTGATATCTTGTTTAAAGAAAACTTCATAAACACTAAAAAGATCATATTGCAGTGCTGATCGCATCTATGAATGGAATATAGATGGCCTAACTGAGCATTCAATATTCACTATATTGCATAAAATGCTTATGTATGCTACCGTGTGTAGAGCCAGTAGAAATACTGATAAACAAATAACCAGTTTTATCACCTCCGGATTTATTGGTCAATTAAAAGGATGGTGGGATAATATCCTCACAACTGCTCAAAAATATGAAATTGAGAATGCAGTAAATATTATGAATATGACAGATCCAAACACTGTTCAAATCAACAAGAATTTGCTGAAGATAGTATTTATACATTAATCCACACAATAATCAAACACTTTATTGGAAATGCTTTATTCAATATGGACAGAAGCAAATAATTATTAATTAATTTAAAATGTTCAACTCTTACACATTTTAGATGGTACAAAGATGTATTCTTGTCTAAAATTATTATGAGAACATATGGTAATTCTACCTTTTGGAAAGGGAAATTTATCTCTGGTTTGTCTGCTTTATTTGCAGAAAAGGTTAGAACTAAACTCCGTAATAAAAATGGTGGAATGGTAATACCATACGATAACTACACCTATGGAGAATTGATAGGAGAAATCACTGCTGAAGGTTTAGCCTTATGCAATGATTTAAACCTCAAAGCACAGCTTAAAAAGCAAGGACTTTCTGATAGAAAGGAAGTTGGCGAATTTTGCCGTCAATTTAGTTACCCTCTTGTATCTGTTCCTTATAGGAAAATATATAATAAAAAAAATCTAAAAGAAAAAATCATCAGATGATTATTACAAAAAAGAATAAATCCTTTAATAAAGGAAAGAAGAAAAAGAATCTAAAAGACATAAAATGTCACAAATGTGGCCAAATGGGACATTATGCTAATAAGTGTAAAGTCAAAAAGAAAATTGATGCTCTAGAATTAGATGATAATATCAAAGAGCAAATTTACAGTTTGTTATTACATTCTGATATATCTGAATCTGATAAATTTTCTTATAATTCCGCTACTGATATTGATGATTCAGAACATGATTCATCTTCTGACTCGATAATCAGGTTCAATGTTGGATCGATCATCAGAAAGCGAGAAAAAGATTTTTATAAATCTATTCTAAAGATGAATGGTCTCAATATTAATGTGTTAACAAAAAATGAAAGTTTCTTATTAGATATCATAGAACAGGTAAACGAGCCAGTTGAAAAAAGAAATCTAATAAAAAAATGCTTAAGACAAGCAAAAGAAGAAATTGAAGAAATTAAAAAACCTAAGATTTATAAGTCTTACATTTTACAAAAAGTTTTTAACAGAATTAATTCTGAACCTAAAAAAGATATTACCTTAAAAGATTTAAGGAAGAGGTTAATAACCAAAAAAAGATATTAATAATCTCACAAGAAGATTAGAAATAATTAAAAAATCTAACTCTTGATAAATTTGCAAAAGGAAAGGGAAAAATCCCTGAAAACCACCAAATAACTCCCTCTCTAGATAAAGAAGAAGATAAGAAAATTCCTTATTATTTAATGCTTATTGAAAGAATTACATTCCAAAAATGGTATATCCAAATAAATTTGGTTATTGATAAAGATTTCATTGTCAACACTACTGCTTTAGTAGATAGTGATGATGATATGAATTGTATCAAAGAAGGTATAATTCCTACCAAATATTTTCAAAAGACTAAACAAAGTCTAAGTATTGTAGATGGTTCAAAAATGAACATTAATTACAAATAGAACAATGTTCACATCTGTAATCAAGGAATGTGCTTGAAAACAACTTTTATATTAATCAAAAATTTATCCCAATTTGTGATCCTAGGAACCCCGTTCCTCAATATGATCCAACCAATTGAAAGAATTGATTCTGAAGCAATCAGGACGACTTTAAATGGTCAATCTATAATTTTCAAATTTATCTCCTCTCCAATTACTAAATAAATAGATGAATTAAAAACTCATCTTATCTACAAGGAGAAACAAATAAATTTCTTAAAACAAGAAATATCCTCTTATACTCTTGAGGAAAGACTCAAGACTCCTGTAATACAGGAAAAAATAAAAAGAATTGAAAGGGAAATTACAGATAATATCTGTAACGAATTTCCAAATGCTTTTTGGAATAGAAAGAAACATATGGTTAATATACCATACGATGAGAAATTCTCAGAGGATAATATTCCTACAAAAGCTAGACTGTGACGCCCCCAAATCTGGGTATCTTCCAACTTGACAGATGGTGATACACGGTACTACCATTCACACACACATTCAATTGAAAAGCCTCAATAAAATGAATATGTCTTCTATATATTCAAAATAATATTAACATTTCCCTAGGTTCTTTATAACCATTACATTGTTCTTGTCATAATATCAAATATATTACAATCATTCACCCTATACTATTACATAAGTATTCTATGGGTTCGTCTTCGCATTGCCCTTATCCTTTTCGGAGCCTTCGGTCCGTTTGATCTTAGTTGTGTTCATATGGTTCAAGCAAGAGTGAGCATGACTAGCTCAGCAAGTATAACAATTCTATTAAACAACATGCTAGAAACATAGGAATCATATATCTTCAATAACTGAACAATAGTTATGAAGTACTATCGATAATTCAAAATATCACTTCTTTTCATTCAAAACATTTTACAACAACAATATTCAATAAAACATCAATTTCGGTCCAAGACCTTGAGCATTTCATACTTTATTTGAAAAGGACATCCCGACACTAAGTTAAGAAGTCGGCATTTCTTACGAAACACACTCTACGTAATCAAATTTATAGTACTCTATGTTGATCAACACTATATTCATTAAACGTATGTACGTTTAAGTTGTGGCAACCTCATGCGCCTGTCGTTTGATGACAAAACATTTTTGGCATACTCAGTCTTCGTTTGAAAACCACACCAATATAACTTGGTAAACATTGTCCATGCTTTGATAAAAACATAATATAAGTCTAGCCAAAAGAGTTGGCTTTAACTTCATCATACAATACTTCATGTGTAAGAACACATGAATTACAAAGCTTATCCAGATTGAACTGAAACAAGGGTTAGAATACTTGCCTTTAGCATCTGCTACTGTTATAACATGTACACTTTAAGTCTTTAAGTCTCTACAATACATGATCACATAATGCACCACATTAGGTAATATATAATCAAGTAGATATACATCTATATCTTACCCTTGTTCTCAATCTAATCACAACTTAGATTTGTTACTATTGGTTCCAGCTTTCTAATATAGTTTACATTGTCATTCCGTTCATGTTCAATTGATTATCAACCTTTAATCATCATATATTAAGTGTCTAACAATGTCTCAACAATGTCACAATTGAGATTTAGTTCATTGTTAATTAGTTTACTTCCTTTCTTTATTCATAAACCTTCCTTACTATGTATTGCCTAATCTTTGGTGTCTTTGCCATGACTTCTTCTCTTTAATCTATTCTGACGCCACTTCTGCGATGGCTAAGGACCCGGACTCGCCGCATGCCATGAGTCCCGATGTTATATGCCGCATTCATCAAGGTCATGAAGTTCGAAGAGGTAAGTAATTGCTGCATTTACAGACCTGCAGCACCCCATTTAAGCCTTGGGCTGGCGTCGCGGCGCCAACTCTGTGCACCAGACACTTTTGACAGTTTTTTAACTCTGTGAGATTTCTGGGCTCGTAACTTCTTCGTTATAAGTCTGAATTGGCTCGTTCAAAAGCCTACGATTCACAAATTATATACTCTACATGTTCATACAAGAATTTTATCTATTTGACTTCGTTTACTCAAAATTCACCTATAAGTTCATTTTTAACGAAAAACATTCGTGAACGTTCAACACTCGTTTCTTCATTCTAAGTTGGAATCCGGTCATTTTCGAGTCCGCAACTCTATAATGCCAAATATGACTTATCTCCATCAAAAACAAATGTTTCCGAGTTCAAACACAAAATCCGACTTTTATTTCGAGAATTTTACGAATTCAACGATTATCGTCCAATCGTGTGAATTTCGGCAAAACTTCGTTACTAAAGATTTGATCATTGTTCTAAATGGATTCTAACCATCATATGAACATTTCAAACTACATATTACCATAACTTATTTTTAAGTTAGGTTATGGCTTATTCTCCATAAGTTCATGACTTAACAAATTATAACTTATTAGATTTCATTCCTTATGACTTATTATTGATTTAAGTCCTTTAATCAACATTCTCACATCTTATCAAATATACTAACTTCATATGGCAAACATATGACAAGTTCATCATAAGTTCATAACTTATTTAGGTTTATCTTACTTATTCATGACTTATACGGCTTAAGTTCATCAATTATTCAATTCTTACATGTTCTTAGCATACATGCTTATTAGACTACACTTATCTTATCACCCCATAATGATAGAGATGGAAGATTATTAGACAAGAGTCTTACCCTTGATGAACTAGTACTTCTCTTCTTCTTGAAAATCTAACAAATGATGTTTTGTCTTAAAAGTGCTTATTCTCTCTAACCAATAAGTTGCTTTATAAAGGAGAGTTGTTGGTTGAAAATAACAAGCAACAAATTAAAATCCTAGCCTTCTATTTATAGGAAAGCCAAAGTTAGGGCATTATGGTCATTATTCATCCCACCTCCTTAACTAACCTCCTTACTATTCATCTACTTAACTCCTAAGGAAACTTCCTAACCACACTAATTTCTTGGCCACCACATAAAGTACTTGGTCACCAATTCACCCATGGGTTGCTCCATGGATCAAGCTTAACCCATTGAATCATTACATTGGGCTTAGGTTTAATTAGCTTAGCTTAACTTTGGGCTTACACTTTAATTCTCATTGAATTCTACCAATATGCTAACAATCCTACAAGTCCCACTTAATTGGCTAAAAGCCTTATACTATAAGTAAAATTTTCGTATTCTCCCTCGTATATTAATTCACAATATACGATATCTCATCCTTCATATATATCCATATTATACTCAACTCAATACCTCGTACAATACATACGTATCATACGATCATTACACTATCTTCTTAACGCTTGATATTCCTAACGTTCTCTAATTAAGTCCGCATGTGAAATATTGTATTTTCCATATTTAGATTATTATTACATAATCCATCTCACCTTGATATTATATCATTACATATTTCTCGGAAGTTCAAAAATAATTCCAGAGCGAAAATTGATGAATAGTGTTTTCGAAAAATTTCTCGAAAAACTTTTATTTTCGTCTTAGAAATTCAAACACTTTAATTCATTCACGTAGTTAAAATACTACGACTTTCTGACGTTTCTAGGTTATAGAAAGACATTCATCTTACTAACACATAATAATAACAAATAATATTATTTTATTCATCATAAAAGTATTTACAAAAGGTTCAATTTTCTGGGGCGTTACATAGACCTTCTCAAATAGATCGACAAACTCTTGAGTATTGCAAAAAAGAAATTGAAACTTTACTTCAAAAAGGTTTAATACAAAAGAGTTCCTCCCCATGGAGTTGTTCAACTTTCTATGTTAATAAACATTCTAAAATTGAGAGAGGTACACCAAGAATGGTGATTAATTATAAACCCCTTAATAAGATCCTAAAATGGATCAGATATCCTATTCCTAATAAAAAAGGATTTATTAAATCGATTATTTGATGCAAGAATATTTTCAAATTTTGATTTAAAATCAGGATTTTGGCAAGTTCAAATTGATCCAAAGGACAGATATAAAATAGCTTTCACTGTTCCTTTTGGACAATGTGAATGGAATGTTTTGCCTTTTGGCTACAAAAATGCACCTTCTGAATTTCATAAGATTATGAATGAGGTGTTTAATCCCTACACCGCCTTTATAATAGTCTATATCAATGATATACTTGTATTTTCCTCTGATATAGACCAACATTTTAAACATCTTCAAATTTTCATAAATGTTATCCAAAAAAATGGATTGGCATTGTCCGCCAAGAAAATGAATTTATTTCAAATAGAAATTCATTTTTTGGGACATGTTATTTCTGAAAGAACAATTATTCCTATTGATAAGGCTATTCATTTTGCAAGAAATTTCCCTGATAAAATAACTAATACAAATATGTTGCAAAGATTCTTAGGAAGTTTGCAATATATTGCCTCATTTTACAAAGAATTAGCAGATGATGCTAAAATTTTATATGAAAGGCTTTCTCTAAATCGACCTCAATGGAGTGATGAACACACTGAGGATGTTCGAAAAATTAAGAGAAAAGTTAAATTTATTCCTTGTTTATCACTTCCAAATCCTAATTGGAAAAAGATTGTTGAAACTGACGCCTCCGAATTAGGATATAGAGGAATTTTAAAACAAAATAACCCTAATAAAAGAAGAGAAGAATTAGTCAACTTCACTTCTAGTCATTGGAATAAGGCCGAGAAAAATTACTCTACCATTAAAAAGGAAATTTTAGTTGTTATTAATACTATTTCCAAATTTCGAGATGATTTATTAAATCAAAAATTTACTCTACGAATTGATTGTTCAGCCATTCAATATGTTTTAAAACAATATGTTAAAAACTTGGCTGGCCAACAACAATTTTCTAGATGGCAAGCTTTATTAGCCATCTTTGATTTCAAATTGAACATATAAAGGGAAAGTCAAACTTCCTCGTTGATTATTTAACCCATGAATTTCTGCAGGGAAAACCATCTCTAAAAGAAGAGGTTCATTAGGCCGAGGAAAATACATCTTTGGTTCCACTATCTCTGGTCAAGGTAAATACACCTTTGACTCAACAATTTCTATGAAGGAAATCCTTCAAAAAGAAGAAGTGGATAATATCCATGGAAAATACTTCAAAGAAGTACTTCTCACAATTGAGAATATGATATTAAATGGATCACTGATCCAAATTATTTGGCCTCCAGGTACTTTGATCCTAGAGTAATGTTCCCCTTAAAGGGATACAATAATTATCATGGCTACTACGAGCAGATTCTAATAAAAACTAACTCAGTAGAATTTAAACATTTTCAAAGGGAGAAAAATAATAAACATTCTTTGTATTCTCATTAAAAAGCATATTTTAAAAAGAATGCTTGCTTCAAATGACTGGGGTTTGGATCCTAATAGGCCAAGAAATATGATCGGATATCCTAAAATGGATTTCAGTTATTGGGATTATAAGGATGCCTGGTATTATTGCTTTTACTATGATAATCCACAGAAAAAGAATATTTGGTTCTTTCGTATATACCCTGGATTCGCTAATAGCGAAATACCAAACTGGTCCATCCATTAGTGGATGCGTTTTGGTCCAGAAGCAGTAATATTGCCAGCCAAGATTAAAAATCTCTCTGCCCAATATAAAAATTGGCATCCTCATCTAAAAGATAAAAAGGTCACCACTGGATTGGACTTATTCAAATTCTTTATGAATTATGGACTCCCGTGGATATGGACATGAACTTTTGGCTCCAAACACCAAGTAGGCTTCAATTATGGACTTCCATCCTTAATAAGGAAATTCTACTGCAAATGGTGGACAAAATGGTCAATTAAAGACTGGTGAAATTATTCAAGCAGATATTAAAAAATTCCAAGATCTCTACAATAAAGAGAATGAAGACAAAATTCAGAAAAAGGATAATCAAATTCAAGATCCTCTAATTACTCTACAGGAATCTCTCAAAAAGAAGTTTCCAACTACTCCCATGGCAGAAATTAACAAAATGGTCCTATAAATTCTAGCGAAAAAATTAACTTCAAATTCAGAAGATAATATGTTTACCAGCAGCAAAGGCAGCAGACACAGATCCACTCATAGTGACAATGACTCTTCAACAGAAAAAGATAATGAAGAATCTAATAATTCAGATTTTGACACAGAAATCCAAGAAATAATACTTGGAAAAGACAAAGATAGCAATTCCCAAGATGCTCAAGGAGACACGTGGGACCGTATCCAAACGGCTATCAATGAAAGAAAGAACGCCAAGTTCCAAAAGAAGAATAAAGGCAAAAGCAAAGTGGTGGGCCCCTCCACTAAGAAATAATGGAGAATGGTGGAAAAGTCCACTAAAGGATAAGATTCTTTTACTAAAGTCACTTTCTTAAAGCTACTTTATTAAAGCTACTTTAATAAAGTTACTTTTTTAAAGATACTTTAATAAAGCTAATAGCTTTAATAATTGAGATAAGAATCGTCATCAATGACGATCATCAGGCTCAAAGCCTTATATAAATAGAGGCTCAATCCTCAGTTGTAAGTAGGCTGAGTTTAAGCTTGTTTTTCCATTTCTTTCTTTTTCTTTCTTAGAAAAAATCTTGTATTGATCTCCACTTGTAAATACCGCGGTGTGCAATAAAAGGAAGGCTGCCATGGATCCTCTATGTAAGTCTTTAATGTTTATATTAATTACATGTTAAATTTACATGTTTACATATATCTGAATCCATACACATATATATGCTAATAGCATAATAATAATTTGCATGTAATATACATGTTTTAGCTTATAACTTAACGATTAGTTGTGTCAAAGTCGGTCTTTGTGACGCCCCCAAAATAGGTATACATCGCCCATCTTGGGTCGCCAAATACTCGGTACAGAATACAACTACAACTTAATTATACAACTATCGTGCAGAATACGACAAAACATAGATGAGGGTTTTAACACGAATATTGTCTCCTAGACAATATCTAAACTCAAATTTAATCTCATTACAATTATTATCACACTATTTTATAGAATAGTGAGACCTACTATAGTCACTTGTCCTGGACCATCACTCCATTCCCCAACTCATCCCAGCTATATTCTCAATTCCTGAAGAGAACAGTGAAGGAAAAGGGTGAGCTCAACTAGCTCAGTAAGAAATATTATGACTAAGATAATGCCAGAATAAATTATCCTTAGCTTTCAACAATATAACAACTGATAGAATACAATAGACAACAATTTTTAGATCAACAACTGCAACGGAATAAGCAATCCATTAGAAGAGTCAAGTAGAGCATGATATCTATTATCTTCTATGATTTAAAAGTTTACCATCAATTTTATTGCTGAGACTCAGCTTAATAAATAATCCATATTACTGAATTATCCATGCACTATGGGCCAAGGATATTCATTAGTATCACGACTACGAATTATCCATGCACTACGGGCCAAGGATATTCGTGTTTTCACCAATGGTCATGATCATGCCAAATAACAATTCATCTTTGCCCCCTTGACCGAAGAGAACGCATTGTTATGATCATATTAACATATGTACCTCAATGCACTACGGGCCGATGATGACTTTTACCACATCATTTGTAACATTACGGTCATGATTATACTGAATAATCTCTTGTCATAATCATACCAATCAACAGTCCATCTATGCACGTAAGCCACAGATGACTTTCATCATAATATAAGCATGAAGATGATGACAATGATATAAGAATTCAATTAAATGAAAGCAAGGATAAATTTTAAAGATTTATAATTTAATTTATCCAAAATTCAATAATATCCAAATTGTCAACATGATACAACTTTGTGGAGTAAAATTCAAGAATATTATTATATCAAAAATGATTTGGACTGAAAAGAAATTAATTTTTATCATGAATAGTACTCTGGGTGAATAGTACCCGAGTAAATAGTACCTCATGAATAGTACTTTTTGAATAGTACCCCGTGAATAGTACTTTGTGAATAGAACCCCGTGAATAGTACTTTGTGAATAGTACTTTATGAATAGTACTCTATGAATAGTATCGTATATATGAATAGTGTCGTATAAATGAATAGTACCCATAAATAGTACTCCGGCATGAAAAGCTTAAAATATAACAAGAATATTTAGAAAAATATCCTTATGAAACAATACTAGATGAAGCGCAAATTTCAATGATATTCTACTGATTTTACGGAGTATAGAAGCAATACTTCAACAAAATGAGTGTAGAATTAGGGATACAAAACGAAATAATATTATTTACATACTACAGAGTGTGGAAGAAAATATTATTTCATACGAATATTAAACAAAAATAATATCCCTTATGAATACAAAAAAATTAATACCCCTTACCTTAGTAGAAGACTGGATACTAGAATAGTGAAGTAGCACAATACTCTTCTTCTTTCTCTCTATAGCTTCTCTCTCTATAGCTTCTCTTTATAGCTTCTCTCTCTATAATTGCTCTTGTGAGTCTTAGTGAATTGGTGAGAATGAAAGAAGAATGAGCTTCTATTTATAGGAAAATATAGTTTCAATAATTGCACGTTTTGGGGCTCAAAATATTACAGTATAATACCTTCATCTTTTCCTTCATTTTTAATTTAGTTCTGCAAGTACTATCAAACATGCATCACCTCCCCTAATAGTACATCATGTGAATTAATAGTTCCATTCATGTGAACAAATAGTTATATGCATGTGAACTAATAGCAATTAATTGCTCATTTATCCGAATAACCCGATTGGTCAATTTAACCTCCAGAAATCAATTATTATCGAAATAAATGTCTATTTCCACTAACACTAATAATCCCAACATAATGGAAATATCAATTTTATCTTTAATCAACACGAACTTATTCATTATTAATATTATAAATCCTAATATTTAACAACCGGATCATTCCCAGGAAAGAGGGGGCTTTCCGATAAGAATTTCTTCCTATTGGCGCGCAATTAGGTGACCAAACCCCTTTCCTCAACAGAACTTTCTAGATATCGTCAAAATTGAAAATAATAATACGAATAATTTTCCGTCTCAATTATTGATTTAAAAATATTATGCAGATGATACTGTGACAATAATTGAATCACTAATATGAGAGATATTATACAGCAATTATTGTAGCAATAATTGAGTAAAGCTGAGTGACTTCTCACGTAAACATCAATAATCAAAGATACTGTACAATACTGTGTGCTACTATGCAATCACGCGTATTATTGTACTTTTACCACCGGGTATTTCAACAGTTTAACGGTAAAACTTTCGTCGTTATTTTTATAAAAATATATTTTTGTTGTTTTCTCATTCCAACAGTAATTTCGTTGTGCGTTCCACCAATGATTGTGTCGTCATACAAATATTCCCTGATAAAATGAATATTCCCTGACCAATCGAATATTTTATGACAACTTCCATACTTTGCAAAATTTATAAATACTACCCACAACTATAACATTATATCAAATCCACACCTTAATATTAAAAAAATAATTCGAGAAATTAAATTTATATTCATAAAATTTGGGGTCTTACAGTCTTGCTCTATCTTTGGTATCAAAGCCATGAACTAGTTATGTAAGATAAAGAATCATAAGATCTATTCCAGAAATATGGAAGTTTAAAACAGTAATATAAAAGGTTGTTGATTAGAAATTTGATACTTTAAGTTTCTTTATCTATAGGGTTGTTGATCAGAAATTTGATCTATTTCAGTCTCTTTATCTATAAGGTTGTTGATTAGAAATTTGATCTATTTCAGTCTCTTTATCTGAAGGGTTGTTGATCAAAAATTTGATCTATTTCAGTCTCTTTATATGAGGGTTGTTGATCAAAAATTTGATATATTAGATTAATTTTAGTCAGATTAGTTTCTATCTAGTGGGACGTCACCCAAGTTGCGTATTCCGGTGGAACATTATTGTTATCGTGTGTTGGCGTTGTTAGTTCCATATTCCGGCTGTAAAGCGTTGACAGACGTGCTAGAGAAAGATTAATTTGGAAGAGATTAATTTGGTAGATCATTCGAATATCCGATCCAAAGGTATTGATTTGATCTGGTAAATCATCAGAATGTCCGACCTATAGAAGGTATCAATTTGATCTGGTAGTTCATCCAACTGTCTGATCTTATTAGTTCTAAAGAAATCTTAGGTATCATCCGAATGTCCGATCTTATCAGTCTTAGAGATCGTATGCAATTCTAAACGTGTTTATTAAAAAAAAGAGTAAAATCTTTTAAACGGGAAAAAATTTAGGTCATAGCTTTTCTACACATTGGTTTGGTTAGTACCGAGTAAGGATTAGAAAACTTGGGTTTAAAGTTTTTGAGATTTCGGATATATGTTTCCAGTCTATATAGAATTAAGAACCAAATAGCCTATTACCAGTATAGAATGTTAGGTCTTAGACAGCTAAAAAAAATTAGTATATATGGCCATTAATGGACATAACAGAACATATAGAGAAATAATGGAAAAATTTTATGACAGCAAAATAGCTAGAAAACAATAGAAGATTAAAAATCTTGAAGAATAGCTAGCTAGATTAAGTATCTAATATGAATTAGGAGAAGTACATCCAAAAAGAATTAGAAATTAGCCAGATGAAGTATATAATATAAATCTAGAAAAACATATCCAGAAAGAATTAGAACTTAGCCAGTTGAGAAAAAAAAATACACCAGCGACAACATTTAAAATATTTAAGAGTAAGAATTTATCAGAAATATTTACAACCTACCAACCAGATAGAAAAATATTATAATATTCCTATTCAAAATATGACAAAAATAGTTAAACAGATTAAATTAAAATATCACATATAATGGATATTATAGTATTTTCCCAGACCACTAGAAAAGTAGAAATACCACCAGTTGAGAGTCTACAACAAAAATTATTAAAAATAAACAAGCAATTAAGACATTAAAGAGAATCAGAAAAACCAGACTAAAGATGTATAAAGATTTATTTATCAATATTACTCTAGGAATATTAAATACAAAAAGTCAAGGAATAAATGTCAGACTAAGAGCCAATTGGTATATAAGCCAATTAATACAGGATATAACAGACAGACAACAGTCATGAACCATACACCTAACGCTTTAGCTAGATATCCCAAAGAAATTAGAAAATATAATATAGCTATAGAAGAAAATATAAAGTATTATAAAAGAAATATTAAAATATTAGAAGAAGATTTAAATAAGAAAATTATAGATATTGATAATTACTTAGAACATAAAGCAGATCTACTAATAGAACGTTGGGAAATAGAAAGGTATAGCAGATATTTTATTAATACTTATACTAGACTCCTTAACCAGATAGCAGTTTAAAATGAGTTGTCCAAAATTTAAAAGACTTAAAGATTTACTATAGGAAAGAAGACTTGTTCCATAGAAATTAGTAGATTATAAGTTTGATTATATAACATATACTAGAGTATCAGGAAAAAACCAGTATATTCAAGTAAAAAAATATTATAATCATAAGATAGAAAATTATATTAATAACAGAATAGACGAAGAAAATGAGAAAATTAAACAAATAGAAAGAATATTAAGTATTTAATATTAATGTTTTCACCATTTATGTCTATCAGTAATCTAATAGAAATAAAAAGTATTAGAAGGATATTTATAGAAAGAAATAAAAATTCTAAAAGACTATACAGATAGAGTTAATAAATATAAGGTTAATAAAGATATAGCCAGAAATATATTCATTTATAAAAATAATATCAGAATGTTAGAAATGGAAATAGAAAAGATTAGGATAAGACTAGGAGAATATATTAGTTAGTATGAATAAAGGAAAAACTATAATAAAATCCTTTAAAGAAGAATTAGACTGAATAAAAATGGAAGGTAGATATACTCCAGTAAAAGATAAATTTTCTAAACCTAATACTATGACTAAAGTATGCCAGATATATTATTATAATACTATTATGGAATACAGAAACGTAGAAGAAACCCTTAGCAGGTTAGAATCAAAAGAAAAATACATTCTTAGAAACTTAGCAAAAACAGAACATACCAGTATGAATGCTTATATACAAGTTTTAAACAGAATAAGAGATCTTAAAGAAACCTTAACAGAACTTCAGTTAGAAGCTGAAGAAGACAGCTTAAATCTAGAAATACATATTTGTTAATTATGGATCTTACAGAAACTCGCAAGAGATATAAAGAAAATATGAACCAGAATAAACAACAGATTCAAGAATTCAAAAGAACCTTTACAAATACCAGAACTATTACCAAAAGGTATCAAGTAGAATATACCAGAATTAGGAACGAATATGTGGAAACAATAACATAATTAGATATCTTAAAGAAAGAACTAAAACAGATGAGAGATTATATGAGTACAGGAAAATTGGTTTCTTATATCCAGTACAAACATACAGTAGAATCCATAAAATCCTTAGAAGAATATCTTACAGATTACATAGTACCAGTACTTAATTCAGATTACAGACATCTTAATAGAATAATATGTTAGAAGATAGTCTTGAATTAAGATTACTCTAGATTCTTTACCAGCTCCCAGAAGTCCCAATAGATAGTCTTCTTACAGAAAAAGAATTAACAACAGTATAATATAAGATTATTAGATATGGAAAGTGTAAGATAGGAGATCCAGAAGATATTAAAATAGAAATATATATTATACTTAAAAAATATATTATAAACAGCAATCAGAATAATCAAGAAGAAATTCTTTTTAACATATCTTTATTCTATCATCCAGATTCTTTAAAACAAGATTGTTTAAAGTTAAAACAGAAAATCTACTAGAACTTTACCAGTATATAGAAGTAGAAAATAATAATCTAGTTTTAAAAAAAATAATGAAGTACTACAGAAAACATTCCAAAAGAAAAACCAGAATACTTAAAAAAATCTTAGACCAAAGTATAACTATTCAAGAACCAAAAGACATAGAAGTTTCTACTTAACAAGAAACAACAGAAACAACATTATTAGAAGATGAGAATTTTCTTAACAAAAAGAAATATTATCATCAATTGATCCAACATTTGAAAAAGAACTTTTAGAGTTAGCAGACAAGTATATTATTAATAAAACAGAAATACCATCAGAATTAGATAAAGATATAAATCTAGAATTGGTAGATACACCAGACATACCATTTCTAGAAAAAGAAAAGAGTATTTCAGATAAACCAGAAACCTTGGAAATAGAAATATCCAATAATACAGATAAACATCTGCAGTCCTTTCAGTCTCCAGTAAAATCAGTTTTAAATGATCTTGCGATTAATCTTCCTAAGATTGATCTTAAGACAGATAAAATAAAATTATTTCCAGAAATCAAGAATTATCAAACATACTTTGATAATAATAATATAACCAGGTTCTTAGAATATTATTCTAACCATATTACTCGACCATTAAAACCATTACCTTTACATCAGAATCTTTATCAAAAAATAGATTATGATATTATTTCATAGTCAATTCAATTACCAGTTTTCTTTCTAAAACAGTTATTAATGGCAATCTATTTTCAGAATATCTCATTCTTACCAGATATAAACAATAAAATAGATTTTTGCCAATCATCAGAAGACTATAGTACTCTTCCGCTCCAGTAGTTTCATCATTATCACAGTATATTTAATACAAGTAAACATATTACTTATAAACAGGTTAAACCATTCTATCCAGAGTTAAATAGTACAGTTTAGAATATTAACTTATGTTTAGATATTAATATTCTTAAAAGAATAGAATAGACAATACTAAAATACTTTAATATTATTACTTCTCCAAATTCAGGTTATAAGTTTACGGATAAACTTGTAACAACTAGTAAGATTAGCAAGTATAATACTTCCCAACAGATTAGATTATTCAGCCCAGGAATAAAAGATAAAATAGACTTTTACAGCAATAGCAATAGGCAGTTAAACCAGACATTACTAGATTACCCTAGTAAAATTACTTCCCTTAATTTAGTTCATAAAATAGGAAGTAATAATGTTAATAAACAGTTTAACAGAAAAAGAACTTTTAGAAAATAGTCTTTAGTTAAGAAAAATATTTATTTAAACAGTAGATCTAGAAAAGATCACAAGTTTAGTAATAAACAGAAAAATCTTTATACTAAGCCACATAGAAAGATTTTTTATAAATATAAAAAAAAGAAGTATACACAGGTCCTAGGATCGAAACTTAGAAAGATTTCCAGTCTAGAATACCAGAAGGATTATAAGATTCTAGAAGAGAAAGAAGATGTTCTAGAAAAAATAAAAATTGTAGCTTCTATCCAGCTTATACCCAGCTTAATGATCCAGTAAAGCATACTTTGCCAGCCTTAGATAATACTCCTCCAGAGAAACCCCCTCTGAAACCTAACATTACAGGTTCAGTAGCAGAGTCTTTACAAGAAGTTATGACAATAAATTTATTTTCACATTATTAACTTCATTTAATGCATGACATATGACAGATCCTCCGAGGCATTCTTCGCCAAGGAATAACAGCATACATCAGGGTTTTTCGCCTAAAGGGTCAGCACCAATACCAATTTATGCCAGTTGACACAACTCACAGCATTCATTCACTGCATCTAAGAAAATGCATACTACACAGTCATCATAGCATAGCATGCATTCTATTCCCCAAAAGAATTATGAAATTCTTTCTATAGGGAACCAACACCTTTATTCATATCCAACATCAGAAAATTTTGTTTTCAAACCTTTGCCAGGAATAAAACTTTCAAAAGAACAAAAATGTGTCATTGATAATCTTTGGATATCACATGGCAAAAACTAGAAACTGATTTTAGCATCTCTCAATGTTTGTACCAGTTTATTCTAGTCAAACATATTTAAGTTCTATGTTGTAGTAGCAGGACATGTTCAGGGTATCTTTCACTCTTGGACAGGTGTTTGCTCACATATACAGAATTACCCAAAACCTATCTTTAAAGGTTTTGAGTCATTAGAATCAGCACATCAGTTCGCCAGAAATAGAAGGCCCAAGCTATTTTGTCACTCCAACTCTCTAGAACTACAGAGATCCAGTGGAGAGCAAGACCAACTATTAGACATAACTAGTTATTTAAGCCTTATTTAGAACATAGAACTTAAATCTGTTCGACTAGAATAAACTGGTACAAGCATTGAGTGATGCTAAAAACTATTTCTGGTTTTTGCCATGTGATATCCAAAGATTATCAATGACACATTTCTGTTCTTTTGAAAGTTCTATTCCTGGCAAAGGTTTGAAAACAAACTTTTTTGTTGCTGGATATGAATAAAGTTGTTGGTTCCCTTTGGAAAGAATTTCATAATTCTTTTAGGGAATAGAATGCATGCTAAGTTGTGATGACTGTGCAATATGCATTTTCTTAGATGCAGTGAATGAATGTTGTGATTTGTGTAAACTGGCATAAACTGGTATTGGTGATGAGCCTTTAGGCGGCAAACCTTGATGTATGTTGTTATTCCTTGGTGAAGAATGCCTCGGAGGATCTGTCATCTGTCATGCATTAAATTAAGTTAATAATGTGAAAATAAATTTACTATTATCACTTCTTGTAAAGACCCTGCTACTGAACCTGTAATGTTAGGTTTCGGAGGGGGTTTCTCTGGAGGAGTATTATCTAAGGGTGGTAAAGAAGCTACAGTTTCTGTTTTTTCTAGAACAGCTTCTTTCTCTTCTAGAATCTTATAATCCTTCTGGTATTCTAGACTGGAAATCTTTTTAAGTTTCGATCCTAGGACCTGTGTATACTTATTTTTTGTGTATTTATAAAAAATCTTTCTATCTGCCTTAGTATAAAGATTTTTCTATTTATTACTAAACTTTTGATCTTTTATAGATCTACTGTTTAAATAAATATTTTTCTTAACTCGAGACTTTTTTCTAAAAGTTCGTAGTAATTTTTTGTGAAGATTACTAATAATATTTTTATTAAAAACATCTTTTAATCTGTTAAACTATTTATTAACATTATTACTTCCTATCTTATGAACTAAATTAAGGTAAGTAATTTGACTAGGTAATCTAGTAATGTCTGGTTTAACTATTATTATTGCTGTAAAAGTCTATTTTATCTTTTATTCCTGGGCTGAATAATCTAATCTGTTGGGAAGTATTATACTTACTAATCTTACTGGTTGTTACAAGTTTATCCCTCAAACTTATAACCTGAATTCGGAGAACTAATAATACTAAATTATTTTAGTATTGTCTATTCTATTCTTTTAAGAATATTAATATCTAAACATAAGTTAATATTATAAATTGTACTATTTAACTTAGGATAGAATGGTTTAACCTGTTTATAAGTAATATGTTTACTTGTATTAAATATACTGTGATAATGATGAAAGTGCTGGAGCGGAAGAGTACTATAGTCTTCTGATGATGACTGTCAAAAATCTATTTTATTGTTTATATCTGGTAAGAATGAGATAATCTGAAAATAGATTGTTGTAATAACTATTTTAGAAAGAAAACTGGTAATTGAATTGACCATGAATTAATAACATAATCTGTTTTCTGATAAAGATTCTAATGTAAAGGTAATGGTTTTAATGGTCGAGTAATATGGTTAGAATAATATTCTAAGAACCTGGTTATAATATTATTATAAAAATATATTTAATAATTTCTTATCTCTGGAAATACTTTTATTTTATCTTTATTAAGATCAATCTTAGGAAGATTAATCTCAATATCATTTAATTCTGTTTTTATTAGAGACTGCGATGTCTGTAAATTTCTGTCTAATTTTGTACTTTTGGATATTTCAATTTCTAAAGTTTTTGGTTCATTTAAACTACTCTCTTCTTGTAAATCATTATCTATTAATGGTATGGCTGGTATATCAGCTAATTCTGGAAAAATATGTTCATCTAATTCTGATGGTATTCCAAGAATATACCTATCAACTATTTCTAATAGTTCTTTTTCAAATGTTGGATCAATTGATAATATTTCTAGGTTATCAAATAATGATACATCTGTTTTTATCTGTTGAGTAAAAACTTCTATGTGTTCTGGTTCTTGAATATTTATACTCTGATTTAAGACTCTTTTAAGTCTTCTAGTTCTTCTTTTGGAATTTTTTCTGTAGTAATTCATTATTTATTTTAAAACTAGATTATTATTTTCTACTTTTATATTCTGGTAAGGTTATAGTAGATTATCTATTTCTAACTTTAAACAATCTTGTTTTAAAGTATGTTGATGATAAAATAAAGATCCGTTAATAATGGTAACTTCTTGAGTCTTCTATTTAATATGTTTAATATACCTTTTTAAGTATATTATATCTTTCTATTTTTATTTCTTCTGGATCTCCTATATTACACTTTACATATCTGATAATCTTATATTCTACTGCTGTTAATTCTTTTTCTGTTGGAAGATTATCTGTTGGATCTTTTGGGAGCTGGTAAAGGATCTGAAGTAATCTTAATTTAAGACTGTCTTCTAACATATAGATCTATTAAGATGTCTTAAGTCTGAATTAAGTACTGGTAATATGTAATATGTTAGATATTCTTCTAATGAATCAATGGCTTCTACTGTATGTTTGTACTGGATATAAGAAACCAATTTTCCTGTACTCATATCATGTATCATCTGTTTTAGTTCTTTCTATAATTCTTCTAATTCTGTTTTTGTTTCTGTATATTTTTTCCTAGTTCTGTAATATTCTACTTGATATCTCTTGGTAATAGTTCTGGTATTAGTAAAGGTTCTTTCGAACTCCTGAATCTGTATTCTATTCTGGTTTGTATAATCTGTATATCTTCTTCTAGCTTATGTAAGATCCATTTCTATCAAATGTGTTTTTCTAACTTTTCTCTGTCTTCTTTAGCTTCTAATTGTAATTCGGCTAGAGTTTCTTTAAGATCTCTTATTTTGTCTAATACTTGAATATAACCTTTCATACTAGTATTTTATATTTTTGCTAAGTTTCTGATAATATATTTTTCTCTGGATTCTAATCTGTTAAGAGTTTCCTGTACTTTTATGTACTCTGTAATAGTATTATAATAATATATCTGGCATACTTTATTCATAGTATTAGGTTTAGGAAATTTATCTTTTACTGGAGTATATTTACCTCTATGTTTATTCTGTTTAATTTTTCTTTAAAGGATTTTATTATAGTTTTTCATTTATCCATACTAACTAATATATTCTCCTAGTCTTTTCTATTTCTATTTCTAACATTCTAATATTATTTTTATAAATGAATATAGTTCTGGCTATATCTTTATTACCCTTATATGTATTAACTCTTTCTGTATGGTCTTTCAGAATTTTTATTTCTTTCTGTAAATAACCTTTTAATACTTTTATTTCTGTGACTAGTCTCTGAGTTTCATTTGTATATCTTAATACTGTTATTTCTGTGAGATTATTGATAGACATAAATGATAAAGACATATTTTAAATAATTAATATTCTTTTTATCTCATTTAATCTTCTCATTTTCTTCATTTATTATGTTGTTAATATAATTTTCTATTTTATGGTTATAATATTATTTTATATGAATATACTGGTTTTTCCCTGGTGATCTAGTATATGTTATATAGTCAAACTTATAATTTACTAGTTTATGTAGTACAAGTCTTCTTTCCTGTAGTAAATCTCTACGTCTTTTAAATTCTGGACAACTCATTTTAAACTGCTAACTGGTTAAGGAGTCTAGTATAAGTATTAATAAAATTTCTGTTATACCTTTCTATATCCCAGCATTCTATTAGTAGATCTACTTTATGTTCTAAGTAATTATCAATATCTATAATTTTCTTATTTAAATCTTTTTCTATTCTTTTAATATTTCTTTTATAATACTTTATATTTTCTTTTATAGCTATATCATGTTTTCTAATTTCTTTGGGATATCTGGCTAAAGCGTTAGGTATATGGTTCGTGACTGTTGGTTGTCTGTTATATCCTGTTTTAATTGGCTTATATACCAATTGGCTCTTAGTCTGGCATTTATTCCTTGACTTTCTGTATTTAATATTCCTGGAGTAATATTGATAAATAAATCTTTATACATCTTTAGTCTGATTTTTCTGATTCTCTTTAATGACTTAATTACCTGTTTATTTTCTAATTTTTTTGCTGTTATAAAATTTTTTTGTTATTTCCCTGTATGTTCTGTTATGACCGTTTATGGCCATATAGATTAATCTATCTATTTTAATCTGTTTAAGACCTATAATTCTAGACTGCTAATAATCTATCTGATTCTTAATTTCTATGTAGGCTGGAAACATAGAACTTTAAACCCAAGTTTTCTAATCCTTACTCGGTACTAACCAAACCAATGTGTAGAAAAGCTATGACCTAAATTTTTCCCCGTTTTAAAGATTTTACTCTTCTTCTTTTTTTTTTAATAAACACGTTTAGAATCGCATAAGATCTCTAAAACTGATAAGATCGAACATTCGGATGATACCTAAGATTTCTTTAGAGCTAATAAGATCGGACATTCGGATGAACTACCAGATCAATCGATAACATATAAGATCGGACATTCGGATGAACTACCAGATCAAATCGATACCTTCTATAGGTCGGACATTCAGATGATCTACCAGATTAAATCGATACCTTTGGATCGGATATTCGGATGATCTACCAAATTAATCTCTTCTAAATTAATCTTTCTCTAGCACATTTGTCAACGCTTTACAGCCAAAATATGGAACTAACAACGCCAACACACGGCAACAATAACGTTCCACCGGAACACGCAACTTGGATGACGTCCCACTAGATAGAAATTAATTTGACTGAAATTAATCTAATATATCAAATTTCTGATCAACAACCCTTAGATAAAGAGACTGAAATAGATCAAATTTCTAATCAACAACCCTTCAAATAAAGAGACTGAAATAGATCAAATTTCTGATCAACAACCTTATAGATAAAGAGACTGAAATAGATCAAATTTCTAATCAACAACCCTATAGATAAAGAAACTTAAAGTATCAAATTTCTGATCAACAACCTTCTATATTACTATTTTAAACTTCCATATTCCTGGAATAGATCTTATGATTCTTTAACTTAAAAAACTAGTTCATGGCTTTGATACCAAAGATAGAGCAAGACCGACTATTAGACAAAACTAGTTATTTAAGCCTTATTTAGACATAAATTAAAGATAAATATAAACATAAAGACATATGCAAACATATGAATATGCAGACATATGTATAAAATCAAAATCAAAACTATGTAATGCATAACTGTTTTTGTGGGGATTAAGTCAAACCTCTAGCTACTGGAATCGTTTTCCCTTTCGGGAAATCCCTAGATGGAGTACGGACGAAGAATGGAAATCAAAGATATACTAGAAATAGTATTTATTTTATTAATAGAGATAAATTGACAAAGGAGGAGAGAGAGGAGATTGCCTTGTTCAATGTAAGACCCCAACTTTTATGAATAAAAATGAATTTTCTATAAATATCATTTTTGAATATTATGGGCTGAATTTGATATAATGTTATAGTTGTGGGTAATATTTATAAATTTTGCAAAGTACGCAAGTTGTTATATTATATTTGATTGGTCAGGGAATATTCGTTTTAATAGGGAATATTATACGATGGCACAATCATTGGTGGACCCCACAATGGAATTATTGTCGAATTGAGAAAACGACAAAAATATTATTATAACAGCGGAAGTTTTACCGTTAACTGTTGAAACACCCGGTGTTAAAAGTACAGTAATACGCGTGGTTGCGTAGTAGCACACGGTATTGATTATTGATACTTACGTGAGAAGTCACTCAGTTTTGTTCAATTATTGCTACAGTAATTACTGCATAGTATCTCACGTTATTTGATTTAATTATTGTTGATATTTTTTATATTAGTAAATCAATAATTGAAGACAACAAAGTTTTAATATTATTATTTGCTATATTAACGATGTCTAGAAGTTCTGTCAAGAAGAGATTTAGTCACCTAATTGCGCACCAATAGGTAGAAATCCATATTGGAAAGCCCCCTCTTTCCTGGGAACGACCTGGTCGATTAATATTGTGAATTATAATAATGATAATAAATGTTGTTAAAAATATGGAGGATATTTTTATGAAGTATTTGTTATAAATTGGCTTATTATTTGAATTCCCACTTACCCATTTTTCAAAATAATCGGTAGAAAATTATTTAATATTATAATGGTGGGGGCCCATATGTGGGGCCCACTAGTGAAAATGACATTTGGGGTGGGGGAGATATGTTTGTCACGGATTTAAGAAATTGCAGGATCACATGAGGTGTATTATTTGTTATTATATATGATATATATATAGGATGGAAAAAGGGAGCACTATATATATATATATTATATATATATATATATGTGTGTGTGTGTGTGTGTGTGTGTATTATGATTTGCAAGTTGGCAAGAAGGGAGTACAATTAGTGTATTATTATATATATACATATGTAATAATTTGAAAGGTAGTAGGGATGGTAATCACGGGGGTGACAACCCGTGAGTTATTAGGCTCATGCATTGTATATATATAATATAATATATAATATATATTATATTTTATTTAAAGTTTTCGTTTTATTAGAATATTTTATTGCATAGTATCATTTTCATTCTCCTATAAATAGGATGCTTAGTTAGAATTGAAAACACACCAAAAATTCAGAGAATTCTTCTTCTATAATCTTGAGCGTATTTCTTTAGAGTTTAAGAAGCTTTGAGCGTAGAAAACAGTATAAGTTTTCTTCAAGAATATCATCGCCCTACCAGTCAAAATACTCTTCTTTCTAAGGTAAGCGGTATTATTTCTTTCGTATTCATGAAGAGAACGATTATTATTCCATTCTTTATTATTATGTTGGAATAACCTGTTTATGCGAAGTACCGCATACATGGTGAAATTCTTCTGTTATTCTATTTCTTATTATTCTGTTGGAATAACATATATACGTCTTGGTCTATCGCATGCACGGTGAAATCTCATTGTTATTCCATTCTTTATTATTTTGTTGGAATATCGTATGCATGCGTATTATGCATTGACACGGTTCCATTCTTTATTGTTCATTGGAATATCACATGCATGCGGATTACGCATGACACTGGTTCCATTCTTTAATATTCTGTTGGAATATCACATGCATGCGGATTACATACTTTAATTCTGGTTCCGTTATTTATTATTACGTTGTAATAATCATGCATGCGATTCTATCGCATGCTTGGTGAATTCTTCTGTTATTCCATTCTTTATTATTCTGTTGAAATTATCTATTTACGTGGATTACCGCATGGCAGGCAAAAATCCATTTGCAGTTTCATATATTCTATTATACTCAGTTGGTTAAAGTTTTGGCTTCTATACTCCATGAAATTAGTAGAATATCCTGGATATTTGCCCTTCATCCAGTATCTTTTCATGGAAATATTTTTCTGAGCATTCTTGAATTTTACTCTACAAAGCAGTATCATGTTGACAATTTGGACGTTGTTGAATTCTGGATAAATTAATTCTTGAATTTGTTTTATTGAATTCTTATGTCATTGTCATCATCCTCATGTTTATATTATGTTGAAAGTCATACGTGGCCGTAGCGTAAGTGCATAGATGGACTTGGTATGATTATGATCACTGGGAATATTCGGTATAATCATAATGGCCAAGTAAAGTTACAAATGATGTGGTAAAAATCCTCATTGCCCGTAGTGCATTGATGGGACGATTGTTGGCATGATCATGACCATTAATGAAAACACGAATATCCTCGCCCGTAGTGTAATGGATAAATTATGGTCATTGATCTTAATGAATATCCTTGGTAGTAGTCTTGAGGATGATGTGGATTATTTATTGTTTGAGTCTCAAATGATAAAAGTGATGAAAACCTTTTTAAATCATAGAAGATAGTAGATTTTATTCTCTACTTAACTCTTTTAATGGATTGCTTGTTTTTTGCAGATTAAACTTGATGTTTGTTATATTTTATCGGTTTAACACTATTGAAGACTAATGATAAATTATTACGCATTATCTTAGTCATAATATTTCTTCTTTGGGCTAGTTGAGCTCACCCTTTTGCTTTCATTGTTTTTCTTGAGGAAATGAGAAGCGTAGCGAGGGGACTAGTCGGGAACAGAGGCGGTCTAGATGATAGCATTAGTAGTCCTCACTATTCTATGAAAAATAGTGTGATAATAAATGTATTGAGGACTTATTTTGAGTTTGAATATCGCCTGTAAGACAATATTTGTATTAAAACTCACAACTTTCATGTTCATATATTTAAGGTTGTATTTGTAGATATGTCTGTGTATTTGGTACTCGGAATAGGTGGTGTATACCTATTTTGGGGGCGTCACATTCAAGCTTAAAGTTAAGCCTAAAATTCAGCCTGCCTTTACTGGTTACAAGAGGATCTATTTATACAACTCTTGGCCTAACTATTTGTGGACCTAAAAAAGGAATCAAATTAGAATGGAGTAAAAGATAAAGTTTGGGTACACATTAGGCCCCATAGACAACTTTAATCATTTTACTTTATCTAAAGTTATTCCGAAAACGACCCATACCTAATAATTTTAATAAAGGAAAGACACTTTGAAAGTGACGCGTACCTAATATATTTAATAAATTTACTTTAATAAAGTAAAGACTCTCCTTTACAGGACAAAAGGAAAAGACAACAATAAAGGAATCAATAATGGAACAAGTACGTTCATTATTTATCTGGACAACATGATCTTTATTTGGCACTTTCTGAAGATGTCTTTATGTGTCCAAATTGTGTCTGGCAATGCTGTCAAGGTTGGTCCCATTATCACTTCCTGGTGACTCTAAGTCAGATAAGGATGGAGAGTGGACTGGCGAGTCTTTCACATTGTTTTCCATTATCTCTTTAGTGCTTTCTTTATGTTGTGGAGATAAAGGTAGTGCAACTGGATTTGCTCTGGATTGGAGACATTCAAGTTGGTTGAGAAAACTGTTCAGTGCTGCCTGAGTGTTATTAAAACTAGTTTTATTTTTGGCACTTCCAAGGAGGAGTTTCTTCTTGGTGCTGGCATTTCTTTTCTTGGTGATGGTAACAAAGCTATCTTTCAACTGTGGAACTGGCTTCTGGAGTTGAATGATTTGCTTAGCCTTGCATGGCGTCATAGAACTGAGAACTATATCAGACTTAATCTAATTACTGGATTCTGGTAATTTTAAGGAATTAATCTAACTAATTAAAGTCTTTGTAGGACTAAAATTAATCTGACTTAATTCTTATTGGCTTTTTGAGAAAGCCACACCCATCAACGGACTTGATATCTCTTTACCACCCGCCGTTTGTAGTGGAGTAGGTAAGTTCTTTTCGGATGACTTACTATCTGTCACAAGTCTTTGGGATCTTGTGATATCCTTTGTGCTCTTCAAAGAGGAAGATGTTGAACTCTTCTGTCCCATATTTTGGGTAGCTAATTGTGAGGTCATGTAATAAACATGTTGCTATAAATCATTAGTTTTTCTGGTAAAGCTTAGAATTCTCTGTCAAGAGTTCTTCTTTCTGTTTATTTAGTCTGCAGAAACTGGATACCATAGTTTCACAGTGTGTGCAAAATAATGGTTTAGTTGGATTAGGGTCTTTTAGGACTGAATAATCCACTAGATCTCTGTAGTTCTGGAGAGTTGGAGTGACAAAATAGGTTGGGCCTATTCTGTTTTAGGCAAACTGATGTGCTGATTCTAATGACTTAAAACCTTTCAAGATAAGTTTTGGGTAATTCTGTATCTATGAGAAAATATTTGTCCAAGAGTGAAAGATACCTTGAATATGTCTTTCTACAACAACATAGATATTAAATCTGTTTGACTGGAATAAACTGGTACAAGCATTGAGAGATGCTAAGAACTGTTTCTAGTTTTTTCCATATGATATCCAAAGATTATCAATGACACATTTTTGTTCTTTTGAAAGTTCTATTCCTGGAAAAGGTTTGAAAATAAACTTTTCTGTTGCTGGATATGAATAAAGTTGTTGGTTCCCTATGGAAATAATTTCATATTTCTTTTGGGGAATAGAATGCATACTATACTGTGATGATTGTGCAGTATGCATTTTCTTAAATACAGTGAATGAATACTATGAGTTGTGTGAACTGGCATAAACTGGTATTGGTGCTGAGCCTTTAGGCAATAAACCCTGATGTATGTTGTTATTCCTTGGAGAAGAATGCCTCGGAGGATTTGTCATCTGTCATGCATTAAATGAAGTTAATAATGTGAAAATAAATTTACTGTCATAAATTCTTGTAAAGACTATGCTACTGAACCTGTTATGTTAGGTTTCGGAGGGGGTTTCTCTAGAGGAGTATTATCTAAGGCTGGTAAAGTATGCTTTATGGATCATTAAGCTGGGTATTTATAAGCTAGATAGAAGCTACAGTTTTTATTTTTTCTAGAACAGCTTCTTTCTCTTCTAGAATCTTATAATCCTTCTGGTATTCTAGATTGGAAATCTTTCTAAGTTTCAATCTTGGGACCTGTGTATACTTCTTTTTTGTGTATTTATAAAAAATCTTTTTATCTGGCTTAGTATAAAGATTTTTATGTTTATTACTAAACTTATGATCTTTTCTGGATCTAGTATTTAAGTAAATATATTTCTTAAGAAAAGACTGCTTTCTTACAATCCTTAGTAATTTTCTATGAAGATTACTAATAATATCTTTATTAAAAACTTCTTTTAATTTGTTAAACTGTTTATTAACATTATTACTTCTTATCTTATGAACTAAATTAAGGGAAGTAATTTTACTAGGGTAATCTAGTAATGTCTGGTTTAACTGCCTATTGTTATTACTGTAAAAGTCTATTTTATCTTTTATTCATGGGCTGAATAATCTAATCTGTTAGGAAGTATTATACTTACTAATCTTACTGGTTGTTACAAGTTTGTCCCTAAACTTATAACCTGAATTTGGAGAAGTAATAATACTAAAGTATTTTAGTATTGTCTGTTCTATTCTTTTAAGAATATTAATATCTAAACATAAGTTAATATTATAAACTGTACTATTTAACTCTGCATAGAATGGTTTAACCTGTTTACAAGTAATATGTTTACTTGTATTAAATATACTGTGATAATTAACAAAGTGGGTTTCTGGCTTATGGAGAGGAAGAATACTATGGTATTCTGATGATGACTGGTTTAATCTTATTGTACTATTTAAGCAAAAATCTATTTTAGTAAATATTTTTGGTAAGAATAAAATAATATAAAAATAGATTGTTGTTAATAATTGTTTTAGAAATAAAACTGGTAATTGTATTGACCATGGAATAATATTACAATTTGTAATTTTTGTCTTCTGGAATAATTCCTGACATAAAGATACTGGTTTTAATGATCGAGTAATATGGTTAAAATAATATTCTATAAACCTGGTTATAATATTATTATCAAAGTATGTTTGATAATTCCTGATTTCTAGAAATACTTTTATTTTATCTGTCTTAAGATCAATCTTAGGAAGATTAATCGCAAGATCATTTAAAACTAATTTTACTACAGACTAAAAGGACTATAGATGTTTATCTATATTCTTGGATATTTCTATTTCCAAGGTTTCTGGTTTATCTGAAATATTCTTTTCTTTTTCAAGAAATGGTATGTTTGGTGTATCTACTAATTCTAAGAATCCTTGTTCTAATTCTGTTGATGATGAGTTTTCTGGTGTAACTAAAATATCATCATTTGTGTCTGGCGTATCTACTAATTCTGGAATAATATCTGTATCTAATTCTGATGGTATTTCTGTTTTATTATGAATATACTTGTCTACTAACTCTAAAAGTTCTTTTTCAAATTCTAGATCAATTGATGATAATATTTCTTTTTTTATTAAGAAAATTATCATCTTCTAATAATGTTGTTTCTGTTGTTTCTTGTTGAGTAAAAACTTTTATGTCTTCTAGTTCTTGAATAGTTATACTTTGGTCTAAGACTTTTTTTAAGTCTTCTAGTTCTTCTTTTGGAATGTTTTTTTTGTAGTACTTCATTATTTATTTTTAAAACTAAATTATTATTTTCTACTTCTATATATTGGTAAGGTTCTAGTAGATTTTTGCTATTAACTTTAAACAATCTTGGTTTAAAGTATGTTGATGATAAAATAAAGATCTGTTAATAATGGTGACTTCTTGAGTCTTCTATTTAATATGTTTAATATACCTTTTAAGTATATTATATCTTTTTGTTTTTATTTCTTTTGGATCTCCTATCTTACACTTTCCATATCTGATAATCTTATGTTCTACTGCTGTTAATTCTTTTTCTGTAAAAAGACTATCTGTTAGAACTTTTGGGAGCTGGTAAAGGATCTGAAGTAATCTTAATTCAAGACTATCTTCTAACATATAGATCTATTAAGATGTCTTAAGTCTGAATTAAGTATTGGTAATATGTAATCTGTTAGATATTCTACTAATGAGTCAATGGCTTCTACTGTATGTTTGTACTGGATATAAGAAACCAATTTTCCTGTACTCATATCATGTCTCATCTGTTTTAGTTCTTTCTATAATTCTTCTAATTCTGTTTTTGTTTCTGTATATTCTTTCCTAGTTCTGTAATATTCTACCTAATATCTCTTGGTAATAGTTCTGGTATTAGTAAAGGTTCTTTCGAACTCTTGAATCCGTATTCTATTCTAGTTTATATAATCTGTATATCTTCTTCTAGCTTCTGTAAGATCCATTTCTAGCAAATGTGTTGTTTTTCTAACTTTTCTTTGTCTTCTTCAACTTCTAACTGTAATTCTGCTAGAGTTTCTTTAAGATCTCTTATTTTGTCTAATACTTGAATATAAGCAATCATACTGGTATTTTCTGTTTTTGCTAAGTTTTTGAGAATATATTTTTCTCTGGATTCTAATCTGTTAAGGCTTTTCTGTACTTTTATGTACTTTGTAATTGTATTATAATACTATATCTGGCATACTTTAGTCATAGTATTAGGTTTAGGAAATTTATCTTTTACTGGAGTATTTCTACCCTCTATTTTTATTCTGTTTAATTCTTCTTTAAAGTATTTTATTATAGTTACTAACTAATATGTTCTCCTAGTCTTATCCTAGTCTTTTTTGTTTCTGTTTCTAACATTCTGATATTATTTTTATAAATGAATATAGTTATGTCTATGTCTTTATTACCCTTATATGTATTAACTCTTTCTGTATAGTCTTTCAGAATTTTTAATTCTTTCTGTAAATAACCTTTTAATACTTTTATTTCTGTGACTAGTCTATGAGTTTCTGTTGTATATCTTAATACTGTTATTTCTGTTAGATAATTGATAGACATAAATGATAAAGACATATTTTAAATACTTAATATTCTTTTATCTGTTTAATCTTCTCATTTTCTTCATTTATTATGTTGTTAATATAATTTTCTATTTGATGGTTATAATATTTTTTTTATATATGAATATACTGGTTTTTTCCTGGTGATCTAGTATATGTTATATAGTCAAACTTATATTTTACTAGTTTCTGTAGTACAAGTCTTCTTTCCTGTAGTAAATCTCTAAGTCTTTTAAATTTTGGACAACTCATTTTAAACTGCTAACTGGTTAAAGAGTAGTATAAGTATTAATAAAATATATGTTATACCTTTTTATATCCCAGCATTCTATTAATAGATCTGCTTTCTGTTCTAAGTAATTATCAATGGTTATTAGTTTTCTGTTAAGATCTTCTTCTAATCTTTTAATATTTCTTTTATAATACTTTATATTTTCTTCTATAGCTATATTATGTTTTCTGATTTTCTGTAATGTTTTAATTACCTATTTATTTTCTAATATTTTTGCGGTAATGTCTCAAATGGTGGTAATTCTTCTTTTCTAGTGGTCTGGGAAAATACTCTAATCTCCATTATATATGATATTTTAATTTAATCTGTTTAATTATTTTTGTCATATTCTGGATGAGAATATTATAATAGTTTTCTATCCGGATAGTAGGCTGTAAATATTTCTGATAAATTCTTACACTTAAATATTTTAAATGATGTCGTTGGTCTATTCTTTTTCTTAACTGGCTAAGTTCTAATTCTTTCTGGATATGTTTTTCTGGATTCATATTATATACTTAATCTGGCTAATTTTTCTTCTAGATTTTTAAACTTCTGTTGTTTTCTAGCTATTTTACTGTCATAGAATTTTTCTGTTATTTCTCTATAAGTTTTGTTATGTCCATTAATGGCCATATAAGTTAATCTATCTGTTTTAAGTTGTCTAAGACCTATAATTCTAGACTGGTAATAATCTATTTGATTCTTAATTTCTATATAGACTGGAAACATATATCCAAAAATTTCAAAAACTTTAAATTCAAGTTTTCTAATCCTTACTCGGTACTAACCATACCAATGTGTAGAAAAAGCTATGACTTCAATTTTTCCCCGTTTTAAAGATTTTACTCTTTTTTTCTTTTTTTTAATAAACACGTTTAGAATCGCAAAAGATCTCTAAGACTAATAAGATCGGACATTCGGATGATACATAAGATTTCTTTAGAGCTAATAAGATCAGACATTCGGATGAACTACCATATCAATCGATAACATATAAGATTGGACATTCGGATGAAATACCAGATCAAATCGATACCTTCTATAGGTTGGACATTCGGATGATCTACCAGATCAAATCGGTACCTTTGGATCGGACATTCGGATGATCTACCAATTTAATCTTTCTCTAGCACGTCTGTCAACGCTTTACAGCCGGAATACGGAACTAACAATGCCAACACACGACAACAATAACGTTCCATCGGAACACACGACTTGGGTGACATCCCACTAAATAGAAACTAATCTGATTGAAATTAATCTAATATATCAAATTTCTGATCAACAACCCTCAGATAAAGAGACTGAAATAGATCAAATTTCTGATCAACAACCTTATAGATAAAGAGACTAAAATAGATCAAATTTCTGATCAACATTCTGATTAACAACCCTATATATAAAGAGACTGAAATAGATCAAATTTCTAATCAACAACCCTACAGATAAAGAAACTTAAAGTATCAAATTTCTATATTATTGTTTTAAACTTCCATATTCCTGGAATAGATCTTATGATTCTTTAACTTAAAAAACTAGTCCATGGCTCTAATACCAAAGATAAATAGATACTATATATTTTTTGAGAGTCACAAATAAAAAATAAATAAATAAATTAAAAATGTCCAATATTCATGTCTGCTGAGACTTATTGTAATATAATTGATTCCATAAACCATAAAAACCCGGATATGAAACTTCAGAATGATACAAATTATGATGCTGACGAAGATTTAATTGGAAAAAAAAGAAGGTTAAAGGTTAATTCTGTCTATAAATTTTTAGTTCTAAATGGAGGGAGATTATAATACCTAGTTAAATATGTTATTAAATAGTCCATCATATTAAGCTATTTTATAATCTCTAAAATAATAGTTTTAAGTTTAAATTTGAAAATAAATAATATATTTAAGATTAATAATTTTATTCTAAGTATAATTCTTACAAATAAATATATCGCTGGGGAAACACGGTAAGATAAAATGTGAAGATGATAAATCTTAGGTGGAGCCCACAAATTCTGCATGGAAATATTTTATGATCATTTACTGAGTTCACATGTTTAATTGACAAAGAAAGACTAGAGGTCCGTAGGTGCAGGATCCCATACAGGGTGATTAAATTAGTATATTTTTTATACGGATGAAATAATTGGATATGAATTTTTTATAAATTTATTTATTTATAGTTTAATTTTTTATTTTTTATAATAGAGTGTTAAAATATAAGTAGTTGAAATTGTAAAGAGCTCATATGTCCGCATAGAGTTATTTAAAAATTAGTAAACAGCAATATATAGAGAAGTCGTTATGTTCATAACTGCACATGTGATCAGAAAATAATTGAACATTTTTACGTTTTCTACATTAATTAAATAATTGTGAAGAGGGTCAAAATGAACAAAATAAAGCACCCACCGAACTATAAATTTTATTTTATTTTCTTATCCACCCATTACATATATTATTTTACTTAATTTAAAATGGTCATTAAATATATATTTATTCTGATAATATAAATATTTTTTTGATAAAAAAATAATTATTAACTGGCAATATTAATAATCTAAACTTTATACTTTTATTTTTTGGACATGAAATCTCTTGACAAACCCTACATATCACTAGCCCTTTTATTTTGCGCAACAATTTATGATAACTAAACTAAGAAATTGTTTGATAAAAATTGAATGAAAAATTCTGAATGTATAAGAGAATCTGATTGAATTGAATGGAATAGAAGCGTTGAATACGAAACAAAATGATGTGTTTGATAATTGTGTATCTAAAATA
The DNA here is from genome assembly GCA_020205615.1 of Panax quinquefolius. Taxonomy (NCBI): domain Eukaryota; kingdom Viridiplantae; phylum Streptophyta; class Magnoliopsida; order Apiales; family Araliaceae; genus Panax; species Panax quinquefolius. The sequence goes on along the minus strand of CM035154.1, from coordinate 109,180,499 downwards.
TTTGAATACGTATATTTTTCTATTTCAACCTTCTGGATTGTTATGAACAAATAAATTATGTAACTATGTTAAACAATTTTTGATGAAGTATATTATTACTAATATAATTTTTAGAATAAAACACTAAAAATATTAAAAATATTTCAAAATAAAAACTACAACAACATTCATTAAATGGGTTATTGACCAATTTATTAAAAAAAAAAGAAAACAATTTCTACATAACAAAATTTGTTTATAATAGTAAAACAAGATGGATATTAAATATAATTTTTAATTGTCAATGAGGTTATGCAAATAAAATATCATTCTTTTTAGCTTTATATACATGGATTAAGAAAGTCATTTAATATTATCATTTAACAATTAAAATTTGTGTAAAATTTCATTACTATCCTTTTATGGGAAGTTGAAAACTACTAATATATTAGAGAATTTTTTGGATAATAAAAGAAGTTGAAGGGGTGATATAGAAAAATAAATAATTATTTTCCTAAAAAGTTATAAACGATGAATAAATTAAAATAAATTTTTTTCTTCTAAAAAGTCTATTATTATGAAATAGAGGGACTACTGATTTAATCACAAATTTAGAAGACACTTCTAAAATCATTCAAAATTAAAAAATCTAAATGATTTATTTGATATATTCAAACTAATTTGTCAGGATTGAGGACAAAGTTGACTAGAAGAAAGTTTGTGTATATTCTCTTCAAATTCGTGCTTTTGTTTTATTGAAGAGTAGTTCTACACTGACAGTTTTTTTGGACCGAAATATTAAATATTTTTAATATTTTATTTTTTTGCTTTTCTTGTGATTCCTAAAAAATATATAGTATTTATTTAAATTTAAAATATTTTTAGGTGTAATTTGGATATATATATATATATACACACACACACATACACATACAAAATAGGGTTGTACAGACTGTACAACCCTATTCTTGTATATGCATCCAAATTATACCTAAAATACTATATTTTGTAAAAATTCTGATTGGAATAAACACTATACATTTTTTGAGAGTCACAAGCAAAAAAAAATAAATTAAAAATTAAAAATGTCCAATATTCCGGTCCAAAAAAACTGTTTGTCAAGACTTATTGTTTATTGAAATGATGTAATATTTAGAGTCCTTAACGCTAATATACAACAATTAGAAAGTAATTACAAAAATAAAACATCCACAAAATAATTACAAAAATAACGCAACACAATATTATGTTGTTAAAATTACGCATTATTAACTCCCTACACGTCAGTTACCGACTTTCATATTTGCAACTAACCGCACCTAAATTCAAGCAACTGAAAAAAACATGCAACTTTGATATCAGAAAAACAAATCAACGACATATCTATCGGAGAAGACAAAATCTTTCGTCGCGACGTAACTCTGAGAACGGAGAAGAACATAAAAGATCAACAGCAACTTCAAAATCAGTAACCAGAAACTTACGTACTGCACTAATTGTTGATCGTTGATTGATTCGATACAAATTTGTATACTAAGGTATTTGAGTTTAAAGTTTATATGCATATAGTTACCCGTGCTTACTATGTATTCATATATTGGTTATCCTTCTTAAATTTTTTGCTCTTTAAATGGTCACAAAGTCAGAAATACTGAATGTTTTGATTGCAAAATGCATTTAAAAATATGTTTTATATTCTGCTTACTAAATAGATATAAATTGGTTATTGTTTATTATTGATTTGGTTGCTGTATAATATTTATTTGCTTGCTTTATACTTTTAAAGTATATTCTACTGATGTTTTTTATATTAATGGTTACTTATTAAATACATTGGTTACCTTCCTGCAACTGTTAGTTACTGACTAATGCTGACTTGGTTACTGTGTAAAATTATAATGGTTACTACATAATATTACTGACTAATGCTGACTTGGTTACTGTGTAAAATTATAATGGTTACTGACTAATGCTAACTTGGTTACTGTGTAAAATTATAATGTTATTGTGTTTTATAATTATTTCTTTTATATTGGTGGTTACTTATTGACTACATTGGTTACCTTCATGCAACTGTTAATATGATTATATATATTGGTTGTTGTGTACTAGTTAATTGGTTACTGTATAATGTTTATTTGGCTGCTGAATAATATTAATGTACACTTGTACTGATATTTTTTATATTCATGGTTATTTGTTAGCTACATTGGTTACCTTCTTACAACTGTTAGTCTTTAGTTGGTAACAAACCCATTATATTGGTTGTTTTTTACTATAAAATGCAATGGGAAATGTGTTTATCTTATGGTTACTAAATAGATATGTGTTGGTTACTGTCTAATTTGAATTTGATTACTGTATAATGTTGTTATGATTACTGTATAATATCAGGGTGTTTTATATTAGTTTGTTTTATGATGATGTTTATGATGATGGTTACTTATTGGCTACATTGGTTACCTTCATACAACTGTTACAATTTAATTGGTAACAAATATCATTATACTGATTGTTTCCATTGTAATATGAATGTACAAATGTATTTTATGTTCTGATTACTAACATTATGTAGTTTGATTACTGTCTAACATTGATTTAGTTACTTTACAATATTTATTCTGTTGTCAAACAACGGAGATGATTCCAGTTGTACTTTATTTCAACGGAACATGGACTGATAGTAACCAATACAACAAATTTGAAGTTACCGGCCTACTAGTTCCATCAACTAGTTCGTTCAGAGAAATGCAAAACTTGATGTGCAGTGCATTACGGCTAAACACAAACACAACAACATTGTCAATCAAATTTCATATTAGAAGTGACATTCCACCGATCAGTATATCAGATGAAGCAACCTTTAGATTTATTATTGAAGTCAGTAGAAAATCTAATGAACAAGATAAATTCCCACTGATTATAGATAATGAACACAGAAGGGGACGCACAACAATCTTGCAAAACTTGATAAATGTAGAAGAAACTATAATTCACGATGTAACGCCAATCAGATCAACACAAAGGAATTCAGCACTAGTTCCACTAGCAACACAAGATTGTCAAATTGGAACGCAATATGTTGATCAGCTTGCCATTGAAGTTATTGAACAACAACGACATAGACAACATGACAGATCATGCACAGAAGAACGATATGATGATGTAATAACAGATCCGAATGAACGTGAAGTAAAATTACATCAAACTTACAAAGACAAAAAAAAATCCTATCACAAACAATGAGGCTGCATTCAATCAGGAAAAACAGACAACACAAAGTTTAACGAACAGGTCGTAGAGACTTTGTGCTAGTGTGCTTAGATAATGAAAATTGCAGATGGAAGATGAGAGCATCAAGGTTTTGAAAAATTAGTATGTTTAATGTGAGAGAATTCAATGATATCCACATGTGTTCAGTCAACGTATTGTTGGGAGACCACAGACAGGCAAATAGTGAGTTGGTCAGTGAATGCATAATGCATAAATTAACAAATTTGAAAAAAATATACACACCAACTGATATTATGGATGACATGATGACAGAATATAATGTGTCTATCTCTTACCAAAAAGCATGGAGATCGAAGGAGAAAGCGTTAGAAAAGGTGAGAGTAAATCCACACGACTACTCACTGATCCCATCATGGTTGCACATGCTAAAGAAAACATATCCAGGTAACACTTTAAAATAGTTTATTGTTTTTTCATAATTAGTTGGTTACCTAAGACAACTGACTTGGTTACCTTAATATGCAGGTTTGGTTACTAACTGTACTGTACAATCAAATTGTGTTGAATTAATATTTTGTGTATCATAAATATCTACACAAAAGATTACACATTAATGATATTCTGAACACCATATGCACCGTATTGGAAACATTAATATGGTAAATAGTTGGATACCATTAACCATATGAATGGTTACCAATTACTAGTGATTTCGATATTGTATGCTACTTGTAATTGTATTGATATTGCTGATGTTTCATATCAGGTTCCCTCACAGCCCTTAAGTTGGAAACAAATGGTCGTTTCAAGTATTTATTCTTTGCCATTGGAGCATCCATTCAATCATGGCACCATTGCTTTCCAATCATTGTAACCGATGGCACGTTCATACAATCAACTTATAGAGGGGCACTACTGATAGCAAGCACACAAGATGCAAACAGAAACATTATTCCGATTGCTTTTGCAGTGGTTAACAGCGAAAATGAATTATCTTGGAGATGGTTTTTCGTAAATTTGAGAATTGCTTGTGGAGTTAGGAAAGGTCAATGCATTGTTTCAGATAGACCTGAAGCCATTATACAGGGACTGAATTTTGTGTTTCCGGATGTCATGCATGGTTCGTGTACATACCATGTACTAAAAAATATAAAAAAAATAGATTCAGAAAGAGAGGAGAAGAACTCAAACAGGCATTCTACGGGGCTTATAGAGCTTACACTATTGAACAATTTAACAAACACATGGATGAACTTGATGCGATTGATCCCCGAATAAGGACATATTTGGAGGAAGAGATCAAGTTGGAAAAGTGCACCAGGCTCTATGGAACTGTAAGCAGGTACTCGACAATGACTTCAAACACCACCGAATCTATTAACAATACAATCAAGTTGATCAGGGATCTTCCAGTTGCGTCAATGATTGAATGCCTACGTTGTCTGGTTCAACGATGTTATTTCACAAACAAACAAGCAGCCATATCAACATTCACAAAACTTTCCACAACAGCTGAGGGGAGGTTGCAATATAATATCATTAAATCAAAGAAACTTAAGGTAATTAATACAAATTTTAAATTTATACATCCTAAGTTGCATTTGCATTTTATGGAAACCTATTTGTTCACTATTGGTTACCTGTATATGCTGATAATTTTAACAACATTAAATATAACTGTAATTATTTTGATGCAAACATACTAAATATTTATGCATACTAACGACACACTTAATTTGTGTTGTAGGTTGAGACATCAAACTTAGTGATTTTCACTATTTACGATGTCGCTAAACAATATATTGTGGACATCGAACAAAAAACATGCACATGTTATAAATTTCAGTACCATGAGATGCCTTATCCACGCGCTGCTGCTGTTATCAGCAAGCGAAATTTGAGCTGTTATGATTTTTGCTCAAAATATTACTCTAAAATAACTTTGGTCGACACATATTCAGCTTCCATCCTGCCGTTAGATGACAAAGAGAACTGGGATGCACCAGAAGAAGTAAGAAACATATGTGTAAAATCACCGAACAAAAGAAGACCAGCGGGAAGACCAAAAATAGGGAGGTACAAACACGGATCTGAAAATAAAATTCAAAACAAATGCAGCAGGTGCCAAGAAAAAGGGCACAACAGAAAAACATGCAATAATCCACCGATTTTAAGACCAAAAAAGGTCTTATATAGTACATAAACATAAAGAGTGTAAATACAAGAATATATAATTTTTTACTATAAGTAACCATTAACCACATGGTTGGTTACATTTTTGATGGTGTACAGTAACCAAAATTGTTAATGATTAATATTTTGATTTCTGATTACATAATAAGTTGTCAATATAAAGCAAACATATACATTGAACAATTGGTAACTATTCTAAAACATTTTTATTTAAATTTAGTTACCATCTAAAATAAAATGGTTACCCCTATATTCATGTTTAGTTACCACCAGCTAGATAACTATGTAATTTAAAAGTATCCATCAGCTAGATAAATGGGAAACAACACATGTACACTAAACACTTGATAACTGTTCCAATATAAGTTGTAAATTATTTGGTTACTGTCAGAGACTAAAATGGTTACCCTTATATGCAGGTTTGGATACCAACTGTACATCTCAAAAATATCTTTATTTTAATATGAGATTATAAATGACCATCATATATATGAATGGGAACTCTTAATTGGAATTTCTTATTCCATCATGATGAAAGACTATAAATAAAACATATATATTTAACACTTTATAACATTCTTGATACAAACTTATAACTATTTGGTTACCAACAAAAACAAAAATGGTTAACATATATGTAGTTTTGGATACCAATCTAACATTTCAACTTAAATAGCTGATATATACTATTTTGAACCAATTTTATGTCAATTTGCTTACTTATAAAAAAATAAAATGGTTACCTCTATATGCAGAACAAGTCTTAATGGTAACCAAAATAGAAACATCATGTAATAAAATTCAGTTTAGGAAAGCATGTATAATAAACAATTACATATTAATCAGAATAAAAAATAAAATTAACCAAAATCCCTCATTGATTGCACAATAATAATAGTCAAAAGCCATTATATAACAGTAAACAAAATATAATAAATAAGTAACCAAATAGTTACATAAAACTAACCAGAACAGGTTTTAATGGTAACCAAAACATAAACAACCTGTATATCCAACCTAGTTTAGGCAAGGCATGTATACTATAACATGTACATTTAACACTTGATATATGTCCTGATACAAGCTTGTAGCTATCTGGTTACTGTCAAAAAATAAAATGGTTACCTTTTTATACATGTTTGGTTACCAACTGTACATTTCAAAACAATGTATCAAACACAACTTAGAAGAAACAAATACGAACTAACAAACAATATCACTTTCATTACTGGTAATATAATTAAATATGTAATCCCATCTATAAAAGCTCCAATAAACATCACAAACTCACAAAACATAAAAAAATGTTGTGTATATCCAACAAAAAATAAAATATAAAACACAATTCATAAGGACAAGATAACGAGAACTGAACTAATCAAAATTTAGAAAGAATCTTCCTAGAAATTCTCTATCAATCTCATATCCCTCTAAATGTTTGTTCCTTGCATGCATGTAGAGGTTTGTGCATAATTTCTTCTAATATTGCGCAATGGGCAATGGAATTGGAATTTCAACAAACTTCTGGTGAATAACATGCTCAGCGAAACAAATCGTGAACATCCCACAATCACTGTATAAATAAACAAAAGATAACAAAAATCAAAACTAAAATCAACCTAGATGTAATAATTAAATAAATGTAAACAATGTAAACCTTACCCCTCAACCTGTTCAGGAATCGCCTCTGCAAATTCCAATTCAATTATATCATCTTCATCCTTGTTGCGATACGGTTCACTACTAAAGTCAATGTCAGACCTATCCCTCTAAAAACCACTCGTGCGCAGTATTGTGGGTAGAATGAAGATATATAGATCATAAACATCCATAATTTTTGTTTGCATGGTTTTCCTATTTGGCTATAGAGAATTGTAAACTATTAGACGTCTACGATGCACATCAAATGTCAGCAAAAACCAGTGATCTGGTGATGACATATGAATGGGGAACAAAACATAATCAACATTTCTCCATGGTGTGTTAACATCCATGAACAACCCATGGATGTATTCAGTAACATCACCCTCCCCAAACAGAATACTCTTATCTGCATTTTTACTTGTATATTCCTCGAAAAGAGCAGCCATCTTGCCATGAAACCAACAGTCCGTGGTCGTTGCCCTTATATGAACACTGTTGGAATATCTGGCCAATTTACAGAAATAATATAACGCAACATTGATGTGCTGAACCAAAAAAAACATAAGATATAAACAGTTGCTAAAAAATGTAAGTATGTAATGAATGTAACCAAGACTGTTAACACTAGTTATTGAACCAACTAAATAATGTAACCATAACTAGAAAAACATAATTTGAAGGAAAAAAAAAGAACTCACATCATCGTCTAACCATTGTCCAGGAGTCTTTAATTTGTAGAACCACATTTTTGATGATATTGGGACAGACCCAAATACAAAAGCAGGTTCAATTTTGTCGTTCTTTCTAGGGAATTTGTCGGTCCTTCAATATAAAATCATATTAGTATATATGCTAACATTAATAATTACCGTATTAGTATACAGACTACCCAAAATCAGACTTGAACAGTCAATAATTAACTACTAATTAACAACTGAATTGTAAACAGTTACCTGGTAACTGATAAGTAGCTTTTATACCTACTTATCCGGTACCTGTTACTAGAATTAGTTGCTTAAACTCATGTTTCTTAGTTACTTTTCAAGCATTTTGTGTTCATTTTATAGATTATATGCTTGGGAACTGTGTGAGCGACTATTAGTATGAAAATGCAAGGAAAAAGCAATCCTGACATCGTTTGGGCTTTCATGTTAATTTCATGTTCTTGGCTTGGAACTTGGATTATGTTGTAGAGCTTCTTCTTAGCTTTCTGGAACATCTTGAATCATTCCAATCGGAATTCGGATGCAATAGTTATGACATTTGTACCAACGGACGTCGTTGAACTTCACTATTTTGGGTGGCCATTTGCATAGCAGTCACTTCCAACCCAATTTCGACCTCCATCCGTTTATTATTTCTCAATTCTCAAGAACTAAAACTGTAGAGCTTGTCGAGAACTTCGATTTGATAGGTGACAGGCCCCGTAACTCCTCCTAGATCAAAAGTTATGGCCGTTTTACCAGAGGATATTGCAGCAGAAAATTTCCAGAAACAGCAGCATAGCAAGTCGGGGCTTGCTCCTTTATGCCTAATACCCAAGCCAGGGCTGGGGGTCTTGAGTTAAAAACAGAACCATAGAAAGTCAGTACTTTCTATTTTCAAGGTAACACCCAAGCCCGGGCTTGTGTACGCGCAGAAAAAGTAGTTTTCGATAGAATTTGAGTCCAAGAACGATTGGTTCGAGCTGTTTAATTCAAGGACTTCTAGGAGGACTTAAAAATATATAAAGAGGCATATAAAAGGAGGAGAATTGCAAGGATTAAAGAGAGGGAGGATTCCATTAGATTAAATTAGACTAGATTAGGATCAAAACCTTAGTTCTTAGGAGATTTGGAGATTGATACAACTTGGATACCATTGAAGATCAAGAGCAGGAGCTTGAGGAAGATGGGATTTGCTGACAACAGATTTATTCTTCACTATACTCTTATTTTTGTCTTTCAATGTTATTTCAAGTGTGGATTCTTAGTTTAAATTCAATGAACTAATTCTTTGTTTGAGATTACAATGAAACTTATTGTGTAGTTTATTTTAATATGCTTCGCTATCAATTATTATGTTCTAATGTGAGGATTGTCTATTATGATTTGTTTTAATTGCTTAATTTCCTAACTAAAAATTACCGTGATAATCAATATGAACTCGAGAGATGAAGTATAAATTTAGATCTGATCGTGATAGCATGTGTTTGTGATTTCTGCATAGATGGAATTCGTGTTTAGGATAGAGATATGCATTTATGCTGTGACGACCCCAAAATAGGTATACATCACCCATTCTGAGTTGTCAATACATGGTACAGAAACAACTACAACTTTATTATTACAACAGTAAAACTGTGAGTTTGAATACAAATATTATCTTCTAGACAATATCTATACTCAAATAAATCCTCATCACATTTATTGATACATTATTTTACAAAAATGGTGAGGACTACTAAACAACTCTCTCTAGAACCTTCATTCCATACCCAGACTGCACTCGCTATATACTCGCCTCCCGAGAAGAAAAATGGATGGAAAAAAGGAAAAGGGTGAGCTCAACTAGCCCAAAAAAGAATATTATGACTAAGATAATATACAACAAATTATCATTAGTCTTCAACAGGAAAAAAAACTAATAGAATACAATAGACAACAAGTTTTTAAACCAATATTCGCAATGAAATAATAATTCATTAGAAGAGTTAAGTAGAGAATGCAAACTACTATCTTCTATGTATGAATTTAAAAGTTCATCGCTCATCTTTTATCCTTGTAACATCAATCAACATACATCCGAAATCAAATATTCATCTTTGCACTACAGCCAAAGATATTCATCATTGGTCATGTTCATCTAAACACTGCTCATCTTTGCACTACGGCCAAAGATATTCATCGAAATCATTCATCTTTGCACTACTGTGCCAAAGATATTCAATAATATCATCATTTAAGACCGAGGATGATGAAAAATATTTTAAAGAAACGAATCCAATTGAAACAAAATGACAAGGATTAAGGATTAAGGATTCGTACTTTGTTTTATCCATGTCCAAAAATACCTCAAAAATAATCACAAAGTGGTGTAAAATTCAAGAATGATCAAAACATGGATACAATCAAAGCTAGTATCCGTATAGATATTTTGGACTTAAAAGAAAATTTTTATTTTTCGATGAATAGTGTCGATTTCGTGAATAGTGTCAGATACGTGAATAAGGTCAGATACGTGAATAGTAATCTCGACACCAAAAGTTCCAAATTTGATAAAAACTTCAGATCAATATTTCAACATAATGATATCAAGAAATAATATCATTACTTAAAAAAAAATAATATCCCTTACCTCGAAAGATTAGTACTTTAATTTGGAATACCTGTATATAAGGTCAAAGGAACTTGCACCGCCTAACAATACTCAAACTCAAAATACTCACAAGAATACGCCGATAATATAGAGAGAAAACTTCAGCTTCGGTGTGATTTTCAATTCTAACCTAAGCACCCTATTTATAGGAAAATGCTTAGAACACCAAAGCGTAAAATTTAATAAAATATTAATATATATTATAAATTTCCTTAGCCCATCTTTGAAGATCTGATTTCAGCAATTAATATCACATGTTAGCCCACTTAAATGCAAAAAAAACGTTTTTCTTTAAAATAATAATTAAAACTTCCAAAATCAATTATTTTGAGTTTCTAACTTCAATAATTCACAATAAATAGCCTTTTATCGTAAAATTGAATCTCAGATTTTTATAGGAAATTCAATTTTCTACAACTTTACGTAAGAAAGTTTTTCCAAATTCCAAACAAAATTGATCAAATCCACAAACCAGGCGATTTTACAAGCTATAATCAAATTTCAACCAATAAATGGGGTCCACCGATATGTTTAACATGTTTTAAACATTTATTGTAATAAAAATACTCTTCCTCCTCAGATACTCATATATCCCACATTCGTTGTAAAAATATCACCATTATTATATATTTAAAATATAATAATACATTTAAATGAATTATCTTATCGTAAAAAGATAAAATTTCAATTTTCAACAATTGTCACATTAAAATTTTTCTCCATCTATATCCACATAAAATCAATATTTTCCTCATCATATGAATCAATAATTAATTATTCATAAATAATATTACTGTAATCATAATATCGACAACCAAAGCAGCCTCCTGTGAAAGAGGGGCTTTTCAATAAGAATTTCTCCCTCATCGGGCGCGCAATTAGGTGACCAAACCTCTCCTTAGATGTAACTTTCTAGACATTGCCAATAATGTTATCTAATAATATTATTCAGATAATATGAATTATTGCATCGATAATGAAAAATACCGTAATGACAATTATCAAACAACAAAGAATATAAAATATCAACGCAAAGAATTATTAAATCAATAAAAATCGAATAAAGAATTATCGTAACCATTATTAAGTAGTGCCTTCTTCACGTAAGAATCAATAATTGGTGCAATACCGTGTGCTACATTGTGTTTTAACCACCGAGTATTTTAACAAAGATTAATCTCAGAATAACTACTTCGTTATTTTTAAACAACTTATATTTGTCGTTTTCTTCATCCAATCGCTCACATGGGGCCCACACATGGTCGCGTGTCGCATTTAATATTCCCCGACAAAGATTTAATATTCCACGCACCAAACGAATATTCCCCGATAACAATGAATATTTTATAACCACTTGCTTATTTTGAAATATTCATGTATTTTATCCCTAACTATCCACATTAATCAAATCAACCCTTACTATTTCAAAATAATAAATAGAGAAAATTAAATTTCATTAATAATAAGTTGGGGTCTTACAACCTCCCCTCCTTATGAAATTTCGTCCTCGAAATCGACGACGACACTGTGTGTTTTGAAAAGGTGAGGATACCTCGCTTTCATTTCCGCTTTCCAATTCCCGTGTCATTTCTCTATATAGCATGATTCCTCCACAAAACTTTAACTTGTGGTATGACCTTTTCTTGCTGAGGGACATGCTCCTTCCTATCCAAGATCTTGACAGTACCTCCTCATCACGCTAAGTCTTCTGCTATCTCGTCCTGTTTCTAACTCTATAACGTGGTTCGGGTCTTTTACATATTTACTTAAGTATGATATGTGAAATACATTATAAACACGAGACATACCTTGAGGTAACGCGAGTCTATAGGCTACATTTCCTACCGGTCAAGAATTTGAAATTGACCAATAAATCGTGGATCGAGTTTTCTCTCTTCCCAAATCTTGTAACTCCCTTCCATGGAGCAACTCGCAACAATACATGATCCCCTATACTAAATTCCACGCCTTTTCGATGAAGATCCGCATAACTCTTTTGTCGATCTTTGCCGCCGCTTTGTACGCTGTCGAATCATTTGGATCTTTTTCAGAGTCATACGCATTAACTCGGGTCCCAACAATGTTGCTTCACCCACCTCATCCCAAAATATTGAGAACGACATTTTCGCCCATATAATGCTTCAATGGAGCCACACCTATACTTGCTCGATAACTCTTGTTGTAGGAGAATTCCACCAATGGTAAATACTTATCCCAACCGCCCTTGAAGTTCAGGACACGTAGTCTTAATAGATCTTCAAGAGTTTGAATAGTTTCTCTCGATTATCCCGTCCTGCTTGAGGATGGTTTCCTAATCAATCAGAACTGCGCCCATAGCTTTTTGTAAGCTAACCCAAAATCTTGAAGTGAATCTTGGGTCACGATCCAAAACTATGGATCTTGGTATGCCATGCAACCTCACAATCTCATTCACGCACATACTAGCAAGACGCTCAAGGAATAAGTCTCCAGACGACAAGAAATGAGCAGACTTGGTTAATCTATCAACAATAACCCAAATAGCATTGATGCCTTGAGAAACCGTAGGAAGACCCATAACGAAATCCATGGTAATATGTTCCCACTTCCATTTCGGAATCTCAAGTGGTTGCAACGGACCCTTAGGTAATAGATGCTCCGCTTTTACACGCTATGGTTAAACACATCGAGATAAACTTTGCAATCTCTCTCTTCATATTGTTCCACCAAAATGTATGTCAAGATCACGATACATTTTAGTACTTCTAGGATGGATTGCAAAGGGTGTATTGTGTGCCTCCATCATAATCTTGTACTTCAAATCAGAGTCGTTAGGGACACAAAGTCTAGAGTGGACTCAAAGTATTCCTTCTTCATCAATTCTCGCTTCCTAATAGCTCCTTCTTGTACTTTCTTCTTCATACGATCACTCCGGCCTGGTGGCTTGAGCAACCTTAACTTTTTCTATTAAAGTTGGCTCTATGCGATACTTGACATCATCGCACTCATTCCCGCATATGATCTTCTACTCAACGCGTCAGCTACCACGTTCGCTTTTCCAGGATGGTATTGAATAGTGTGGTCGTAGTCTTTCAATAGCTCGAGCCAACGTCGCTGCCGCATGTTGAGTTCTTTTTTAGTGAAGAAATATTTAAGGCTTTTATGGTCTGAATATATCTCCATTTTCTCCCCATATAGATAGTGCCTCCATATCTTTAGCGCGAAAACGACTGCTGCCAACTCTAGATCATGAGTAGGATAATTCCTCTGATACTCTTTAAGTTGTCGCGAGGCATAAGCTATGACTTTCCCATGTTGCATGAGAACACATCCTAACCCTTTTCCCCAAGCATCGTCAGAGATAACAAATCCATCCGAACCAGATGGTATTGTTAGAAACAAAGCCAAATAAGTCTCCTCTTAAGCTCTTGGAAACTCTTCTCACATTCTTCGCTCCAAACGAATTTTATATCTTTCCGAAGTCATTGAGTTAATGGAGTAGAGATTCGAGAAAATCCTTCCACTAATCTCCGATAATAACCGGCTTCAAAAGCTACGATTTTGGCCACCGACTTTTGCTGTTCCCAACTTTCAGATTGCTTCAATCTTCACGGGTCCACGGATACTCCATGTTTTGACACCACGCGCCCAAGAAATGCTACTTCCTCAAGCCAAAACTCGTATTTCTTCAATTTGGTATATAGTTTGTTTTCACGAAGCCTTTGGAGTACCAGCTTCAAATGGTGCTCATGATCTTCACGACTTTTGGAATATATGAGGATGTCATCAATAAAGACAACAACAAACTGATCCAAATATTCCTTGAATACTCGGTTCATCATATCCATGAAAGCCGTAGGAGCATTAGTTAGTCCGAAAGACATGACTAAGAATTCATAATGCCCATACCGAGTTCTCAAGGAAGTCTTTGAATATCCTCGCTTAATCTTCATTTGATGATATCCGTAATCTAAGATCGATTTTTGAAAAGAATTGTGCCCTTGCAATCGGGTCAAACAAGTCATCAATAAGAGGTAGAGGATACCTATTCTTTATGGTGACATGGTTCAATTCCCGATAGTCAATATAAGTCGCGATACTCCGCCTTTCTTCTTTACTTAATAAAACAGAGCACCCCAAGGAGATGTACTAGGATGAATGAAACCGATGTCCAACAATTCTCGTAGTTGGACCTTTAACTCCTCAAGTTCAATAGAGCCATTCGATATGGGGTTTTAGAAATGGGCTTTGTACCGTGTTCAAGATCAATAAAGAATTCAACTTCACGCTCGGGGTAGACTGTGAAGTTCTTCTTGAAATACGCCAGAAAGTCAATAACAACAGAATATTATTCAAATTTGACGTGTCTTTATTCAAATCCATAACATGGGATAAGAAAGCTTGACATCCGCTTTTTCAATAAATGAATAATTTTTATGATTAGATATGACGTTGATTGATTTTAATGGTTTAGTTGCTTGAATTCGCATAACAAAGTTGGTTAGGAATATGAAAACTAACAACCTTATTTAAAACAATCAATTTTGGCATGATGAGTAGTTAACCAATCAATCCCTAAAATCACATCAAAAGCAAGTATCTTTAAAGAGATAAGGTCAATGTGTAAGGTGATGGTGCCAACTTGAATCAAACAAGATTTATAAACAAATGGATGTGATGAAAGTTTCTCCTAACGGAGTTTCCACAGATATAGGTCAAAGTCTAATTTCTCCTGAGTCAAGTTTAAACGCTGAGCACATGCAGAGAGATAAATGAATGGGGTAGCACCCAGATCAAGTAAGGTATAAACTTTGCAAGAATTTATAAATAGCTTACCCGTGATCACCTCGTTTGGGTTCCTCGATTTTGACCACCATAACAAACGCTTCTTCCCTAATCATTGACTTTGACTTTTTCGGGATGTCTTTTGAGTCACCGTCCCTGCCGAACTAGGTTTCGCTACCATACAATCTCGAGCGATATGTCCTTCCTTTCCATAATTATAGCATACCTTGAACTGTTGTGGGTAGTTTGGATCGATATGTCCCTTTTTCGTGATTTGTAGATATATAATGGGTGGTCGTTTCTCCTCCCTTAGAACCAATTGTCGCAAGACCGCTGCCTTCACATGGTCATTGTTAAATCTCTCTTTAAAATCTCTCCCCGACTCGCTTCTTCTATTTTCACGGCTATGATGATTACCACCAGAGTGGTTACCATTTTTGTCCGCTATTTCTTTCTCCTCATTGGTTATCATTATTCGCTGATCGCTATCTCCGGTACGATCCTCGTTATGGTCCCTCGGTTGAACATACTCGTTATCTCACTCTAACAATTGAGCCTCGTTAACAACATCGAATAGAGAGAAAATTTATGAGAAATGAGATATTGTCGTACGCGGGTTTCAAACCTCTCGTAAACATCCCCGCCATACGCTCCTCATTCTCCACCAAATGAGGTGCAAACTCGATAACTCGCAAACTTTGCCTCGCATCGACACCGCCATGTTGTTTTGTTCTAATCTAATGAACTCCACTTACTTCATATAACTAACACTTTCGTGAAAGTATTTGTCATTAAATAATTTTCAAATGTCTCCCAAGACATGCCGAAGCGTACTGGATGGTACGCTTCACAGACTCCCACCAAAGAGGTCCGCTTTCGCCACGGAACATAAAGGTGGCGAATGGAACCTTCGTTCTCGCGCATCCCAAGACATCGAATATCTTGGTAATTTTTTCGACCCATGTTTCCGCCATGATCGGATCCGCTTTCCCTTAAATTCGTGGTCCCAACTTTGAACTACTTGGTCGTGACAACCCGTGAATTGCTATCATTTCCTCTTGTATTTTGAACACGAAGTCTCCTCATTCGATTTTGCATGAATCGCAAAAAGCTTCTAAACATCCCCTCGCTCATCATCTCGCTCGCTGGTGTTGTTCACAGGAGGAACATTGCCCACTGTTGCAGACGCTCTCCTTGTTGGTGAGTACACAGCGCTCCACGCCTCATTTCCATTGTTAATATTCTCACCGACATTCTCAAACACCGCCATAAAACAAGGGTTAATTAAGGAAATCAATATATCACATAATATCCTTATATACGCACTCAACTAACAAATAAACTTAGGTAGGACACACTAGCGAAGGATTTACTCGCTCTCCCTCCTAGTTCTATTCCCCGATCTCCGCCAGAGATCATATCCCTAAGCTCGATACCAACTCGACGACGCCCCAAAATAGGTATACATCACCCATTCCGAGTTGTCAATACATGGTACGTAAATAACTATAACTTTATTATTACAACAAGAAACGTGAGTTTGAATACAAATATTATCTTCTAGACAATATCTATACTCAAATAAATCCTCATCACATTTATTGATACATTATTTTACAAAATGGTGAGGACTACTAAACAACTCTCTCTAGAACCTTCATTCCATACCCGACTGCACTCGCTATATTCTCGCCTCCCGAGAAGAAAAATTGAACAAAAGGAAAAGAGTGAGCTCAACTAGCCCGAAAGAAGAATATTATGACTAAGATAATATACAACAAATTATCATTAGTCTTCAACAGGAAAAAACTAATAGAATACAATAGACAACAAGTTTTTAAACCAATATTCGCAATGAAATAATAATTCATTAGAAGAGTTAAGTAGAGAATGCAAACTACTATCTTCTATGTATGAATTTAAAAGTTCGTCGCTCATCTTTTATCCCCGTAACATCAATCAACATACATCCGAATCAAATATTCATCTTTGCACTATGTGCCAAAGATATTCATCACATTGGTCATGTTCATCTAAACACTTGTTCATATTTGCATTACGGCCAAAGATATTCATCGAAATCATTCATCTTTGCACTACGTGCCAAAGATATTCAATAATATCATCATTTAAGACCGAGGATGATGAAAATATTTTTAAAGAAACGAATCCAAAGGAAACAAAATGACAAGAATTAAGGATTAAGGATTCAGACTTTGTTTTATCCATGTCAAAAAAATACCTCAAAAATAATCACAAAGTGGTGTAAAATTCAAGAATGATCAAAACATGGATACAATCAAAGCTAGTATCCGTAATAGATATTTTGGACTTAAAAGAAAATTTTTCATTTTTCGATGAATAGTGTCGTATTCGTGAATAAGTGTCGATACGTGAATAAAGGCCGATACGTGAATAAGAATCTCGACACCAAAAGTTTCAAATTTGATAAAACTTCAGATCAATATTTCAACATAATGATATTGAAGAAATAATATCATTACAAAAAAATAATATCCCTTACCTCGAAAGATTAGTACTTCTAATTTGGAATAGAATGTATAAGGTCAAGGGAACTTGCACCGCCTAACAATACTCAAAGTATACTCAAAATATTCACAAGAATACACTCGATAATATAGAGAGAAAACTTCAGTTTCTCGTGTGATTTTCAATTCTAACCTAAGCACCCTATTTATAGAAAATGCTAGAACACCAAAGCGTAAAATTTAATAAAATATTAATATATATTATAAATTTCCTTAGCCCATCTTTTTGAAAATCTGATTTCAGCAATTAATATCACATGTTAGCCCACTTAAATGCAAAAAAAACGTTTTTCTTTAAAATAATAATTAAAACTTCCAAAAATCAATTATTTCTGAGCTTCGAAACTTCAATAATTCACAATAAATAGCCCTTTTATCAAAAAATTTGAATCTCGTGACTTTTTATAGGAAATTCAATTCTCTACAACTTTGCAGAAGAAAGTTTTTCCAAATTCCAAATGTAAATTGACCAAATCCATAAACCAAGCGATTTTACAAGCTATAATCAAATTTCACCAATAAATGGGGTCCACCGACATGTTTAATATGTTTTAAACATTTATTGCAATAAAATACTCTTCCTCCTCAGATACTCATATATCCCACATTCGTTGTAAAAATATCACCATTATTATATATTTAAAATATAATAATACATTTAAATGAATTATCTTATCGTAAAAAGATAAAATTTCAATTTTCAACAATTGTCACATTAAAATTTTTCTCCATCTATATCCACATAAAATCAATATTTTCCTCATCATATGAATCAATAATTAATTATTCATAAATAATATTATGTAATCATAATATCGACAACCGTGCAGCTCCTCGTGAAAGAGGGGCTTTTCAATAAGAATT
Source organism: Panax quinquefolius (assembly GCA_020205615.1). Lineage (NCBI taxonomy): Eukaryota > Viridiplantae > Streptophyta > Magnoliopsida > Apiales > Araliaceae > Panax > Panax quinquefolius. Next base: position 109,161,915 of record CM035154.1, on the reverse strand, counting down.
TTCTCTCATGGCGCCGCAATTAGGTGACCAAACCTCTCCTTAGATGTAACTTTCTAGACATTGCCAATAATGTTATCTAATAATATTATTCAGATAATATGAATTATTGCATCGATAATGAAAAAATATCGTGTAATGACAATTATCAAATAACAAAGAATATAAAATATCAACGCAAAGAATTATTAAATCAATAAAATATCGAATAAAGAATTATCGTAACCATTATTAAGTAGTGCCTTCTTCACGTAAGAATCAATAATTGGTGCAATACTGGTGTGCTAACGTGTTTTAACCAATTTAGTATTTTAACAAGATTAATCAGAATAACTACTACCGTTATTTTTAAACAACTTATATTTGTCGTTTTCTTCATCCAATCGCTCACGTTATGGGCCCCCACACATGGTCTGTCTGTCGCATTTAATATTCCCGACAAAGATTTAATATTCCACGACCAAACTAATATTCCCCTAACAACAATGAATATTTTATAACCACTGCTTATTTTGAAATATTTATGATTTTACCCTAACTATCCACATTAATCAAATCAACCCTTACTATTTCAAAATAATAAATAGAGAAAATTAAATTTCATTAATAATAAGTTGGGGTCTTAAATATGCCATATGTAATCTTATAGATAACTTGTGCTTTAAATCCTTTTTAATTGTAATTCACAAAGAGATATAGTGGATTAGTTAATTAGGGTGTCTTGCTTAATTTTGTCATCTGTGGATTTAAGTGAATATTAGTATTATGCATCGAGAGGTAGTGTTATCTACTTTAGTGTTCTTGATTAACAATTCAAGATAGAAAATAATTGATGAGAAGTGTGTTAACTTAAATGAATCAATAAGTGAAGTTGTGATCTTAAATCTCCATAATCCGATTTGTAATTAGTGGTAATTAGAATTAGTTTAATTAAGTAATTTATTTTATAATATTAAATTGATTGTTTAAATAAAATTAGTTTGGTTAAGAGTTAGTATTTGGTAATTTGTATTAATAATTTCTCGTGGGAACGATACTCTACTTCCACTGTATTACTTGTTGACCACGTATACTTGCATGTTGTGTGTAACTAGATTTTACCCAATAAGTTTTTGGCATCGTTGCCGGGGAATTAGTTTAATATTTTTTGCCAATATTAGCTTCAATCAAATTAGTCTTAATTTAAACATTTTTTTTCGCTTTATTTATTTTTATTTTATTTTATTATCTTCTTATTTTTTTCTCGTTTTAGGTACCATGGCTAGATGCAATTATCAAAGGCCATATCCGAGTATGACTCAACCAAGGGACACAGGGATTGATGGACTCAATGCATTTTCTGCATTATCAGCATAGCTTGAGACACTTTCGAGGAGGTTGGACGTTGTTGCAGTCCAACGTAATCGAAGGATAGTAGTTACTTGTAATTATTATGCTAGCAATCACCCGAGTAATCAATGCACCATTAGTCTTGGGCTGGTATAGTATGACGGTAACTACCTCAACCAGTATGCATATGCCAATTATAATCAAGTTTGGGGTTATCACCCGGATTCTTCATGGAGCTATAACTATCAATATCAATACTCCGCTCTAAATCCAACATACATACCGAAATTCTCATGTCAACCTCCATTACAAGAAGAAAAGTCACAGTTGGAAGAATTCATGTCAAAAATCATAGCAAACCAAGAGGAGAGGATGATGAGTCAAGTAATATCGAGCTACAATTTTCAGCACCAAATGGAACAACTCATCCCCACTTCAACCCATGGTCCTCAATACATGGATTCCAAAACTGAGACAGATAATTCAAGGTTGGAGGAATTGTTGTCCAAGTTCGCAATATCCAATGAGGAGAGGAGGATTAATCAAGAGATATCAATTCAAAATCTGCAGAACCAGATGGATCAAATGCTCAAAGCCTTGAACAATTGTTCTCAAAACAATTGGTGTTATGACAAGGATTCCAAGATTGATGAAATGCCCGAACCAAATCTACAACTGGATGAGACACGAGATGTTGAAAAAGAGGAGACAAGTGGGGATAATGAAAACAAGGTCGGAGAAGAACTAATTATGAGTACCAAAGAGGATGAGCCGATGTTATTAGTGCCTCAAATGCATTCTCCGCCAAAGATCAAGGGTCAAGTTAGATTTGAAAAATCGTGCCCGCTTGGTAGTTATGTCGTCGGCGAAGCTCTTTATGACATAAGAGCGAGTGCAACAATGAAGTCGTGGTGGGATGAAAAAGAGAAGATAGACAAAGAGCCCATTGTGTTTGACAAACTACCATTCCCAAATATGATCATAAACACAATGGAAATAGCACCTAGTTATTTTTCCTTCTTCATGGAGATTATACCGAATCAGAACATGCTAGGTGACTTTGATGCTATGGCCATCACTTATGGGAACCTCCCAAAGGATTATTTGTTATTAATGGATGGAGGGTTCCTCAATTATTGAAGAGGAATTGGATAGCATTGACCAGCCAAAGTCAGGCTGAAAGACTATAAATCAAGCGCTGACTGGGAGGCAACCCAGGAATTTTTATATTTATTTGCCTTGTTAGTTTATTTAGTAGATAGGAAATATTTTGCTTATTAAGTTCTCTTATGATCCAAAGTGCCATTTTAATCCATGTTGTCTCTTTCCATTGCAGGATTTGGGGGTTCAATGAGTAGGCAAAAGATTATGGAATAAGAAGTAACTGCACATAAATCGATGAGAATTTTGCAGAACAAAGCATGTGGAATGGTGTCGAGTGTTTATGCCACGACCACCGTCGCCGCCATCTCCACCATCACTTCACGTTTAGCTGATTACAGGGAAGTTCTCTTCTACTTACTGCTATATTCTTACAATGAGGACATTGTAATTGCTAAGTTTGGGGGAGTTTAGTTTAGTTCTTTACTGCATGTTTAGTTTCATGTTTATGTTTTGTTATTTGTTTATTTTGCATTATGTTATCATGTTTAGTTTAGGTTCATTGTGTTTGCATTCATATAGTACAACTGCATAAGTAGTTGCATAGTAGTGTAGTTTGAATAGCATTATATTCAATTTCTTGTTTTATTTTTTATAAAAAAAATCAAAAATATAAGTTAGTTACTATTTTCATCTTCATTTTTCCAGCTATTAAGATAGTAAAAGTCTATTTTGGCCAATGATGAGACTGGAATTGAGTAGACGAGTATATTACTGATTATTAGAGCTTTGATGTAATTTCTTGTTATGAATCGAATCTTTTTTTGTTTGAAATTGGTATAATAAGGATAGCACAATAAAAATAATTATGTGGATTGATTTAGTCTAAATTGATACATAATGGACTTCTTAAGGATAATACTAGTTTGAATGAATGAAAGACATGAACAGGCGGAGATGGCTAAATTTAGACAAACACTTAAGTTTGGGGGGGAAATTTGGGATATATAAGCTTCATTAAAAAGAAAAAAAAAATAAGACTGTGACTAGTCTTGTTTCCGGGCCTTTGTTACTTGAGCAAGTACGCTCGAGGGAGTGTCTTTACACTTAGCGCCCTAATGTCTTTATGGTCTGGGAGTCATTGGTCGAAAGCTCGATAAGGGGTAGCACTATTAGCCTAATTGAATGAGACATTGCACAGTCATGGGTAAAAAAAAAAGAAACAAAAAAATAATAAAATGGGAAAAGAGCAAAAAGCCCCCGTAAGGATAAGTAAAGCATAAGTATCCCGGATTGGACTCTTGAATTTAGTGGATGTTTTATTTTAGTCAGATCTAGCTCATTTGTGGATTTCTTGAGTTTACACTGTATGATGCCTTCAAAGAAGACCTATTATGTGTTAAATTAGATTTTATATCAATTAGCATGGTTGTTGAGCACACACGCACTATATCAGTGATAATAGTCTAAGATTTGATGATTAATTGGGAAATTGTTGATTTGTTTTAATATGATGTATTATCATGTTTATTTGATTTCTCTGAGGCTGGGCGAATAGACTTGTTTCTGTCATTACTACTGAATTCATAGGCATGTAGATTAGTTGCATTCCATTGCATTGCATTATGTTGTTTTTGCTTGAGGACATGCAACGGTGTAAGTTTGGGGTATTTGATAAGTAGGTTTTATACCTACTTATCTAATATCTGTTACTTAAATTAGTTGCTTAAACTCATGTTTCTTAGTTACTTTTCATGCATTTTGTGTTCATTTTGTAGATTATATGCTTGGGAACTATGTGAGTGACTATTGGTATAAAAACGCAAGGAAAAAGCAATCCGGACATCGTTTGGGCTTTCATGTTAATTTCATGTTCTTGGCTTGGAACTTGGATTATGTTGTAGAGCTTCTTCTTAGGTTTTCGAAACATCTTGAATCATTCCAATCAGATTTTGGATGCAATAGTTATGACATTTGTACCAACGGACATCGTTGAACTTCACTGTTTTGGGTGGCCATTTGCATAGCAGTCACTTCCAACCCAATTTCGACCTTCATCAATTCATTATTTCTCAATTCTCAAAGAATACAAGTTGTAGAGCTCGTCTAGAACTTCGATTTGATAGGTGACAGGCCCCTTAACTCCTCCGGGATCAAAATTTATGGCCGTTTTACCAGAGGATATTGCAGCAGAAAATTTCCGTAAACAAGAAAGATAAAGAAGTTCGGGGTTGCTCCTTTATGCCTAATACCCAAGCCAGGGCTGGGGGTCCTGAGTTAAAAACAGAACCTTAGAAAGCCGGTACTTTTTATTTGCAAGGTAACACCCAAGCCCGGGCTTGGGTACACGCAGAAAAAGTAGTTTTCGGTAGAATTTGAGTCCAAGAAGGATTGGTTCGAGCTGTTTAATTCAAGGACTTCTAGGAGGACTTAAAAACATATAAAGATGCATATAAAAGGAGGAGAATTGTAAGGATTAAAGAGAGGGAGGATTCCATTAGATTAAATTAGATTAGATTAGGATCAAAACCTTAGTTCTTAGGAGATTTGGAGATTGATACAACTTGGAGACCATTGAAGATGAAGAGCAGGAGCTTGAGGAAGATGTGGATTTGCTGACAACAGATTTATTCTTCACTTTACTCTTATTTTTGTCTTTTAATGTTATTTCAAGTGTGGATTCTTAGTTTTAATTCAATGAACTAATTCTTTGTTTGAGATTACAATGGATCTTATTGTGTAGTTTATTTTAATATGCTTCGCTATCAATTATTATGTTCTATTGTGAGGATTGTCTATTATGATTTGTGTTAATTGCTTAATTGCCTAGCTAACAATTATCATGATAATCTATATGAACTCGAGAGATGAAGTATAAATTTATATCTGATCATGATAGCATGTGTTTGTGATTTCTGCATAGATGGAATTCGTGTTTAGGATAGAGATATGCATTTACGCCATATTTAATCTTATAGAGAACTTGTGCTTTAAATCCTTTTTAATTGTAATTCACATAGAGATATAGTGGATTAGTTAATTAGGGTGTCTTGCTTAATTTTGTCATCTGTGGATTTAACTGAGTATGAGTATTATGCATCGAGAGGTAGTGTTATCTGCTTTAATGTTCTTGATTAACAATTCAGGATAGAAAGTAATTGATGAGAAGTGTGTAACTTAAATGAAGCATTAAGTGAAGTTGTGATCTTAAATCTCCATAATCCGATTTGTAATTAGTGGTAATTAGAATTAGTTTAATTAAGTAATTTACTTTATAATATTAAATTGATTGTTTAAATAAAATTAGTTTGGTTAAGAGTTAGTATTTGGTAATTTGTATTAATAATTCCTCGTGGGAACGATACTCTACTTTCACTGTATTACTTGTTGACCACGTATACTTGCGTGTTATGTATAAGTAGATTTTACCCAATAGTAGCCAACAAATATTAATATAATAACCATAATCAAATAGTAACCAATACATAACAAAACAGTAACCAAAACATAAAATAATAGTAACCGAACTATAATTTAATAGTATCCTAAACAGAAAAATCATATAATCAACCATAATTTAAGTAACTGAATGTACTAAACAAATACCTAGTAATCAAATATAATATAAGGTAACAAACACTTTACTTCAATGGAGCATTAGCATAAATCAAATATAACATAATAGTAACCAAAATACAATATAGTAGTAACCAAAACCTAATATGATAGTAAATCAAACAAAAATATAATGTAATCAAGATCAATTTAACCAACATGTGTATACCTAACAATTACATAGTAACCAACATATAATATGATAGTAACCAAAATCCCATTTTGAGAGCACAAAAATGGTATCCAAATCATAATATAGCAGTAACCAGAACACAATATAATAGTAACCATAACATTTATTTAATGTTAACCATATTTTCTACAGGAAAACAAATTTATTTGTTTCATAAAAACTATAGCATTATTAAATAACAAAAAAACAAACCTTTTCATGCATATTTTGGGGAATGCAGAAAGACCTGCAAGTATTTTGACTAGCACCCATGGTGGTAGACGATGAACAAGTCGATCCAAACTTTGATGTATATGGAGACCACAAAACGGCACTCTTTGCATGTTCACGGACAGGTCTACCATCGGCTTTATGGACTCTTTTCTGCAACTCATCACACTAAACTATGTCCTGTGTGGTCAGAACCATCTGATCAAGTGCAGACTTGTTTTCTGCCTCACATTTATACCCCTTTTTTAATTGACAGAAAAGGTAACAGATACGATTAAATTTTCAACATAAACATATGTAGTTAACTAATATATGCAATAACAAACTGACTGAACAATAACCGACAGACTAAAATGAACATATTATAATAGTAACCAAAATAAAATAAATTAGTAACCAAATCATAATATAATAGTAACCAACACACATTGTAATATTAACCAACACACATTATAATAGTAACCATAACATATATAATAGTAACCAAATCACAATATAAGAGTAACCAAAACCTAGAGAGCGTGTAAAAAAAAGATGGCATGTCGTTATAACACTAACCTTAGCAGCAACATACACAACAATCTCTTTCCCAGTACATTGGCTTAATATGTCAAAAGATGGCATGTCATTATTTTTGCCAATCTGTGCAAAGTAAAAAATAACCAATTAATCATTAAAAAAAAGACATATAACACATAACAAAACAAACAAATATGTCTAACCTTGACATTTTCTTCATCATCATTATTTTTTATTTCATAATGTTCTTCAACCATAACATCACGTTCAACTTCATTACTAATCTCAATTTCATTCCCATCCTTCTTCTCAACGAAATTCGACACATCATCACCATCATTATTCTTATTCAGTTTTGAACCATCATCAACATCCTCATCAAGATAGGGCTCATCCACCATAACATCATGTTCACACTCTTTAACAACTTCAGTTTCAAATTCATCATTCTTCTCATCAACTTTCAACCCATCATCACCATCCTCATCATCATCATTATAATTTCCTTTAAAAACATCAGCATCCTCATCAGCAACATCATCAGCTTCATCATCATCATTATCACCATCAGCAGCAGCAGCAGCATCATTAGAATAAGAATCATCATTAGAATCACCATCAACTTGTTTGTCCCCAACGTCTTTGATCTCGCGTAACTCATCTCTAATAATTAACCTAAAGTCCCGGCATATCTGAACGTGTAAAATCTGCATCTCATCTCTAATATCAGCCCGCAATTTTCCAATGTCTTTCTTAATTTCAGACACTTTCTTCTCCAACGGCCTAAACCGTGCATCAATTGCATCTTTAACGTCAGATATATCAAATTCAATGTTGTCAACCTTCACTTTTTTTTCAACCTTCTTATTAGCATCTTTCTCATTGAAAAAGTGAAGCCCACCCAAATCAAGTCGATCCGTCTCCTCGGCCGAGGGAATCCAACTTTTTATCCTCAGCTGAAAAACATTAAGTACACTTTAGTATAGCATCTAACAAACATTGTACAATTAAAATAAAAAAAATCAGAAAATAAAGAATCATAAAATATAATCAGTAACCAAATACATGGGTACAGATAACCAACTGTATAGTAATCAGTAACCAAATACATGTGTAAAGATAACCAAATGTGTATATTCAGGTAACCAACAACATTGTTATTAGTAACCTACATCTAATATAATAAGTAACCAAATGTGTATATTCAGGTAACCAATAACAGTGTTATTATTAACATGAATATAATATAATCAGTAACCAAATGCGTATATAAAGGAAACTAACTACATTGTTAATAGTAAACTTCACAAAATATAATCAGTAACCAATTGTATAACTAAAGTTAACCTATTACATTCTTAGTAGTAAACTGCATACCTGTCTGGAACAAAATACTAGGTCGTTCAGCTTGTCATTTGTAGGGGGCTTCACTAGCTCCTTCCATCTAAATAAATGAACATCTGATGGATGCTTGTCATTACATATACCCCAAGCTTTGAATGTCGGAATGGTTTCAAACATAAACACTTGGAATACATAAGGAAGCCCGTTCAACTTGTATAATTTGGTATAATGCTCCTTATAGAAATTATATATCGACCCACCATTCCTTCCTTTCTTCAAACGCCCCTTCAAAGCATTGTTTTAGGAATAATCATATGAATGATATTCCTATGATTTGATTATGATATAAATGAATGAATATGCAAGTATGCTTGTATTAAGAAAAGCTGAAAGTCCTTTGATAGATAATAGGAACATATGTATAAGGACTTAGAATGAATTGATCAAATATGTTAGGTTGATCCTACATAAGCAAAACAGCTTTGTAAAGTCCTTAAAAAGAAATGATGTACAAGGAATATAAATATAGAAAGATCAAGCTTGTTAGGTTGATCTTATAATGTAATAGATAGGCTTGTCTGATCATCGAGCACTGCACCAGAAATCTTAGTCTGCCAGGAGAGTCAAGAAAAACTAGACAGCTATCGAGGCAGAATCGTAGACTGCAAGATAGTAGATCTCAAAGTTCGTAGACTGCCAGGAGAGATGAGGAAGGATCATAGTGTGTCGAGAAGAACATTTTCGAAGCCATAGTCTTCTGAGGATGTCATGTTTAGAATCATAGAGACAGCCTATCTACGAGTCGATCGAGCATCTGCCAAAGCCAAGTCAAGAATCATAGACTACACTTGGAGTCATAGAGTCTACTGATCAATTAGAGGCAGAGATCGTAGTCGAGCAAGATCAGATGAAGACAACGAGCATAAAGACAAAAATTGTAGAGTGTCAAGATCTGATCTCAAAGTCGTAGTGTCTGCACAACCCAAGGCAGAATCATAGATTGTAGAACTAAGGCGTCAACAAATGTGCTCACAATGCCAAGGCAGAATCGTAGAGCAAACACATTTCTCAATAATTGAGCACTCCCAGAATATCCAAAAGATGAAGCCTCTGGTCAAAGCTGCAAAGATATATTTCACCTGAAAGGAGCTAGAGTGCACTCAACGAATGGCTAGCAAGCTAACAGAAGATCTAAGCACCAACCCAATCACCATTCAGATTGAGTTAAAAAGCCTTTCAAGATGAAGTCTTCTACAAGTAGATCAAAACAAGACTTTAGCAAAAGTGACTGACTAAGGAAAATTCAACAAGTGTAGTTGCTATCAAATGAACAGAAGACAAAGATCTTGGGGTCAACTAGGATCGTAGTGTTTGCCAAAGCAAAGAAGGAATTGATGAAGTGTATATAGAGATACTGGTCAGTTTCTGAAGAATAAGGTTAAAGTGATTAAGCATGGGTCAGTCCATTGATGATAAGTAAATGGGAGATCACAAGGAGAAAGTGAGCTGGGCATGCCAAAAATCTTAGGTGTCTTGCTATTCAGAAGGGACCAGAACAAGGGGTCAAGCTATCAGTTCCTAAGAACAGTCAAAGGCAAACAGAAGTATTGAAGAACTGAACAAATGAAGAAAGAAGTGTTCTACATTGAAGATCCAATGAACACTCTTCAGGATCGTAGTGTTGTCTCAACTAGTCAATGAGCAACATTCAACAAGACACTACGATCAGGTCCAAGAACATTTGCATCAAAATCGTAGAGAATTGTCATCTGAAGATTGAAGCATTGTCAACGGTTTAATCTGAAGATTGATATTCGAACAGAGCTTATTGAGAGCATCGATGCAAAAGGACAACCTCTGATCTAGAAATCAGAGAGAAGAAATAAGGTCGATTACCTACCCAAGACATCAAAGTGAAATCTCTGACGGGGTAGGTGAAACAGTAGACTGCAGTGTCAGAAAGTCATAAAGAGGATGTCATGTCACATCAAATAACTCGAGATCTGCGAGGCAATTCAAACTAATTTTAATGGCTATATTCCAACGGGAAGATTAGGAAGGAGTATATATCAGCCAGAGCTTCAAAGATCAAGAGTTAAAAAAGTTGCAGAATTGTTGAGTTGTTAAAATGCTATCTTGTTGACTCTACAAGTTCCACCAGAGCTAAATAGAACAAGTCTCAGTGACAGTGAGACTACAAAGGTGGAAGTGAAGCAATCTTGAAGAAGGACTTGAATAGACTAAAAGCTTCACTCAACAAAGATGAGAATTCCACTAAAGATGGTAGCTAAGCTGAGAGCCGAGAAGGTTAAGAAGATAGCATTCAGAAAAGTGGCAGAGTACAAAGAAGATCAAGAAAGCCACTCTACAGATCACCATGAACCAAAAGCTAAAAAAGAATAGATGCAGAATCATGTCTGCAAAACATTCAAGAAGGGTTCAGGGATTGCTAAGTGCCAGACGAAGTCTACCAATAACTTAGACACTTAGCAAACCTAGATGGTGATGGTGCACAACTGACATCAGATGAAGATGAGAATAAAAGAGCGAAGATCAGCTGCACCAAAGAAGATGTAGTCCAGACTCTAAGCAGAATGCCAAGAGGACTATGCCAAGCTGCTAATGTGAGACCCCGAATTTTATGAAATGAAAGTATTCAATTTTCTTATAATTATTTTATTTAGTAAATGGTTAAATTGATAAAGGGTTAAAGTTAAGGGTGATATGTGAAAATTTTTGCAAAGTATACAAGTTGTTATAAAATATTTGTTTGGTCGGGGAATATTCTTTTTGTCGGGGAATATCTGTACGATGGCACAATCATTGGTGGACCCCATAATGGAAGTATTGTCGTAGTAAGGAAACGATAGAATTATCTTTTTATAAAAATAACAGCGAAAGTGTTACCGTTAAAACTGTTGAACCACTCGGTAGTAAAAGTACAATAATACGCGTGGTTCCATAGTAGCACACAATATTGATTATTGATGCTTACGTGAGAAGTCACTCAGTTATACTCAATTATTGTTACAGTAATTACTGCATCATATCTCTCATATTATTGATTCAGTTATTGTAATAAAGATTCATCTCGTGATAATATTTTATATATTATTGAATCAATAATTGAGACGACAAAGTTATTCATATTATTATTTGCAATATTGACAATGTCTAGAAGTTCTGTTAAGGAGAGGTTTGGTCACCTAATTGCGCGCCAATAGGAAAAAATCCTTATCGGAAAGCCCCCTCTTTCCTGGGAACGACCTGGTTGTTAAATATTGTGATTTATAATATTAATGATGAATGTTATAAAAAATCGAATTTAAGTTCGGAGTTGATTTTGGAGATGCGAACGTGATATTTGAGTCCGGAACGATGAAATTAGTATAAATAAACTATAAACACAAAATTTGTTGGGGTTGACTTTTTGGTCAAAAAAGTTAATAGTTGACTTTTTCGGAAAAAGTCAAACTTCAAAATTTCAAAAATGAAATTTTTGAGAAAGATATTTCTATTGTGTTGGGATTGTTAGTGTTAGTGGAAATCGACATTTATTTCGATATTAATTGATGTCTGGAAGTTTTACTGACCAATCGGGTAATTAATCGGATAAATGAGCAATTAGTTGCTATTAATTCACATGATTATAACTATTTGTTTACATGTGTATACTATTGATTCACATTCATGTACTATTAGGGGAGTTGGTGCAAGGTTGATAATACTTGCATGACTAAGTTAAAAATAAAGGTATTGATGGAGGTATTATACTGTAATTCGTATTTTCACATGATTATCACTATTGATTCACATGATTGAACTATTGATTCACATTATTTACTATTAGGGGAGGTGGTGCAAGTTTGATAATACTTGCAGGACTAAATTAAAAATGAAAGAAAAGTTGGAGGTATTATACTGTAATATTTCAAGCCCCAAAACGTGCAATTATTGAAACTATATTTTCCTATAAATAGAAGCTCATTCTTCCTTCATTTCTGACCAATTCACTAAAGCTTTAGAGCAATTATTATAGAGAGAAATTATAGAGAGAAAGAAAAAGAGAAGTCTACTACCTCTTTACTCCAATATCCAGTTTCTTTTTAAGGTAAGGGGTATTATTTCTTTTGTATTCATGAAGAGAGCTATTGTTATTCCATTCCTTATTATTATGTTGGAATAACCTGTCTATGCGAAGTACTGCATACATGGTGAAATTCTTCTATTATTCAATTCATTATTATTATGTTAGAATATCCTGTCTGTGCGGATTACCCACGTGATTTGTTTTGTTCGTTCTTTATTATTCTGTTGAATATCACGTGCGTGCGGATTACGCATGACCTAGTTCCATTTTTTATTATTCATTGGAATAACCTATCTCGTGCGCTTTTTATCGCATGCCCGGTGAATTTTTGTTATTCCATTCTTTATTATTCGTTGGAATATCATTCGCATGCGGATTACGCATTGACCGGTTCCATTCTTTATTATTCTCATTGAATAACTCGTCTCTCTGCGATCTATCGCATGCATTGTGAATTTTTCTCGTTATTCCATACTTTATTATTTCGTTAGAATAACTCGCCTATGTGGATTACCGCATGCATGGTGAATGATCATTTGTATTCATTCCTTATTAAATTGTAGAAATGATCTCGTTTACGCGGATTACCGCACGTAAGTGTAAAAATCCATTTATAGTTTTCGTAATTTTTCGACCTCAAAAATTCGTGAAAAATTTGAAATGATAATTTGATGAGTTTTCTATATTGTGTCCAAAGATGGCGATTTTTGGATGTATAGATTAAGAGTTATGGATTTTATGGGAAAAGACTATTTTAAAAGTAAACCCTTATAACTCCTTGTGGTTAACTCCAAAATTGGTGAAATTTTTATTGGGAGTACATGTATATAACAGGAGTATACCCTATAAATTATGGAATTTTTGGACAAAAGTACAATTTATGATAAATGTCTAAATATTCGGCAGTTTTGGCCATATGAAAAATAGTAAATGAATTTTAAAAATTTCGAGAAAAATATATGTTCAATATGGAACTATATTCTGCTAAATCCAAGAAAGTAAATATTTTTGGGACTGATTTGGTATTTTTTATGAAAATGAACTAGTTATGAGTAAATAAATTAAATATGTTATGTGAAGTAACAAAATTGGAAAATAGGATTTTATGGCTTGAGAATCCTATATAGGGTATATGCAGATTTTTGATGAGGGATTTGATCATTGGTGATGAAATCTTATGAGTATGGCATTTTTGAATGATTAAAATGCATTATTTGGTAAAGTGTAAATAATTGAGATAAATTGTTTATAAGTTTAAGAAGTGATTAAAATATTGTTATAATATTAATAATATTAGATTATGAGTTTATTAAGTGATTGATAATATTTGGATAAATTTAAAGTCTTTAATATTTATCCTTGTTTTCGCTTATATCATGGTCATCATCCTCATGTTTATATTGTGATGAAAGTCATCTGTGGCTTACGTGCAAAGTTGGACTGTTAATTATTAGTTTTATAGTTGTATATCTTTGGCTTACGTGCAAAGATGGACTATTGATTATTGGTTTTATAGTTGTATATCTTTAGCTTACGTGCAAAGATGGACCGTTGATTATTGTATGTATATCGTTGGCTTACGTGCAAAGATGGACTGTTAATTATTAGTTTTATAGTTGTATATCTTTGGCTTACGTGCAAAGATGGACTGTTGATTATTGGTTTTATAGTTGTATATCTTTGGCTTACATGAAAAGATGGACCGTTGATTATTGGTTGTATATCTTTGGCTTACGTGCATTGATGGACAGTTGTTGGTATGATTAAAACCAGGGATTATTCGATATAATCATGACCATTGTTGAAAACACGAATATCCTTGGCTCGTAGTGCATGGATAATTCGTGGTCGTAATATTAATGAATATCCTCGTCAGAAAAGTGTGTGGATGATTCGATGATGTGGATTAATTATTAAGCTGAGTCTCAGCGATAACATATTGATAATACACTTTTAAATCGTAGAAGATAGTAGATATCATGCTCTACTTGACTCTTCTATATACAGTTGTATGTCTTTGGCTTGTAGAACAAAGATGAATTGTTGATGAATATCTTTGGCCCGTAGTGCAAAGATAAATTTATTAGTATGATTATGAACAAGAATTGTGATTTGGTATAACCATGATTTTTGATGTTTCAGGTGAAGATAGACGATGAAAATTATCTTCATCCTAGGTGCGAAGAGGAATTTAGAATCACAATTATGATTATGAGTTATTCATATGATTGTGGACAGGAATTGTTGATTGATGTTACAGGTATAAAATATTTTTGGTAGACTTTTAACATGGAGAAGATAATAGACCTGGTGGTCTATTTGACTCTTCTAATGGATTGCTCGTTCCGCTGCAACTATGGTTGAAAAGTTTTATCATCTACCATATGTTCTAAATCTCGATTTATTATCGACGATGAAGGCTATTGATAATTTAATTATCTTTAGTCATGATATTCTTTACTGGGCTATTTGTGCTCACCCTTTGCTTCACAATTCCTTTCAGGTAATAAGAGTGTAACTGGGTCGAGTGGGGATAACAGGGAAATAGTGTGATGGTGGGAGATTTCAAGTTTCTCAATACATTATAAAAACGCATATGACATGCAAAAAAGATAATTGTATTGAGGACCTAAGATGTGTGTTTCATATTTTATACATCACTTAATAATTAATTTTGGTGAACAACAATAGGGTGATGAGAACCCGACTTTGAAAGCGTCAAAAGTGCACCTCATTAGAATGAATATGATAGTAATCTTCTCGTTCTTCTTTCGGGGTCTTAAAATATTTGTCATTGTATTTTATATGGCATTGTAATAATTTGAGTTTGGATATCGTCTACTTAGATAATATTATATTATTAAAACTCAATTTTATGTGTCATGCATTTACTACACGTATTACGACAGTTCAACAGTTGTATAAATAAAGTTTGTATTTGATTTTTATAGTGTGATATCTAGCGACTCAAATGGGTCGTGTAGACTTATTTTGGGGGCGTCACAAATGGTATCAGAGCTTAGGGATATGGTCGCTGGCGGAGATATGAGTCTAGAACTAGGAGGGGAGAGACGAGTAATATACTTCGCTAGTGTGTGACTTACCTAAGCTGAAATTGTTTACTTGATAAGATGAAAAATTGTGATATGTCAATTAACCTTTGTTTTGAAGGTATATTATAGCATGATATCAGAAATAAAAGAGATGAACAATGGGAAAATCATGATACAGAGGAAATAACCGAGAAGGTACGATCCGAAAAGAAAGCAAGGTATTCTCATCTCTTCGAACTACCAGGTACATAAATTTCGAGGGCGAAATTTCATAAGGAGGGGAGATTGTGAGACCCCGAATTTTATGAAATGAAAGTATTCAATTTTCTTATAATTATTCTATTTAGTAAATGGTTAAATTGATAAAGGGTTAAAGTTAAGGGTGATATGTGAAAATTTTTGCAAAGTATGCAAGTTGTTATAAAATATTCGTTTTTAGGGGAATATTCTTTTTTGTTTGGGAGTATCCGCATAAATCTATTAATAATCATTGGTAGAACACACAATGTAAGTATTGTCGTAGTAAGGAAACGACATGTAATTATCTTTTATAAAAATAATCTGTGAAAGTGTTACCGTTAAAACCGTTAAACTACTCGTAGTAAAAAAAGTACGAAGAATACGCGTTATTGCATAGTAGTACACCAGATTGATTATTGATGCTTACGTGAGAAGTCACCGCTTATACTCAATTATTGTTATAAAGAATTGTTGCATCATATCTCTCATATTATTGATTCAGTTATTGTCATAGTATCATCTGCATAATATTTTATATATAATTGAATCAATAATTGAGAATATTGATAATGTCTAGAAGTTCTGTCAAGGAGAGATTTGGTCACCTAATTGTGCGCCAATAGGGAGAAATCCTTATCAAAAAGCCCCCTCTTTCCTGGGAACGACCTGGTTGTTAAATATTGTGAGTTATAATATTAATGATGAATGTTATAAAAAAATCGAATTTGAGTTCGGAGTTGAATTTGGAGACGCGAATGTGATATTTGAGTCTGAAACGATGAAATTAGTATAAATAAACTATAAACACAAAATTTGTTGGGGTTGACTTTTTGGTCAAAAAAGTTAATAGTTGACTTTTTCAGAAAAAGTCAAACTTTAAATTTTCAAAAATAAACTTTTTGAGAAAGATATTTCTGTTGTGTTAGGATTGTTAGTGTTAGTGGAAATCGACATTTATTTCGATATTAATTGATGTCTGGAAGTTTTACTGACCAATCGGGTAATTAATCGGATAAATGAGCAATTAGTTGCTATTAATTCACATGATTATAACTATTTGTTTACATGTGTATACTATTGATTCACATTCATGTACTATTAGGGGAATTGGTGCAAGGTTGATAATACTTGCATGACTAAGTTAAAAATAAAGGTATTGATGGAGGTATTATACTGTAATTCGTATTTTCACATGATTATCACTATTGATTCACATGATTGAACTATTGATTCACATTATTTACTATTAGGGGAGGTGGTGCAAGTTTGATAATACTTGCAGGACTAAATTAAAAATGAAAGAAAAGTTGGAGGTATTGTACTGTAATATTTCGAGCCCCAAAACGTGCAATTATCGAAACTATATTTTCCTATAAATAGAAGCTCATTCTTCCTTCATTTCTGACCAATTCACTAAAGCTTTAGAGTAATTATTATAGAGAGAAATTATAGAGAGAAAGAAAAAGAGAAGTCTGCTACCTCTCTACTCTAATATACAGTTTCTTTCTAAGGTAAGGGGTGTTATTTCTTTTGTATTCATGAAGAGAGCTATTGTTATTCCATTCCTTATTATTATGTTGGAATAACTGCCTGTATATCAAATCGCATACATGGTGAAATTCTTCTATTATTCCATTCTTTATTATTCTCGTTGAATATCCCGTCTGCATGCATCGTGATTACGGTGAATTGACCTAGTTCCATTCTTTATTATTTCATTGGAATAATATTCCTATCGCGTGAATTTATCGCATGTCTCGGTGAAATTCATTGTTATTCCATTCTTTATTCTTTATTATTCATTTGGAATATCCTATCTCGTGCGGATTACGCATGATTCAGTTCCATTCTTTATTATTCATTGGGAATAACTCGTCTCTACTATGCGGTCTATCGCATGCATGGTGAATTTTTCTCGTTATTCCATTCTTTATTATTTCATTGGAATAACTCGTCTATGTGGATTACGCATGCATGATGAATGATCCTTTGTATTCATTCCTTATTAAATTGTAGAAATGATCTGTCTACGTGGATTACCGCATGGCGGGTGAAAATCCATTTGTAATTTTGTAATTTTTCTTACCCTCAAAAATTTTGGAAAAATTTGAAATGATAATTTGATGAGTTTTCTATATTGTGTCCAAAGATGGCGATTTTTGGATGTATAGATTAAGAGTTATGGATTTTATGGGAAAAGACTATTTTAAAAGTAAACCCTTATAACTCCTTGTGGTTAACTCTAAAATTGGTGAAATTTTTATTGGAAGTACATGTATATAACATGAGTATACCCTGTAAATTTTGGAATTTTTGGACAAAAGTACAATTTATGATAAATGTCTAAATATTCGGTAGTTTTGGCCATATGAAAAAAAGAAAATGAATTTTAAAAATTCCGAGAAAAATATATGTTCAATGTGGGACTATATTCTGCTAAATCCAAGAAAATAAATATTTTTGGGACTGATTTGGTATTTATCATGAAAATGAAATAGTTATGAGTAAATGAATTAAATATGTTATGTGAAGTAACAAAATTGGAAAATAGGATTTTATGGCTTAGGAATCCTATATAGGGTATATGCAGATTTTTGATGAGGGGATTTGATCATTGGTGATGAAATCTTATGAGTATGACATTTTTGAATGATTAAAATGCATTATTTGGTAAAGTGTAAACAATTTATATAAATTATTTATAAGTTTAAGAAGTGATTAAAGTTATAATATTAATAATATTAGATTATGAGTTTATTAAGTGATTGATAATATTTTGATAAATTTAAAGTCTTTAATATTTATCCTTATTTTCGCTTATATCATGGTCATCATTTTCATGCTTATATTGTGATGAAAGTCATCTTTGGCTTACGTGCAAAGATGGACTGTTAATTATTAGTTTTATAATTGTATATCTTTGGCTTACGTGCAAAGATGGACTGTTGATTATTGGTTTTATAGTTATATATCTTTGGCTTACGTGTAAAGATGGATGGTTGTATATCTTTGGCTTACGTGCAAAGATGGACTGTTAATTATTAGTTTTATAGTTGTATATCTTTGGCTTACGTGCAAAGAAAGATGAACCTATTGATTATTGGTTTTATAGTTGTATATCTTTCGCTTACGCGTACATGTATGGACCGTTGATTATTGGTTGTATATCTTTGGCTTACGTGCATTGATGGTCAGTTGTTGGTATAATTATAACCAGGGATTATTCGGTATAATCATGACCATTGTTGAAAACACGAATATCCTTGGCCCGTAGTGCATGGATAATTCGTGGTCGTAATACTAATGAATATCCTTGGCCGTAGTGCAGGGATGATTCGATGATGTAGATTAATTATTAAGTTGAGTCTTAGCGATAACATATTGATAATACACTTTTAATTCGTAGAAGATAGTAGATATCATGCTCTACTTGACTCTTCTATATACAGTTGTATATATTTGGCTTGTAGAACAAAGATGAATTGTTGATGAATATCTTTGGCCCGTAGTGCAAAGATAAATTTATTAGTATGATTATGAACAAGAATTGTGATTTGGTATAACCATGATTTTTGATGTTTCAGGTGAAGATAGGCGATGAAAATTATCTTCATCCTAGGTGCGAAGAGGAATTTAGAATCACAATTATGATTATGAGTTATTCATATGATTGTGGACAGGAATTGTTGATTGATGTTACAGGGATAAAACATTATTAGTGGACTTTTAACATGGAGAAGATAATAGACCTGATGATTTATTTGACTCTTCTAATGAATTGCTCGTTCCGCTGCAACTATGGTTAAAAAGTTTTATCATCTACCATATATTCTAAATCTCTGATTTATTATTGACGAAGGCTATTGATAATTTAATTATATTTAGTCATGATATTCTTTACTGGGCTATTTGTGTTCACCCTTTGCTTCACAATTCCTTTCAGGTAATAAGAGTGTAGCTGGGTCGAGCGGGGATAACAGGGAAATAGTGTGATGGTCCGAGACTTTCGAAGTTTCTCAATACATTATAAAATAGCATGACATGCAACAGATAATTGTATTGAGGACCTAAGATGTGTGTGTCATATTTTATACGTCACTTAATAATTGATTTTGGCGAACAACAATAGGGTGATGAGAACCTGACTTTGAAAGCGTTAAAAGTGCACCTCATTAGAATGAATATGATAGTAATCTTCTCATTCTTCTTTGGGGTCTTAAAATATTTGTTGCTGTATTTTTATATGGCATTGTAACAATTTGAGTTTGGATACTGTCTACGAGACAATATTGTATTAAAACTCACAACTTATGTGGTGTCGTACTCTGCACAACAGTTCAACAGTTGTATAAATAAAGTTTGTATTTAATTTTTATAGTGTGATATCTGGCAACTCAGAATGGGTCGTGTGGACCTATTTTGGGGGCATCACAGCTAAGTACATAAGATGTTCAAGCTTAAAGACATCTTAGCAGCAGGGCAATAACAAAACAAATACAACAAGCCAGGGCCTGAGGGGTCCTTTTCTAGAGGGACTAAATGAAGTTCTAAGCCTGCCGGGCTTGAAGAGTTCCTAGGGAACTAGAGGAGTTCCAAGCCTGCTGGGCTTGAAGAGTTCTTAGTGAACTGAAGTTCCAAGGTCTGGCCGGCCTGAAGGAATCTTAGTGATTCAGTGGTGCGCCCTTCCTTAGTGGAAATCTCGCTAGTTGAAAGCAGAAGAGTGGATTAGGAGCTTAAGTCTCTGAACCACTTAAAATCCCTTGTGTCATTTACTTTATGTCATTTACATTATGTACCTAACTGCCATAACTGCTATGTATGTATTAACTGCTTACAACTTAACTAACTCTAAGAACAATGTCTGTATGATTATGAATATATCAATGAAGGGGATCTTTTACTTATTCCACTGTGCTTGAAAAGATTCTTATGTTTGTAGTATGCTAAGTCATTAGCAATACAAAATAAAAGACAAAAGTATTTGAAAATGAAAAAGGATCTATTCAACCCCCCTTCTAGATCTATTGTGTGCCTATTGGGAACTAACAATTGGTATCAGAGCAAGTTCTCATGCTATATTCAAAAGTTAATCGCTTTGAGTCTAATCCTAGGCACAAACATTGTTCTAAACTTAGTTTAGTAGTAAGCCACTTGTAAATGCAGATGGGCTCACAAGTTGGAAATATTGTGTACAGGTAAATGTGTATATACACCTAAAGCTGCTCAAATTGGTCCATGTTCTTAAATGCCATAACAACAATACCAATCCTTGCTCATAGTCAATCTTGTAGTCTGAAAAAGCAGATATGGGAGCTCAAGAGGCATCAACTGTGAGACCCCAAATTTTATGAATAAAGATTTAAATTTCTCGAAATATTTTCTTTGAATATTATGGTGTGGATTTGATATAATGTTATAGTTGTGGGTAATATTTATAAATTTTGCAAAGTATGCAAGTTGTTATATAATATTCGATTGGTCGGGGAATATTCTTTTTGTCGGGGAATATCCGCACGACGACGGCACAATCATTAGTGGACCCCACAATGTAAGTATTATCGTAGTTAAAAAATGATAGAATTATCTTTTATAAAAATAACTACGAAAGTGTTACCATTAAAACCGTTGAACTACCCTAGTAGTAAAAAATGCGAATAATGCGTGGTTGCATAGTAGCACACCAGATTGATTATTGATGCTTGCATAAGAAGTCACTTTGTTATACTCAATTATTGCTACAAGAATTCACGCATCATATCTCTCATATATTATTGATTCAATTATTGTTACAAAGATTATCATCCGATAATATGTTATATTATTAAATCAATAATTGAGACGGCAAGAAAGTTATTTATATTATTATTTGCAATATCGACAATGTCTAAAAGTTCATCAAGGAGAGGTTTGGTCACCTAATCAAGCGCTTAATAAGGAGAAATCCTTATCGAAAAGCCCCTCTTTCCAGGGAACTAACATTTGTTAAATATTGTGAATTATAATATTAATGATGAATAAGTTTGTGTTGATTAAAGATGAAATTGATAGTTCCATTGTGTTGGAATTATTAGTGTTAGTGAAAATCGACATTTATTTCGATAATAATTGATGTCTGGAGGTTATATTGACCAATCGGGTAATTAACCGAATAAATGAGCAATTAATTGCTATTAATTCATATGTTTATAACTATGTGTTCACATGTGTGTACTATTGATTCACATGATTTACTATTAGGGGAATTGGTGCAAGATTGATAATACTTGCACGACTAAGTTAAAAATGAAGGTATAGATGAAGGTACTATACTATAATTAATTTTTTCACATGTTTAGAACTATTGAGTCACATGATTTACTATTGATTCACATGATTTACTATTAGGGGAGGTGGTGCAAGTTTGATAATACTTGCATGACTAAATTAAAAATGAAGAAAAAGAGGAAGGTATTATACTATAATATTTTGAGCCCCAAAACGTGCAATTATTGAAACTACATTTTCCTATAAATAGAAGCTCATTCCTTCATTATTTTTCACCAATTCACTAAAGCTATAGAGCAATTATTATAGAGAGAAAGAAGAAGAGAAGTCTGTTACTTCAATATTCCAGTATCCAGTTTCTTCTAAGGTAAGGGGTATTATTCTTTCGTATTCATGAAGAGAGTTATTTTCTTTCAATACTCGTAAGGGTTGTTATTCCATTCTTTATTATTATGTTGGAATAACCTCGCCTCATGCCAAGCACCGCATACATGGTGAAATTCTTCGTTATTCCATTCTTTATTATTCTCGTTGAATAACTTGTCTACGCTGATCTATCGCATCGCCGGTGAATTCTTTTGTTATTCCATTCTTTATTATTATCGCATTGGAATATCCCATGCAGGTGGATTACGCATGACCTGGTTCCATTCTTTATTATTCTATTGGAATATCTCGTCTGCATGTGATTACTACGCATGACCTTGTTCCGCTTCTTTATTATTCATTGGAATATCCACATTCATGCGGATTACGCATGACCTGGTTCCATTCTTTATTATTCTGTTGGAATAACCTGTCTATATGGATTATCGCATGCATGGTGATTGATCCTTCGTATTCATTCTTTATTAAATTATGGAAATGATCTGTCTACGTGGATTACCGCATAGCGGGTGAAAATCCATTTGCAGTTTCGTATATTCTATTATACTTGTATGAGATATCATTTCTTTTGTACTCGTCATGGAATATCATTTTCTTTGGTATTTTTCTTTTACGAATTACTATTCATGGGTTACTATTCACTCTAGTATTATTCACTCGGGTATTCGGGGCACTTTTCGTGCTGGAGTACTATTCACGAGTTACTATTCACGGGTTACTATTCACCCGATTACTATTCACTCTAGTATCATTTACTCGGGTATTCGGGATACTTTTCGTGTCGGGGTACTATTCACGGGGTACTATTCCCGAAGTACTATTCACGGGGTACTATTCACCCAAAAAATATATTTCTTTTCTGTCCAAATTATTTTTGGTGCATGAATATTATTCTTGAATTTTACTCTACAAAGCAGTATCATGTTGACAATTTGGAAGTTATTGATTTCTGGATAAATTAAATTATAAATCTTTAAAATTTATCCTTAAACTTGTTTTATTGAATTATTATGTCATTGTCATCATCCTCATGCTTATATTGTGATGAAAGTCATCTTTGGCTTACGTGCATAGATGAACTTGGTATGATTATAACCAGGGATTAATCGGTATAATCATGACCGTAATGTGACGAATGATGTGGTAAAAGTCCTCATTGGCTTGTAGTTCATTGATGGATAGTTGTTGGTATGATTATGACCAGGGATTATTCGGTATAATCATGACCATTGATGATTACATGAATATCCTTGGTCGTGGTGCAGGGATGATTCAATTTTATTTATTAAACTGAGTCTCAGTGATAAAGTTGATGAGAAACTTTTTAAATCATAAAAGATAGTAGATTTTATGCTCTACTTGACTCTTCTAATGGATTGCTTATTCCGCTGCAGTTGTTGATCTAAAACTTGTTGTCTCATTATATTCTATCGGTTGTTATACTATGAAGGCTAAGGATAATTTATTCTCGCATTATCTTAGTCATAATATTTTTCATCGGGCTAGTTGAGCTCACCCTTTCTTTCACCTGTTTCTTCGTGAAATGAGAATATAGTTGGGACTAGTCGGGGAACTGGAGTGACGGTCAGATGATAGCATTAGTAGTCCTCACTATTTTGTTAAATAGTGTGACAATAAATGTAATGAGGACTCCTTTGAGTGTGGATATTGTCTAGATGACAATATTCTTATTAAAACTCTCAGTTTATGTTTTGTCGTATTTTACACGACTGTTGTATTAAAGAAGTTTGTATTTGATTTCTGTACCAAATATCTGGCAACCCAAGATGGGTGATGTATACCTATTTTGGGGGCGTCACATCAACAGCAAAGAGTCAAGCATCCACCAGACTCAAAGATGAAAAGGCCATATATGCTAAGAAGTACTCATTCAGAGAAGAAAGAAGAATCTCTCAAATTTATATTTGGCCAACCAACAGCTGGATGTGAATCTTGAGGACTCAAGGCTGTCAAAGAACTAAAGATGTCAAGATTCTTTGAGCCTACATCTTCAAGACTTTGACTGATTGATCAAAGGACAACTGGAGCAAAAAGTTGTCAGAAGTGATGGAAAAAGTATGCACATCAATGCCTAACCTCAGTATATTAAGATAAATTACTGTCAAGAAAGTGACAATGTAAAGGTACGGTTCCTCATTAGTATAAATGTGTACATCATATGGCATCACCTTATGCACTATAACTGTATTCTATCAAGAGACCATACTCTACCTAAAAAGGAGAAGAGAGAAAGTACACTGAAGTTGGAAACTCAAATGCTAACAAACTTTCTCTCCATTCAAATTTTAGGTTGAAGATAACATCTTGAAAGAAGTCTGAAATAGGTCATAAGCATACCAAGGTTTAATTATTCTTAAGTGGAAAAATCTTTGCTGATGGGTCAGTATGTATGCACAAACCTATGTTCTAAGTTTTTAATAACACATAGAGCATGATCAGTTCTACAAGAGTATCTTGAAGATTCGTAGAAACTGATCACCTCCATGAATCAATCAGATACAAATAAGTGTTAGAGTTGATTCTCACTCTGTGAACATTTAAACTCTATGAACATAACCAAGCAAATGATAAAACCATCAAAGAAAAAGAGTGTCTTGTTAAAATGGTTAATCTTATATACACTCATCATCGTCCATCTTAAAATATAATATCTAAATTGGATACATGCATGAATATGATTGGTGGTGATCAATATGATGAAAGTTCAAACACATGAGGAACGGGGATTTTTAAGGCTAACCTGGCAGGACCCATTTAACCATGGGTACCAAAAATAGAAATTTATCTAAACTGCAGGTACTTGGTCTATCTGACCACACTAAGGAATGCGGAAGCAGAAGACTTCAGTCAAGAGGATTCAAACCAGCAGAAGGCTTAAGATATTTCAGAAATGATTCTGACAAAATTCTTATTTGTCAAAGCCTGTGCTTGAAAATTGTTGAGCTAACATAAATAAAGCTCACATGGTTGTTGATCTCTATATGGAAACAGAACTCCGCAAGCAAAAACTGTCAAAAGAAGACTACGTTCGTAGTACTGTCAAATGATCATAGAGTGAACAGTCCTGAAGATATCCATTTCTATGATGCAAGAAGATTTAATTGATAATGATGACTTCAGTCAGAAAGAGATATGCAAGGCTTCCTTCTGATGCACATGAAGAAGAAGAACTCACATCTCTCTGAGAAGCCAGTATCAACCATGGGGGAGCAGTTATCTGCTAAAGAACATCAGCACTAAAAATATCAGAAACATACTATGACGTAATATACCAGTTACAGAGTCCCAAAACTTTGTGACTAACGAACCAAATGGAGATCCATAGTCAGTAGGAACGTCTCAAAACATACTACTGATAACCTTGTCTACCACCCAACTCAAAATCGTGGAGTGCCTACGATCAACCATCTGATCACAGTGTGAGAGCAGAAGAACACCACGATTACTGCCAATGTAAATGTCTAGAGTTGGTTGATGAACTCCCCAGCAGAAAAGGTCAAATGAGATATCAGTGCTAATCCCTTCTAAAGTCTTTCATCTGGAAAGCACCTCAGGGACAAACCTGACCCTTAGTTCACTCTAAGAGGTTGGCCCTTCCTAAGCTACCTTAACCCAGAAGGAATGCTTAGTCTAGTTCATCTCAAGGACCAGGACAAACAACGATCGTGGAATAGATTCTGAAGTGAACTCAACGATCGTAGTGCAACCTCAACGATCGTAGAGTAGGCTCGATGATCGCAGTCTTCCCAGAGGATACACTGGCTCATGGGGAGCTTGGAAGAACTAGACACACTCTCAACTACTTAGATTTTGTGGAGATAAGATTGGAAAGATGCCCTGCAGACTCACCTCAAAAGTTTAGTGCCCAAATTATCATGAGGTACATCAGTGGTTACGCCATGCAACTTCAAAGATGAGGATCAGTGTCAAATCATCCACTGAAGCATCTCTTAGAAGACGATCGTTGAGTCGATAAAGAAAAACGCAGAGTCCATAGCTACCTCAACAAGCTACTCTATGTACTGAAATAGTTAATAGAAGAAAAGTCAAATCTGAAGGACGAACACGATGGAGGACTTATAGATGATGACTTATCAGCAACTTACAACTGTCCCACTAAAGAACATGGAAGGAATAGTTACAAGAGGGAAATTCAAATAATTGGCAGTTTCATATTAGCGGGCTCCTCAAAAACTGCAATCCTGTCAAATCTATACCTAAGGCAAAACCTAGCTACCTCTAAACAGCCAAAATCTCTGAACAAGTTATTAAAAGCTATCGAACCTTTCTCTACCTCTCTTGTCCAAAAACCCTAAAATTCTCTTCAAAGCCTAAATCTATCAAACCTCAAGCTTCACCCTAAGTGTATTTAGCTACCTCTCATTAGACACCTGAAATTAAATACCCACATACTTTAAACTACTCAAATGGCAGATTGGCGAGTAATCACCGACATTCAGCTCAGAACAAAGACTTTTGAGAAATCTGAGAAGAAGTTCAGAGATGTTCTTGAACTCGTGAAAAAAGGCAGGATTCTCTGAATGTCTTGAGGCAAACACAAGAATATATGGTGACCTGGTCAAGGAGTTTCACTCAAATACAACCATAAATTCTGGAATCCTTTTTACCAAGGTCAAAGTTTAGATTCTGAAGCTAAACTCTTCTGACATCAATCAATGCTTAGGCCTTCCTGACCAAGATCTGAAAAGCCTGGAAGAGATCGACACTGAAAAAGCTAAGAAGATTATATAGTACAAATGAAACCCTAATATGAAGGACATGAAGAAAAAGGAGTTTCCTGAAGAATTCGAGTTCCTTGCTGAAATAGTGGGTAAATGTATCTTATGCGAAGACACTGCACATGATACTGTGATTGACCAACAGCTGAAGATCATGTCTGCTATAGTCCTAAAGGAACACATCAACTTTAGAGCTATCCTGCTTGATCAAATGTCTAAATGGCTGGATAAAGAAGAAAAGAAAAGGTTAACTGAAAAACCACTCACAAAGGTTTTTCATGGAAGGTTTTTAAGTATCATCTTGAAGAAAAAGTTGAAGAAGAAAATTAAGGATGATGAGGGTGAAATTCTTAATGTTCATAAAATAATGTCACCATTGCTGTTTGTAAACTGGAAAAAAAATCCCAAGGAAAACAAGAGGCAAATAACTTCTGGCAGCAGCAGCAAGGTTTCCGTAAGGAAGAGAAAGGCACAAGAGGTGGAAAGCAAGCCATCCCATTCTGATGACTCTGTATCTGTAGCAGTCATACCAGCAAAGAAGAAATCCAAGGGTGTGAAGAAAATTGAGACTCCACCAAGAAGTCTCTCCACTGACAGCAAGGAAGCAGGAGAAGAAAAGGTCCCAACTGTAGAAACCCCAAAGAGAAGGAGTAACAGATTACTCAAAGGACCATCTAAAAGGAAATCAAAGGTGATGAAGAAGTCAGCTCTAGCTCCCAAAGAAAGTCTGTCTTCTAAGGATGAGAGCGTAGAGTCAGAAGATGAAAAGGGAAATGAAAGTCTTAAGATTAAACCCTCAAAGAGCAAGTCCAACAATGAAGATAAAGCTGAGTCTATGAAAGAAATAGCCAACTCCGATGGTGGAGAAGAATATGCAAGTCCTATGGCTAACTCTCAAAGCATCCACTCTGATGATGAAGAAAGGTTGCAAGTTGACACAATTGCATCTTCTACTGCCAATACTCCAACAAGCTCAAAAGATGTCAATTTCGAAGAAGAAAGACATGCCCCTACTATTGCTGAACATCAAAGAAGTCTGTTTGATGATACAGAAGCTTTGGATTCTGAAGAAGAAGAGGAGTCTAAAACTCCTATAGCTGAACCTCCAAGGAAAAGAAAGAGCAACAGATTGCTTGCCAGATCTGCTCTAAAGAAGAAAGGAGAATCTTCTACTGCTGTCATTAATTTGAGTGATGATGAGTCTGAACCCGAGGGAGAAGATGCTGAAGAGGGCACTAATGATGAATGCCAGCATGAAGAATTCTCTGATGAATCAGATGAAAGGAGTCAGCATGATACAAGCTCAGAAGGTGAAGAAATGGAGAATGATGATACAATGAAGGAACAAATTGATGAGTCTGATGAGGAAAATCTACAAAGGTCTAACTCCAGTTTAGAACAGAGAGAAGATGGAAGAAACTCTAATTCTGCAGAAGAAGAACCAGAAGATTTTCACATTACCCATCCTGTAAATCGCAAGAGAAAGATTGTAGTCGAAATTGACGAATCACTGGATGTGCTCCCTGGCAGATGGATCAATCATGGGAATGAAAGGCTAAATGTGGTAATGATGACTGCAGAAAATGCGCTCAACAATCGTAAGGCTATGAAGCTAGACACCTCAACTATAATCTAAGAGCCTGAAGTCAAGAACCATGCAATAAGGTGGTTTCACCCTCATATGCCATGGGTAAAAGCATATCTTATTGAAGATAACAGCTATCTCACATGGGTTTTCTCTCATCTTCCTAACCTGGAGCTGGTGTCACAGAATTTTCCAAGAATACAGAAGTTTGCAACCAAGATGATCAATGAACAACCTCACTACAAAGTCTACTGACATTCTAAAAACCACTACATTCCCGACGATTGTAGAGAGGGGTTTGATGGCAGAAGGATCATGCCCAAGGAGATGATCATAGAGTCTCTTCACTCTACCATTGAAGATGTTCAAGTTCAGATTGAGAAGCTTCCCTCTAATCAAACACAGTTGTCTGATATTCCTTCATCCTCCAACAGTGATTGGCACTCAACAATTTATCATATTCTCAATGCTTTCGAATATCTGTCTAAAAATGAAAATCGTGGAGTCCAGTCTGATGTTCAACAGAAGCCTACCCAGTCACATGACCAAACTCCTACGGAGCTGGAGCTACTGAGGAATACAGATGAATTAGTCAAGCAGATGTCCATCATCACTAAAGAGACAAAGATGGTGACCAAAGGAGGCAATGCAGTTGAAGATAGACTTCAAGCCACTATGTCTGATATATCTCTCACAATCCAAAAGACAGATCAAATCTATTTGAAGGCTCTAAATGATCAGAAGGCAGAAGCTCTATGAGAACAGAAGACTAATGAAGAGAAAATACAATCCCTCACTGACAAGATTGACAATTTGAATCAGTCTCTTTCCCTACAGCTTGAGCTAAGCCAACAAGAACTTAAGATGGAGGTTGGTAACTCATCTTACTTGATGGAGCAACTTATGTCAAAGGTGGAGCAACTTTCAGCAGTGATAAATGACAAAAAGGGGGAGAAAAAGAGGCATGGAAAAGGCACTCAAGGAGGAGTAAGGCGAAAAGAATGAATGCAAAGTCATCATCTGAGGGGGAGCCAAAGGATGATGATCCCATGAATGCAAAGTTTGAGGGGGAGCATGAAAAAGAAGAAGACCATGAATCTGAGAAGAAGCATAGAAAAGAAATGGAGTCACTATCTCAAGGGGAGCAGTAGGAAATAGATCAAACAGAAAAGTAGCTAATCAACAGATATCCTGAAAACATATATGAAGCCAAAAAGGTACATCTCTATATAGTTAAGTATGTTCTGGATCCAGGATGTTAAGTGTCATAAGTTTATGTAATTCCATATTATTATCAATGACATTCACAATTATCTATTTTAGAAATACAGCTGCTCACTATATATAAGATTCATTCATCTCATGCATATGCACTTATTATTTTTGTCATAATCAAATAGGGGGAGATTGTTAGGAATAAGCATGTGAATGATATTCCTATGATTTGATTATAATATAAATGAATGAATATGCAAGTATGCTTGCATTAAGAAAAGTTATAAAGTCCTTTGATAGATAATAGGAACATATGTACAAGGACTTAGAATGAATTGATCAAATATGTTAGGTTGATCTTACATAAGCAAAACAGCTTTGTAAAGTCCTTAAAAAGAAATGATGTACAAGGACTATAAATATATAAAAAGATCAAGCTTGTTAGGTTGATCTTATAATGTAATAGATAGGCTTCATTCGATCGTCGAGCACTGCACCAGAAATCGTAGTCTGCCAGGAGAGTCAAGAAAAACTCGAGAGCTATCAAGGCAGAATCGTAGACTGCAAGATAGTAGATCTCGGAGTTTGTAGGCTGCCATGAGAGACGAGGAAGGATCGTAGTGTGTCGAGAAGAACATCTTAGAAGCCATAGTCTGCTGAGGATGCCATGTTCATAATCATAGAGACAGCCTGTCTATGAGCCGACCGAGTATCTGCCAAAGCCAAGTCAAGAATCGTAGACTACACTTGGAGTCATAGAGTCTACTGATCAATTAGAGGTAGAGATTGTAGTCGAGTAAGATCAGATGAAGACAACGAACATAAAGACAGAAATCGTAGAGTGTCAAGATCTGATCTCGGAGTCGTAGTGTTTGCACAACCCAAGGCAGAATCGTAGATTGCAGAACTAAGGCTTCAACAGATGTGCTCACAATGCCAAGGCATAATCGTAGAGCAAACACGATTCTCAATAAATGAGCACTCCTAGAATATCCAAAGGATGAAGCTTCTGGTCAGAGCTGCAAAGATATATTTCACCTGAAGGGAGCCAGAGTGCACTCAACGAATGGCTAGCAAGGTAACAGAAGATCTAAGCACCAACCCAATCAGCATTTAGATTGAGTTGAAAAGCCATTCAAGATGAAGTCTTCTACAAGTAGATCAAAAGAAGACTTTAGCAAAAGTGACTGACTAAGGAAAAGTCAGCAAGTGCAGTTGCTGTCAAATGAACAAAAGACAAAGATCTTGGGGTCAACCAGGATCATAGTGTTTGCCAAATCAAAGAAGGAACTGATGAAGTGTACATAGAGATACTGGTCGATTTCTGAAGAACAAGGCTAAAGTGATTAAGCATGGGTCAGTCCATTGATGATAAGTGAACGGGAGATCACAAGGAGAAAGCGAGTTAGGCATGCCACAAATCTGAGGTTTCTTGCTATTCAGAAGAGACCAGAACAAGGAGTCAAGCTATCAGTTCCTAAGAACAGTCAAAGGCAAATAGAAGTATTGAAGCACTGCACAAATGAAGAAAGAAGTGTTCTACATTGAAGATCCAATGAACACTCTTCAGGATCGTAGTGTTATCTCAACTAGTCAATGAGCAACATTCAACAAGACACTACAATCAGTCCAAGAACATATGCATCGTAATCGTAGAGAGTTTGGTCATCCAAGATCAAGCATTGGCACCCGGTTTAATCAAGATTGATATTCAATGAGCTTATTGAGAGCATCGATGTAAAAGGACAACCTCTGATCTAGAAATCAGAGAGAGGAAATAAAGTCGATTACCTGCCCAAGACATCAAAGTGACATCTCTAACGGGGTAGGTGAAACAGTAGACTGCAGTGTCAGAAAGTCATAAAGAGGATGTCATGTCACATCTGCAGTCTACATCAAATAACTCGAGATCTGCGAGGCAATTCAAACAACTTTTAACGGCTATATTCCAATGGGAAGATTAGGAAGGAGTATATATCAGCCAGAGCTTCAAAGATCAAGAGTTGAAAAAGTTGCAGAATCGTTGAGTTGTTAAAATGCTATCATGTTGACTCTACGAGTTCCACCAGAGCTAAACAGAACAAGTCTCAGTGACAGTGAGACTACAAAGGTGGAAGTGAAGCAACCTTGAAGAAGGACTCAAACAGACTAAAAGCTTCACTCAACAAAGATGAGAATGCCACTGAAGATGGCAGCTAAGCTGAGAGCCGAGAAGGCCAAGAAGATAGCATTCAGAAAAGTTGCAGAGTACAAAGAAGATCAAGAGAGCCACTCTACAGATCACCGTGAACCAAAAGCTGAAAAAGAATAGATGCAGAATCATGTCTGCAAAACATTCAAGAAGGGTTCAGGGATTGCTAAGTGCCAGACGAAGTCTACCAAAAGCTCAGAGACTCAGCAAACCCAGATGCTGACGGTGCACAGCTGACATCAGATGAAGATGAGTAGAAAAGAGTGAAGATCAACTACACTAAAGAAGATGTAGTCCAGACTCTAAGCAGAATGCTAAGAGGACTACGCCAAGCTGCTAAGTACATAAGATGTTCAAGCTTAAAGACATCTTAGCAGCAGGCCAACAACAACAACAACAACAACAACAACAAGCCAGGGCCTGAGGGGTCCTTGTCCGGAGGGACTAAGTGAAGTTCTAAGCCTGTTGGGCTTGAAGAGTTCCTAGGGAACTAGAGGAGTTCCAAGACTGCTGGGCTTGAAGAGTTCTTAGTGAACTGAAGTTCCAAGGTCATTGGCCTCAAGGAATCTTAGTGATTCTGTGGTGTCGCCATTCCTTAGTGGAAATCCTGCTAGCTAAAAGCAGAAGAGTGGATTAGGAGCTTGAGTCTCTGAACCACTTAAAATCCCTTGTGTCATTTACTTTATGTCATTTACATTATGTACCTAACTGCCATAACTGCTATGTATGTATTAACTGCTTACAACTTAACTAACTCTAAGAACAATGTTTGTATGATTATGAATATAACAATGAAGGGGATCTTTTACTTATTCCGTTGTGCTTGAAAAGATTCTTATGCTTGTAGTATGCTAACTCATTAACAATACAAAATAAAAGAGAAAAGTATTTAAAAATGAAAAAGGATCTATTCAACCCCCCCTTCTAGATCTATTGTGTGCCTACTGGGAACTAACACATCGGGCAAAGAGTACTTTGTCATCTCGAACGCGACTTTCCCCCAAGGAAAACTACTAACATGACCTAAACATAAAAAATTAACCATTGCCCCATCCACATAGTTTTCAGAAACTGTGGATAGAATGAAATTAAACACCAACAAAATCATTGACATCTTAACAGCCTCATCATCATCATCAAAAACTACCTTCCGATATACCCTACCTATACTACTACGTGTCATAGCTTCGTCCCCAAAAAACTTTTTAACCAGCAGATTCTCCATACCTTTGTATGCACTTATGTCATCCTCACCTTGCCATCTCAACCCAGAAATCAAACAAAACTCTGGCAAACCAAACCTAACCCTTTTCTCCCCAAACAAAAACCACATTTCACTGTCATCCCACTGGTGAACCTCCCTCACAAGAGCATGGTGAAGAATCTGAGAATACATTTGGTGCTCACCAAACTCCAAAAAATTTCCAAAACATGATGCCTTAAACTTCTCCAACTGACTTTAGTTCAATTTCTTGGTAGTAATGTTGGGGACTTCCATGTCACACCAATATATAACTTTTTCAGTAAAATTTTTGTTATCTTCCTCATAATAAAGATCTCATAACTGCAAATAAATAAAATCAGATTTACACAGTCATTAGTAACCAATATAAACAATATTTATACCATAAATAGTTACGTAGTAACCAACAAATAATATCATACTAACCAAAACATAATATAACAATTACACAGTAGCCAAAAACATACTATAAAAGTAACCAACATCCCACATTTTTTTTTGCTAAAATTTAAGTTGTATAAAAAATAAAAGGAAATTACACACCTCATGGGTAACTCCAATCAGAATATAGCATAGACATCATAGGATAGGCCCTATGATGTCATAACTATAAAAGATTACTGGCACGTCGCCCAACAAACTATTACAATAAATAAGCAACTATCATTGTTACATAAGAAAATAGCTTGTCCAGAGACCCGAGGTATAAGCCAAAGCGACAGAAATCATCAAGAAGCAGAACATGCCCAAGGTGACAGAATCATCATTTGACCATCCCAACTAAGGAGCAGGAAAACAGCCAAACACTCAGTAACCCTCTTCAAAGCCCAACAGCAGTTCTTCCATTGCAAACGAAGAAGAACCAGCAGAACCTCAGATCAGCAGAGCACTGCAACGGAGATAATGCTCTCGAGCAGCAATAGGACCAAAACTCCAGCTTAACCAGTTATAGCAACGCTAATAAACCAGACACAACAAAACTGCTTAAACAACAACTATAACTGCTCAGACAATAGAAGCAGTTGGAATCCAGAAAGCCTGAACTAAACCAGCTGTAGCCCATCTTATTGCATGAAACTGCCTAGCTGAACAAAACAAGCAGTCCAGCAGCAACATGAATCAGAACCCCCTGGATGACTGCAAGGGAATGACCCATCAGAAGTTACCAACTGCTCTACCAAAAAGCAAGCAAACCAGCAGACCCATATCGCAGCTCATCCAACCCAACCAGACTGCAGCTGCAAAACATATTCCTACCAGACTTCAGCACATCCAACCCATAACAGTACCAACCCTGAGCAAGACCAACATCAGCTGCTGACGTGACCAGATCGGCCAAACAGAACCCAGACCGAAAACAACCTGCCCCCAAATGCCTAAAACAAGCACAAGCCATCCCTTCTACCAATGCTAAAGCTGGATGAAGGACAAAGCCTGACCGCTCTACCATACAGCAGCATCAGCTACAAATCTGACCACCCCAATCTGCATCACTTCTAACTCCCAAACCCAACTACTGGAGTAACCAAACACTGAGACTAGGACAGGACAAGGCAGCCAAAAGGAATTTGGATGAAGAAGATAGCCTGGATTTGATAACGTTCAAAATCTCCCTAACCAAGACCCCCAAGGGTATCTTAATCTGATTATGAACATAGGAGTTCCTAGCTGCCCAAATTTTGTAATACGTAGAAGTCAAGGCAAGCTTGAGGA
Organism: Panax quinquefolius; assembly: GCA_020205615.1. Taxonomy (NCBI): domain Eukaryota; kingdom Viridiplantae; phylum Streptophyta; class Magnoliopsida; order Apiales; family Araliaceae; genus Panax; species Panax quinquefolius. The sequence continues at coordinate 109,126,866 of CM035154.1, read as the reverse complement.
TATTAGACCTAAGGTTATTCCCCCTACACTGGATAATGAAGTCTATGAGGTTATCCTAACTTATTGGGACGTTATACCAGCCTCCAACAACAAGAACAGAGGAGAGAATAGAAGATGAATAGCTACATTCAAAGAACAAGTGGGAAAAGGTCTCGCCATGAGTTTCGCAAAATGGACATTTTAGATGTCGAAAACTCAAGTAGGAAGAGAATCTATCATCGGTAGGCAGTCTGCCACGTAAGGCCAGCCACAGGGTAAAGGAGTACCGAGGAATGTGAAGAGAATGCATAACAGTTGAGCCCAAGGAACAGTCTGAGCTGATGATCGAATAGATTCCCATATAGCGGAGGCTTTGACTCTTTTAATATCAGTGGTACCCCATAAGATTCTATCCTCCGAAGCCGAGGGATCGGGTAAAGAAGCAAACCGACTTCGAAATTGAATAACCTCATGATGGTTACTAGAGGGTAAGGACCAAGCACCCAATGAAGTGATAGCGGATACACGGGCATACATAGGAATTCTGGTGTTGGAGAGAAGCGACGCAGATGGGTTAATGGCTTGACCATTCAGCCACAGATCATGCCAAAGACTAAAGAAATTGCCATTTCTAATAGTATAATTAAGGAAATTAAGGGCAATGGGACGTAATTTTATTATCTTACGCCAAATCCAAGAACAGTCCATGGAAATAGAGATATGTCTGAAATTTTTTCTAGAAAGCACGGTAACCAATTTGCGTGAGTCTTTGGCATGATCCGTGGCTGAATGGTCAAGCCATTAACCCATCTGCGTCGCTTCTCTCCAACACCAGAATTCCTGTGTATGCCCGTGTATCCGCTATCACTTCATTGGGTGCTTGGTCCTTACCCTCTAGTAACCAAAATATAAACAACATGTAGTACAGACCAGTTTATGTAGTAACCAAACAGTTATATATAATATTAACCAAAACATAATTTAAAGGTAACCAAAACAAAAACATGTAGACCAAAAACATACTAAAGTAAGATAAAACGGTTATATGACAAGAACCAAACAATGTTTTAATGGTAACCAACACATATACAACATGTAGACCAAACCCAGTTTAGTCAACCAATGTATACTAAGCAAATACATGGTAACCAAAATAACATAAAAAAGTAACCAAAATCCTAAATTGAGAGAACAAAAATGGTATCCAAAACATAAGCTAATAGTAACTAAAAATATACTAAAGAAGTAACCAAACAATTATATGTTAGTAACCAAAACATATTTTAATGATAACCAATACATAAACAACATATAGACCAAACACAGTTTACTCAACCCATGTATACTAAGCAAATACATGGTAACCAGAACAACAAAAAACAGTAACCAAAATCCCAAATCAAGGGAACAAAAATGGTATCCAAATCATAAGCTAACCAAAAACATACTAAAGAAGTAACCAAACATTTATATGATAGTAACCAAAACATGTGTTAATGGTAACAAATACATAAACAACATATAGACCAAACACAGTTTAGTCAACCCATGTATACTAAGCAAATACATGGTAACCAGAACAACATAAAAAAGTAACCAAAATACCAAATCGAGGGAACAAAAATGGTATCCAAATCATAAGCTAATAGTAACCAAAAACATACTAATAAGTAACCAAATATTTATATTATATTAACAATAACAAAATTTAAATTAGCACACCTTTAGAATTTTTTGTGTGAGAATTATCTTCTGGCTATGAACTTGACCTTCGGTCTTAACTACAGGAACATCAAAATTAGAATATAACTGCACTTCATTATGCTTGATATCACCATGTATAACCAACTTATTCCCATTCTTACTGGATTTCTGACCTATATCCTTCCCCTTCATCTCCATAGCAAACTTCTTCAAGTCCTTAACAAAATCACCCTCCGTGATTCTTTTCCTTTGTTCATCCTTCTTCCTTGTATCAACCATTCTATACAAAACATAAATACAACACAAAATCTAAACAATAAATACTCCATTCTGTTATTAAACTACTTTAATAGATAATACATTAAACTATTTAAACATTACTCACCTGAAACAATAATAAAAACCAGTATTGATCAATGGAGAAGAAGAAACCAACTGAACCACTATGCAATAGCGATAGCGAGTAACTACAGGAATGACGAACAACTAAACTAATAACGATCACGAAAATGAAGAATAAATCACCAGAAACGATCAATATAGATGAAGAACACACGAACAGAAGAAAGAAATAAGGGTTTCAGTATGCAGAACAAGAGTTTCTAACTGAAGAGTCCCAAACACATGAGATATGGCGGTTATCACGCGTTTTAAAAGAAAACCAATCCGATTTTAAGAGGGACACTAATTTGCCATGTCAGCCCATTAATATTAATTTCTTAAATTAAGGACTTCTAATTGTAATAATATTGTAAATAAATATGATGAAGTGTATTATTTTTGTAATTATTTTATGGATGTATCATTATTGTAATTATTTTTAAAAATATACTAAAATATGTAATTAATCCTAAAATATTTATCAATAAGTATTCATGAACATGTTTATTGGACTGCAATATTGGACACTGTATTCTATAAAATACCATATTCTGTAAAAATTTTAGTTAAAATAAATATTATATATTTCTTGAGAGTCACAAGAAAAAATAAAAAAAAATTAAAAGTATCCAATATACCGGTCCAATAAATATGTCATTGTAGAAGGACTCGATATTTATAGGCTAGATGGGGAGGGGAGAGGAGAGGAGCATTGCTGGAATACAAGTTGGCCAGCTAGGAGCGAACATCGGTTGACGTCCAGCCACGTCCTTGATGCTTAGCTCGCTACGTGGCTGGTAGGCTGACCTGGTGTCCCTTTTTCATATTTTTAGTTTGTTTTTTTTTTTGTATTTTTAGCTCATTAATGTTATATTTTTTGTACTTTTTATTTCTTTTAATTTTTTTTTAACTTTTATAGATATTTAATATTTTTAAAAATTGCCTATTTGTAATTTTGGACATCTACATGTTCCATGTAAAGTACTAAAAGTAGAAAAGATGTTAGTTTAATAATATGGTATGATAATAAAATTAAGAAAATAATTTACATGTCGGTAAATTTATGACAAAATTATATTAAAACTTACCTAAAAGTCAAATGATAAGATGCAATAAATTAAAGTGAAGAAAGATTCACGAAAATCTAGTATCTCATATATCTACGTACGTCAATATTTATAATCGACATAAATTTATCGTCATATCGTAAAATTATTATGACAAACTTGAGTATATATAATGTCATTTTATACTACAATCACTATGAACTAGTTTTGTAAAGCACAAAATTGGACTAATAAAATTCTTTTTGTAAAATAGAGGGAGTACATTCCACGATTTGACAATGATGCTGATACACAATAAGATTAATTTTCTCAGCCAAAAAAAAAAAGGAAAAAAGAAAATAGAGATTTACAAAAATTGACCAGCTCAATCTCCCTGATGCTACATACAACACTTCACCAAGCTCACATTCTTTCGAAGTACAAGCATCACACAACTATTTTACTTGAGAAGCACGCCAACCGCATATGCAAAAATTGCTTATTTCATCAGCTACTGTATAACTTGAGACTCCTGAATAACTTTTTTCTTGTTTTCTATCCAACTATTTATCAGATTACTATCTGGAGGCTGGAGTTTGCATGGAGGGTTTGAAGAAGGAAATGTAGTCGACCTTTCCAGGAATTTCCTTTGTTTTTCATCAGCAAAGCAAAGCGCCGTTTCATAACACACTTCTAGAGCAGAAGAAGGTCGGACAGGCTTGAAATCAAGCAGTTTTGAGTATTCCGTTATGAGATGATACATGTAATCATATATCCGATCAATGCTTAAACTTTCCATGAAGTCTTGAGCTCCTTTTCCTATTGCCTCGGCCTATTCAACCAAATTCAGAAAAGAAAACATATTTCCACCAACAATTATATAAAAATAATATTTATAAACATGGCATTAGGTACTTGCAAAATTCACTAAATTCAGTAACAACATAGATGAAAAACATCAATCTACATATGGTATTAAAACAGTACCCTGGATGACTGGAAACTGGAACATCACAGTTTCATCAAATTTCAAATAAGTATTTCTTTTATTTTTTTCTTTTCTTCTTCCTTTGCTAATTAGTTTTTTCAGTCAAATTAACATATTATTAGCAACAATGTGACCTCATTTTGACTACTACATTATTTATCGTCTAGATTGAAACCCAATAGGAGCAGTACTGATTACCAAACTTGTAATGCCAAATTGTGAAATGACAACTTGTGGACCAAACCTACTTATTCTCAAAAGGCTCAACAGTCAACACCCACCTGGAAAATGACTGCAGGTTCCAAACACATTAAAAAAAGCACCCCAAATGAGTATATATTTCTCTGTCAGTAGGCAATATTATGGATTAAGATAAAAAACCTAAATATACCCAGTAACCCCTCAATTTATTTCATAGCATTCTATCTTCCAAATTTCGCTCCTTGCCCAAAATAATCTGCCATTCAAATACCAAGATGAAAGTTTATATTCTCTGTTGTCTTCTAGGAAAAAGCAGCAATTTTAGCAGATGCTATGGAATGGCATTTATTGTTATAGAGGCCACAAGCAATAAATTAGGAAATGTATAATTGTACTACTACAACTACTTTATTCTTGTTGCTAGTACGAAGATGGATGAAACCGAGTTAAGACTTAAGTCATTTTAGCACAAAAAAATAAACTGCCGTACCAGCCCGTGTACAGAAACAGAATAAATCACAATTGCAAACATGAGTTAGATGGTAAAAGTCATGAATTCATACCTCAGATGGGTGTGCATTACCCCAGTCAACAGCAAACTTTATAGATGGGCATAAATTAAAAGGAGATATAGGCCAGTAGTTTTTCTTAGGAATGAGTCCCCGACTGAAGAAATCTTCATATTGTGGAGTTATTATTAAGGGAAGAGAGCCACAAGACAGAATATATTTCAAGCTTACGGACCAAGCATAACCTTCAGCGTAGATCTTATACCTGCATAAGTGGAAGCAATGGTCTAGCTATAAGATTATCTGGAGCCAAAAGGAAGATAAATTGCATTAATAATGATCTTTAACAAGTATCACTATCATAAATTCATGTCCCTCTTCTAAAAGTAACTTGCCTATGTTTACACTGATTTGATAGTTTGGACTTCTCAAATTCACTTTTTGATTCCTCTAACCAATCCTGTATTCATTATACAAAGACGGGGAAAAAGAACAAAGAAACTCAATAACTCATTCACTGTGGGTCAGGAATTATGAAATAAATATTGATATTTAAAAAGGTCCACATCAAGTAAAAACCTCAAAGTCATAACCTGACGCATAATTTGTGCTCCCCACTGCTTTGTGTCATTACATTGTAGCAACTCCATACGAACAGGAGAAACAACATCTGGATTTCCCTTCCAGTATGCAAGAGGAAACTTCTTTGCCCATTTTTGAGATCGTGAACCTCGTTTAATGCTTTTGAATTCTTCATCCCAAGGTGCTATATTAATCTCTGACCTGTAAGAGAATCAATAATATCAATATCACTCAGTGCAAATCAATCACATCAGGCATGCATATAGCCTAAGTAGTCCATATCATACTCTCCTAGTGCTGTCCATCTGAAAATAACAATTATAAAATCAGTATATAAAATATCTACTGATAACTGACCAGTCTCTTGGTGTATGACTGCTACATATCTTCCTATGTCTTACATCTTTCTTGTGCTGTCACTTGCTTTCTCAGGCATGTAAGTAGAATCCCTCAAATATCTTTATTATTTTTTTATTTTTTTGTTCATCAATGAGATTTAATCCCTGGTAATACCATTCGCAAATACCACAGTAGAACATTACTGTTGTACTATTTAGTTTTAGTCTATAATGTCCGAAGCTAAATGTCTTGGATGGTAACTATTAGGAATAAGAATGTATAGTTATGATTCATGTCTTTATTATAGTCCCTCCATTCCACAAAACGGGTCACATTTACAAATTTTTCAAATACTAAGGATGTATTTTTGTTCCATGTTTATCCTTAAAATAAGAAGTTGTTACTTTAGAAATGGTTAATAATGAAATTATAATTGTAAACTTGAGAACATTGTGTCGCTTATACTACCCCTATAAAAAGACAAGTTTTTTTTGTGGAACAAATAGAACAAATGTATATATATATATATATATATATATATATATATATATATATATATATATATATAAATCATCATCATCCACTGAAACCATTGTTGGGAAGCAACCCATTTTGTTTTAGCCGCTAAAAGCTCTACCGGCTATAAAAAAAAAAAAAAAATTGTCCAAGGCCGGTAGAGCTTGTAACGGCCACAAAAATGGGTTCGTCGTTTTGATCAACAACCTATTGCTTTGAGATGGATGGAGATATATATATATATATATATATATATATATATATATATATATTTTGCAATGGGACTCATTTTGTGGAGCTGAGGGAGTATTATCCAATCCATCTCAGAAAACTGAAAACAACAGAGCATGAAAATGGCACTAACTTTTCCTGCTCATAAATATTTGCATGAGACATATAATGGCAGTCCTCAATAAACAATTTGGACTCAATTTGTTTTAATAACGCACAAGCCTATTACTCAAATGAGGATTTTACATGAATAGTTTATGCAAGTAAATATAATTAAAAATCTAAATATTAGGTTTCTGATTCTCACCAGCCCCAGAAAGACCAATCAGGAAACGGGATGTCAAAGTGATCAGGTGTAGTGCAGTAGCGAAACAGAGGTAACGGCATCGATGCGTGCTCTGTCCGATTAATAATGGGTTTGTCCATGCAATCAAACATCAAATCCACATCCGGAACCCTCCCACGATATCTCCTAAGGAGCTGCACCAGACTCCAAACTGTAAAAATAGCTCGGCTTTGCACACAAGCATAATAAGAATCCACATACAGTTTTCCCCCAATAATCACAATGCGTAATGCAGCAAAGTTCTTAGCTTCCATCAAATGGCTGAACGATATCCGAGACTTAACCCACGGCTCCAAATCATGATGTATCCATCTATAGAATTCCGGGCAGGCCTCGCCTTGTTGAGTCGATTGAGACTGTTTGTTTTGAAGTGGAAGGATGTTGCTGCTCGATCGTCCACACATGAAGTAACCACATTGTATGATCTTCGAAGCTTTTGTGTATTTGGTTTCTTCATCTGTCTTGGTAGGAAATATATGCCATGGTGTTGGTTCTAAATTGTGACCAGCTATGGTCTTGGTCTGAGATACAAAGCTGTTTACCTGATTGATCAAATGCCACAGAGGACCAAGTTACTTCTAGCACCAAGACATATATACACATAATACATTTACACAGATATAGACATTTGGTTCCTAATAGGATCCGTGCGCCATAACTAAAATAAGCGCATATAGGGACGTTTTACGTTTAGGCCCCAAGGTTAGCCTATGAATTTTCTTAAATTTACCACTAGACTTATTTTATACTCACTCCGTTCCATAAAAAGAGTCATTTGCAATTAAAAAAAATGTTCACAAGTTCTCTTTTATTGATAGTATAAAATGACATAATATCCTCAAATATAATAACACAATTTCACAACCATACCCCTACTACTAAACTTACACTCATTATATTTAAGGATAAAATTGGTAAAATATATATCCTTAAAAGTTCAAAATTTTTGCAAATGTGACTCCTTTTGTGGACATAGAGAGTATAATTTAGGAATTTTAAGTAATATGAGAGTATTCATTGGGATTATTTTGATTGGTCTGTTTGTGAATGTGCAACTGTGTATATATGTATTGTTTGGTTTACTACAACTAAAACATAGATACAGATATCCTCGCACAAATAAGGAAATGATTTATATGTTGACAAAATTGGATTGCAACCTACTTGAAACTAAGCTATAAAATAGAATAAAATAAGGTAAGGTCATTCTTAATTCCTTCTTATTCTATCTATCCTCGTACACAGTTTTGTCCAGACTCATATAAATACGTACACAAAATGTTCGATTAAATGCCACAATGAAGAAAATCATAAAATACAGTTTAACCACACATACAGTACATATAAATATAAACATAGAGAGAGAAAGAGAGAGACCTGGAAAAGGAGGAAGATAGTGAGAGACAAGAAGGCAAAAAGGTAAATGAATCGAGGAGAAAATGATGAGGAGCGAGATTTATTTTTTGCAAACAAACCCATTGTTTCAGGTTCATAATAGTAAGGATGATAATGATGAAGAAGGTGAAAGTCAGCATTGTGCCGCCGTTGATGGATCTTTCTCTCTCTCTCTCTCTCTCTCTCTCTCCCTCTCCCCCCCTGCAGACTCTCTCTTTCTGTTGTTGTATGGAAGGTTTTACTGGCTCAACTCGCCATTTCCGACTCCTACTCCTACTATCCGAACAACTCTTAACATTTGCGAAAGCTTTTCTGTTCCATTGTGTTATTGGGTTTAAAATAGATGGAAAGGAAAAGAAATGCACGGAAAACGAAGTAAGTTTTTTTTGAGTAAAGTTCACATGAACACCTGGGGTTTTGGCGTTTTATCACTTAACCACATGTAGTCACTAAAGCTACATTTAAACTCTCGACCTTTTGAGTTGAAGTGAAAACGTCACTTTTTCCATCCAACTTAACCGTGCGTGTATGTCAAACGCAAAAAGCGCGTGAGAAGGGACTGTAACGATCAAAAAAAGGCTGGTAAATGTCTGAAATACCCTCTTCTTGATTACAGGTGGTTAAGTGAGAAAGACCCAAACCCCAGGTGGTTTCTTTCAATCATGGCAATCAATTAATGAATATCTACAAGTCTGGTTTGCTTCTAAGTTGAAAGTATTCAACACAACATCATGGTCAAATAAAAAACATATTATTAAGATTTTCAACAAATCAAAAAATATTTCAACACAATACTAGTACAAGTGGAGAGGTACTCCTGCAGATCCCTTCTTCACTTGTCCAAATTAAGTTGAAGGCTGCTCATTTACATCAAATTTACTGTGTTAGCATTTACATTTACATTTTACATCAAATTTACATCGAATATACTAGTTTGCTGATATTCATGAATGTGTTTGCTGATATTAGCACTACAGTAGAAGGCCAATAATGAAATTCACCCTCTGTCAAAAGATTTACTCAAACTTGACATTTATATCTTCAATTTTCACTTGGGTGGCTACAAACAAAAGCGCGACGACTTCAAAAGGGAGTTATTCATACCAACACTCAACTTAGTCAAAGAGACTGAAGCCCATATCCTGCAACAAAATTTAACACAAAAAGTCAGATTATAAAAATCGTTTCAATTTGTGTAGCCAACAAATAAATACTGAATTGAGTCCTAAAAATGAAGTAAATAAAAAGGAAAAGAAGCTTCTAGAATGCCTTTCTTGACAAAAAAAGAAGGAAAAAAAGCAGAAATACCCACAAGCATTTAGAAGAGAATAAATCAAGAAAAGAACAGACCTATAATAGATGGTTAATTCTCATCATAATGAAGATGATTTTTTAAGATACAAATTCTCATCAAATTGAAGTTAGTTGAACTTGAACCTATTACCATCAATCTCTTAGCATCATGCCAACCAAGGTATATTCATGAATATCTGTGATATCATCAAATTAACACAAAAAGTCTTTATACAAAAACGAATTCTCGCTTTGACTGTCAAAATTGAACGCATAAACCGTTGGTTGGGTCAAAGTATCACAAGGGTAGTTATTTTATCAAATTAAGTGATGGCTTTGGTGAGTTGTCACTTTGGTCAACACTACTGCAACTCTCATCACCATCCTAAATTGCCAGGAACCAACCAGTTCGAATCGACCGTCGTTATTTTTATTTGTGAAATACTCTAAATAGAAAGAGAAGATTTATTATCTAATATAAAGATTATAAAATGATAAATGGAAGATGAAAATCCTATTAAACTAGAAAAATGGAAAATACAAATTTCTAATACGAATCTTAACCTGATAACTGATAAACGGAGGATGATAACTGTCTTTATACTTTGACAGTCAGTTCTCGCTTCGCTTCCAACTGACTGAATTTTGACCCAACCAACGATTTATGCGTTCAATTTTAGGAGAATCCATAGCTAAAAAATTCATAATTTATCAATCAATCTCAATCTTAATAACTACTGTTTTAGGTAAATTTGGAAGAAAAAAATGATTCAAAACCAAAAAATTAAACAAAATCCACAAAATAAATCAAACCCATAATCTATGATCACAAAAAGAAAAAACTAGAATTAAGATTGGAACTTTTAACAACTTACTAGAGCATTAAACAAAAGCATAACAGTGAGAGCAATTAGCGAATTGAGTCCACCATCGTTTAAAGCTGGGAAATAATAGGATAAAATGACAGCAAAATATTTTAAGCCCTTACCGAATCGAAGTGTGGAACAAGGAGATCGAACTAATGAGATGAAGGAGATCGAAGTGAGGGCTTGAGGAGGATTGAACTGAGGGCTTCCGATTCTAGGGCTTGAGGGGGATCGAATCGAGATTTCAAGGGCTTCGATTTTCTGAAGCTGAAGTTGGAGAAGGAACTTTGGGCTTCAAAGATTCGGTAAGGGCTTCGATTTTCTGTTTTGCAGCAATCGGTTTTCTGAAGATTTCAAAGCTTGATTTTCTGTTTTGGAGGAACTCTCAGTCAAAACCCACAAGTAGCGAGGAGAGAGAACTAAAATGAAATGAAAAAAAAACTATCTCATCTCATCTGTTGTTTTCAATATATATATAGAGGGTAATTAAGTCTTTAGCCAATTTAAGTAACGGAGTTAAGACGGAAAGCATTTATTCACTTCAACTCAAAAGGTCGAGAGTTTAAATGTAGCTTTACTGACTACAGGTGGTTAAGTGGGAAACCGCCCAAACCTCAGGTGGTCATCTGAACTTAACCCTTTTTTTATTTGTGTTGGGACCAAAAACTTGGTCCATTTTCTTGTCTATTTTTGTTCTTGAACGGAAAACTAAATAATTGAAGTAAATTTGTGATACCCTAAACTCTAATTTAGAATATAAATGTAAATATTAATAAAGGTTAATTTTGCAACCTAATATGAACACTTTATGTGTTGAAAAAGTAATTTTAAAGAAAATAATAAATAAGTTGAAATGAATAAAAAATGAAAAAATGATATAATGAAAAATTAAAAATTAAAAAATGGCCGAGATATGGATGTCCACTTCAAGACCATGTGGCCTTTTGGGGCATAATTATTTGGGATCGGTTGATTCGGTGGGGCATAATTCACGTGGAGGAAGTCTCCTCACGTAGGAACTCGTTTGGGCAATTAGAGAACTTTAAGGAATCCAAGATTCCTAATTATATTTGATTTCTAACTCATAAGGAAAGTGTCAGATATAATTCAATTTCCTTCTTTTAAGGAGATTCAGTTCAATCCCATTAAGGAATCTGACCTAATGAGGAATTTTATTTTTATACGGGGAAGGGCATGTAGAGAAGGTGCGATCACTGTAAATACAAGACTATACTCTGATTCTCAGGTACACACAATTCATTAATATTTTTTAGCACTAAATATCTCCATTGTTCAACCTTTTTCAGCATGTACTTATCCTCACACCAACGATATCCCTCGGCAGCCCAAGTCGTCAAGCTTCATGTGTGAATTAGTTTTGTGCAGGATTGGACGCATTTTTGGTGATTGAGGCGCGTGGAAGAATCTTGATGTTAACATTGGCAGTAGAAAGAGGGCGTTTAAGTGCTAGGAGTTTTCAATCACGAAAAGGTTTGATCAGGAGTAATGGCGACAAGCAAAATAGTTTTTGGACACAGAAAATCAACTGTCGACCCGCCTGCTCTGCCTAAGGGTTTGGTTAAGGACAGATTGGGCCTATCCAAAGAAATCTTAGACAGGCTCAGACCCTGCAGTTAGTCAGTGGATCAAAAGAAGAACACTCATATTAATGACGTCAAGTGCCGGTTGTTTTCGACGGCAAGGAAGGAGAAAGGACGTGATGATCGCGTCGAGGGTGCCCCATCCCGAATGAGTACCCAAGAGGATCAGGATTCCAACAGAGCCAGTCGGGACACCAGGTAGTTGGTCTTGGCTAGAAAGGTTCAAGAGAAACGAGGATGCCGCTGAAGCCCTCCATCTTTAGAGGAAGGAGTTGGATGCATAATTGGCATTAATGAACGAAGAGGAGGTGTCTTCTACTTATGATCGACACAGGGAGGCGTCACCTATGAATCGATCCAGGACACTGTTGGTCGGAAAACCGATCACTAAACACGCGCAAGTATACGCGGTCTAACAAGTAATACATTAACAAGGAAAGTGTCGAACCCACAAGGAACTATAACTAATATTTACCAAGTACCGACTTTGTATCGCTAAAGTCTTACTCGAACAACAATAACTGAAAGTGTGATTAATCTAAGCATACTAATTATCAAAGCAAGTAAATGGATAACGAATGATAATCGAAGGAATTACAAGCTAAGGTTACAACTTCACCCCACTCAGGCATTCTGTCGAACACCTGGCGCGCTATGTTTCATCAAACTACCTACCCTTCTCTCTTTAGTCTTAATGGTCAGGACAATTTTTTGACCGAGACACATAAGTGCTCATACACCTCTGCCACAAACATATCCTTTCCAGATCCACCCGTTAGGGAATAGAACAGAAAAGAACGCCCAAGCTAGTTACAATCCTACATATGTCTATGTGAATTGATCAGAACAAGGATTTAAGCATAAGTTCTCAAATAGGTTGCATGTGGCGCACATATATATATATATCTATTCTACGCATAACTTATGCAGTTGAAACCCACAATCACATGCCAATATATTCAGGTGTAAATCTATAATCCTTCTGTCGATATCATGTAAATTACCAAAATCATCACTAATGTCTTAGCGAGAATCATTAAGCATAAATATATCGAACCAAATCATATGGCGCCAACCAAAGAGATAAGACAGTCAATTGAAATAACAAGGGGTTCCATTATAACCTTAGAGCAAATACTCAGTTCATAGCTATTGAACAAAATATAAGTAACAATAAAGACAACATTTATGGATTACAAAATCAGAGACAATAAATAGATAAGAAGAAACTCTGTCAAAACCCTTCAATCTCTAAGCATTCCGCTCAAATTAATTGCTTTCTAATCCGTGTCGCTCACTGCTTGTGTTGCTCCAAGGAAATCCCAAACTTCTCCTTAATCTATATTTATAGATATTAACTATGAGTTAGAAAGAGAAAATACAGAAAAAGAAAACTAAACTAAGCTACCCTATACTAATTTCTGATATCTTCGATCTCCCCTATGCAGAGGCTTCTCTTTTCTTTTATATCTGTCTCCACTTCTTTAGCTAGGTCAAAACAAGCCCTCTCTACACCGGCATGGAGGTGGGGAAATGCATGGCTACGGACAAATAAGTTGTGGTTGCAAATACCACATTAGTATGAAAGACAAGGAGCTCATGTCATAGTCATGCAGAGAAGCGAGCCTAAGAAGGGTCAACAGGCTGGCAGCAATACGCCGACGTCAGTTGGACAGAAGCGACGCCACACATGAGATTTAGCCTTCGCATTAAGCACTGCGATGCCAAAGCAGTATAGAATTTGACAGCTTTTGCCCTTTAAAGCCGTAAAAAAAATCAGAAAGCCTTGAAATACATCAGTTAAGCGCAATAACACTATATTCATATAAAACTATATAAAACTACTTAATTAGTGCAATTATTTAAGTCATAAAGTATTCGATTCGCGGGTATAAATCCCACTCATCAAATACCCCCAAACTTAAGTCTTTGTTTGTCCTCGAGCAAACTATCTAACACAAAAATAACAGTAGTAATTAAATACGCGAAAGGAATATAAAACTATATACTAGCATCGTAGCTACGAATCTCAATCAAAGCTACTCCCAAAGAATAAGGCAAACACAACCATGAGTAAGGGTTCATTCTATTTCAAGCATAAGACTGTATTCGATCCATTCTATATGTGTGTGTGAAGACCAACCATCCTGACTAATCATAGCTCAAATAAGTTTGGACAGTCGATTGTTAATACTAATATGCACACTCCGTAACTTAAACATTCAAAAAACATTAAGAATAAGACACAAGTGCATTAAAGGATCAAAAGACTCTAGCATGAAGACAGTAAAATCTGACTCGGACAGTTCTTAATTACCTTAGGCTAATCAGAACTACCCATTAATGAGCTTTTGATCAGTAACTCCCAAGCCAGACTACTTTAGGGCACTAGGTGTAGAACACCCCTAAGAATCTAGTAACTCGAGCAGCAAAGGCCACGTAATCAACATAAGCCCAATTTAGACTTTACGAAAACTAAAGATTATAAGGCGAGTGCATTTTATGCTCCATCTTAATATTGGTCCTGCGTTTATGGGCGAGTGCGTTTTACGCTCCATCTCGACCCACCGCAAGACTTTCGATATTCAATCTTCATTATCATTTTATTCTTTTTTTTATATATCTAAACATGCACGAATCCAAGATCCAAAACTGTATAAACGTCTAAGTCTTTTATTACCTTGTAAAAATGAAAGTTTATAAGAGTGAACAAACTCTCAAAGTAATAAACACGCAAACTAAATTGAAAAAAATAACTAGTTAACACAGTTGGTCGGTGCTTGCTAGAAGGACGGATCAATAACACTCTCAACTTATCAACTAACAAACCCCAAATACATACATGCTTGAAACGACTCTAAGAGAGACATACTCATTTGGCGCTAGTCATAGCCATAATAAAAAATCAATAATGTATAACACCCTTGCTTAATAGCAGCTCAAAATATAGTAAAAAGGCCATTAACACGGCACAAGCATATAAATCTGTATCAGCCCCAAAAAGATGGCTATAAACCATAAATATGCTAATTATAATCATGCATTAATAAATAAAAAAACCAAAATCAGTTCATGGCATCCATAATAATAAGAATTTAAAACATCATCCCGCAGTTCAAAAACGACTGCACCACAATACTAAAAATAACAAAAGCAAAGTACTAAATTCTCAACCTCACATGGCAATTGACAGAAATAAACAGTTAATAACCCTAACACCCCCAAACTTAAGGTGAGCAATGCCCTCATTGCTAAACATAAAATAATCGATACAAGAGGGCTTCCCTGAAGATCGCTCACTCGGCATCAGCTTCATCCTCATCAGCTACGTCCTCATCAGCTTTGGCGGGCGGTGATGGTGGAGGGTGTGGTGGGAAGACAGGAGGCTCCGAGAACTGGTATGGCATGAACTCAGCGTTCTCGCCATAATAATCGGTGTAAATGCTCTACATGGTGTTTACCAGCTCAGCCTGGTACTGCATAGCAATGTTCTGCCTCTGTTGCCTGAGAGCCTCGGCATCGTGCTTTTGATGCAGCAGGGTGAGAGACAACATGATGTCGGCTAGTAGTCCCTGTCCAGCTGGGCCTGCGTTTGGAGCGGCGTTTGGAGGCTACGAGGGCTCGACCTCTGCTGTAGCCGGGAAATTGGTCTTTTCACCCGTGTAATCATTTTTCTTCCACACAGTCCCGGGCTTTCAGAGCCACCTAATGATATCCTCGAGATCATAGCTGCGGAGTCCTTGCTCTAGATAGTCCCTTCCCTGATAATCGAGTGTCGTAAACAGTTCATTGATGACTTGGCTTCTAAAAGCCACTAACTTCCTACGAACTTCGACAACAACTAGACCATCGGGATTGGCGTTGGCATAAAACTCCCGAACCACTGGTACTATGGCTGACGCAGGTGGTTTTGTGAAGTGGATCCAATTGCATTCAAGTATCATGGTGGTTAGCTCACCATCCTTTTTATCGGGCCTCAACCCTCGCTCATGAATCAAATTTCGTGCCCCAAATGAGCTTTCGTACCTTTTCTAGGCCTCCTCATTGATAAACTTGGTGTTGTCCCAAGCCGTTGGTGGTGGCACGGCGGACGAAGACCCTTCGACACTAAGTCGTTGCCTTTTGGGTGACATGTTAGAATTTCTATTGGTTGGGTCAGCAACAATCCCTAACTCTCTGTAGAAACAACCTGTGTAACAATGCACAACAAAGCCCCAATGGAAACCACTAATTCTAAGCCAAATCAACCCAACTTTTCTCTCAGGTAATTTATCGAACACGTGTGCGCTCTGAAAACTGAACTTGGACAGCGTTTGTTTGAAAGTGCTCTAACCCCGATTTCCGTCAGTAGAAATCACCCAAATCATATACAAAGACAAACACCAAGAGAGCACCAACCCAACAATTCGAGAAAAATATCTCCGTGAATGACTGAAATCCAAATAAAATGCCTTAATGGGGAAAAGAAACTATTTGCTGCTGATCTCCAATTGGATTCACGCCTGAACTTGTTGGTCTGATTCTGTGAATGATGTCGTGAATTGGTTTCTTTATAGAGGGTGGGGGTTTCGTGCAGAAAAAGGACGGTTGGTTGCTCCTAGTGCCCTGAATGCAGGCTAAAATCAGTTTTTAAAACCCAAAACATCTTTATCGATGCTGGCACATGAGACTAACTTTTTTTAATTAATCAGCCATGCCGCTAGTTAATGATGAGCTCTGAATCAAAGTGGCATTGCATTGATGACGGCAGTGCTTCCTTCCTCGAGTCATGCCTTGAATTAGCGATGTGTGGTACTCGTTGGTGGTGCCGTGGCGCGAGAGTCCCCTTTGTTCTTTGGCGCTGTGGCACGAGCTGAGATTAATGGATAATAAGCATGGCGCCACGGCGCGAAGTCCAGTACATATGTTGGCGCTGCGGCGTGAGCCTTGTTTCTGAGAATTTTTGCACAGAAGCCATGTTTTACTCCAAATATCTTACACACACACACACACACACACACATATATATATATATGTCTATATTAAACACATGATAACTAGCTTAACTATACTTGTGACAACCGAGATTTTGTAATTCAATTTTAATATTTATTGGATTAAATAAATATTTTTTGATGAATTAATTATTATATTAAATAATTAATTGATGAAGTTGTGATAGATTAATTTAATTATATGTGTTATATTTATTAAATTAATGTGAAGAATTTTATTATTCGAAGTATGTATTTATGTGAGCTTATTGAATTAAAAGAAATATTTAATAAACCTAATGTTATTTTAATTTAATAATTAATTAGGGAATTAATAATTTGACATAATTAATAAATGAGAAATTTAATTATGTGACTATGTGAATTAATGAGAAATTATTATATGTTATTTAAAATAAATTAAATAAGATATTTGATTTATTGTGCAATTGGGTGTGACATGATTTAAACTATAGTATAGGAGATTAATTAAAATAATTAGAAGGGTTATTTATGTTCAAGCCAAACGAGGCCTTATGAGGAGTTGAGGGCAGTTAAACCACGTATGGATTAACTGACCTCAACTGTGCGCATAAATGATCAATCTGTTTTGTTTTTACGTATTTTTCAATTAAGTGTTCAACCTAAGAGTCAGAGAATTCAAAGAGAGTTAGAGGAAATTGGGTTATTGAAGAATCAGAAGGATTGATTGAGCGTAATCTCTTCAACCCAGTTTATTTACGTCATTTAAAGTTTCATGAATATGGCTTTCAATTTTTTGTTAAATTCAACAAATTGGAAAGAGTAAGGATTATGTGCATATATGTGATAAGATGTTGTTATATGTGTTTTCCTATATATTGTATGGTTCCATATCATCAGTTTCATAATATTATAACGTATATTATTGCTTCAAAAGTTACAGAGTATATAATATGGCCATATGGCCCTTATACATAAATTTAATATGTCAAACATATATTGTTTTGTAAAATTCACACTCATATATAATTATGCATGTTAAAATGAAGAAAACACACCTTGAATGGATTGATTTGGTGTTATAACGAATCCGTAGTATAAATTTTTATGTTTTATGTTCAAAACCTTCAAGAACATCAAGAACAGTGAAATTACATGTGTTGATTTTGTAAATTATATGTTTTAACTTGTTAAAATCATGCTAGAAGGGTTGAGTATTATTTATTTGTGTATTACAATGTTTGGGTATGTCTAAATTCGTGTAAAAATAAGTTAATTGGAGGTTTTTGGCCATGTTCTGCAATTTTCGCGAATTCCAGTAATCGAAATCGAGTCTCATCATGTGCCAACTCCATGCCTAAGACCCGTGTCTTGGCGCCATCATGCGCCACAAATAGCCAGAGGCTTAAGCCACGGCCGCCAAGAACAAAGTATAATAAATGAAATGCATATATATACTTTAGCGTAATGTCCGAAATGATTTTTTAAATGCTCAAGTCTAGCAATGTGTTAGTAACTTAATCTAATGAACATAAAAACATGTTAGATATATAATGAGATGTTAAAATAAATCCTTAACATATTAATAACACAATTATGTGTGAATTGAATTATTGAATGTATATTTATTCATGAAGTGTAAATTATGTGACAATGAGTGCAGTAGTTTGACTAAGTATAGTCATAATTCGAGTTAGACAAAATCAATGAACTTGTGATGACTAGTACGTTATAATTGACCGGTATTGTGAACGTAAATGATATGTAGGATTTAAATCAAGGAACGAGTATAATTAGTGTGTAATCTACGCACGAGGAAAGTTTCCTAACCTTACTCTTTATCTTTATATGAGCCTATAAGTTGTCTCTTTACATTGAGAAAATTCTCGTTATTATTGATCAAGTCCATTTTATTATATTAAAGTGTATTAATCATTCAAAGTATGATTCTGTTATACAATAATTATTCTATTGTATACCTTTTGAGATTGATATTCAATTTAAATTATCAGTTACTGTTGAACCTTGTTAGATTAGCGATCCCTTAATGATTCGACTAGTCCATAGTTGATGAGCGTTCTAAATTTCAGAACCCTTGTTGAATTATCCAAACCAAACTTCCTTTGGTGCCGACTCTAATGTCAAACTGAGATGACCAACCCTGTATAGGGGATTACTTATGCGTTAGCGTTAAGATATTGTGCACAATATGGTACTAAGGGCTGATCCCCCTAAGTACGAGAAGAAGAGTCCATAGTCTTATGACTGTTAAAGGTTTCAAGTATAAACACTTGACAACCTATGACATAGTTCAAGGTCTTATGACCCTCAAAAGTTATTTTGCTTCTTGTTATTCATTCTTGATTCAAAAGTTGAGTTTTCCTATTTCAGAAGTCTTTGATTTATTCGCATGTTATTATTCATTTGTCATATTGTTATAGTTGTGGGAAAATCGTGCTCACTCTTGCGTAATAATAACATTGCAGTTAAGAACGAAAGATCTGACGAGCCTTCCACTAGTAAAGGCAAGGGCAAGGTTAACAAATGAAGAAGACTTGTTGTTATTATGTATTTATGTTCAGACTTGATGTTGTCTAAGACTTGTTATTTGTTTATGATTCCGCACAGATGTTTAAGGTTAGAGTGACATGGGATTGTATTTATTATGCAGATGATGTAACCCCATAAGTGGAAGATTTATTTAGTTATTTATTTCTATCTATTGCATGGTTTGCATTTATTATGGGTAGATAGATAGATGATATTATTGTACAGTGAACACCAAATCCTGCAGAATGGAAGTACCCGGATTTGGGGGTGTCACAGGTTGGTATCAAAGCTGTAGATTATGAACCTTAGGTGGGGGAACAACCTTAGGTAGTAGCCTTGTAGAAGATAAAGAATATAGTGGTGGTAAACTCTTATCGAGTTCTAAAAAATGAATTTCTTAATTCATTGAAGATAATAAAAGACTTTATGTGCTTATGTGTTAAATTATGTGCTCGCTAGTACGGATTAGTAACTAAAACTTAAAATTTTGTTGTCAGGATGTCGGATGTTGGAGGAGCTAGTCGAGCTGGGGAGGAGGAACCCCGAGTACCTACAGAGGAGGAGCCCCGAGACATTCATGTCGTCAGGGAGCAGTTGGTACGGAGAGAGCCATCTCCTTTGATCACTGTTGTTGGTCGGGAGCATGAGCCTGAGACTAATCCAGAGGAGGATTCTGATGAAGAAGAGGAGGAAGAAGAGTTCCCACCGAACTCCATCGATGCTGAGATGTATGATCCACTTTATGATCATAACATTGAGTTACAAGACACTATTCAAGAGCTAAAGGAGCGGACTGTTATCCAGCAGATTACCATCGAGTAGAAGGATGGGGAAATTGTGACTCTTCACACACGTTTGGGAAACGTGGAGTGGGATTTGGTTCATGAGAAGGGTCAAACCGAGGAGAAGTCCGAAGAAATAGAAAAGTTGAAGAAGGATCTGAAAGAGAGCTCAGAAAGGTTGGCCATAGCAGAGGAGGGCTGGGTAAGAGAGTCACGTCGTGCTGATCTTGTAGAAGAGGATTGTCGTGCGAAGAAGGCTAAGCTTGGGGAGACGTACTCTACACTTCAAAATGCAATGGATGCGGCCTATGATCGAGTTATGAGGTATCCAATCTAGTTTGAAGGTCTACCATCATATATGATAGATCGTAGGACGATGTCCAGCATCATAGAAGAGGAACGTGGCAAGGCTATTCAGCGCCTTAACAAGCAGCGATAGGATTAGTTTATTTATGTGAAACCTACCTGGTAGTTTAAGTTGTAAATTCTGATGTGTTTATAAACAAAGGAATATTTTAATGCTTTAAATCCTGTAGATTCTTTATCTCGGGATAGTTGATGTAAATAACAGTGATGCTATCGTATGATGTTAAAACTTTTGATTTGAATAAAATGTCAGAGTTTATTCGAAATAATGTGTTAAGTGAATTATGATTAAATGTTTTAGTTAAGCCTTAAATGTTTAAGGGATTGAATAAAGACTTAATAAGCGTATATTCTTAATAGAAATATGCCGCCTAGAAGAAGACAAAACCGTTAACAAGCTAAAGGAGAACCGATGAATAACAACAACGATGCCAATGCTAACCCTGTTCAGCAGTTGGTGAACCTATTAGCCGGAGCAATTAACAATCAACCACAAGCTCCAACAAACACATCGTTTAAGGATTTCAAGGCGGTGGGACCGCCAGAGTTTAAGGGTTCCATAAACCCAATCGAGGCTCAAACTTGGGTTATGGAGATGGAGAAGGTATTTGATGTCGCTAGAGTAAGAGAAGACCAGAAAACCGTGATATCATAACATTCATCGCCAAGTCCGAAGCCGCTTATTGGTGGTAAGTAAAAACAAAGTACGGGGAGGAGAAGGTGTAATAACCTGGGAGAGATTCAAGGAGATGTTTTTCGAGATGTATTTTCAGACCAGTTCACAAAACCAAATGGAAGTTCAGTTTCTGGAGTTGAAACAAGGGAATATGTCCATAGAAGATTATGCGGCAAGATTCAACGAGTTGGCTAGGTTCGCCACATACCAAGTGCATACTAATAAGAGAAAGGCAAGATGTTTCGAGTAGGGACTGAAGCCCTAGTTGTATAGCAAGGTGTCCATGTTCCAATTGAACACTTTTGCTGGAGTGTTAGAGAAGGCAATACTCACTGAAGGTGGAAGCGATACGGTAACCAAATATAATCAGGATCAGAAGAAGAAAAAGAGTGAAAATGAAGGAATTAACAAGACTGGTGGAAGTAGCACGGGAGGTAGTAATAATCAGAAGAGAAAGTGGTCTGATAACTCGTCAGCTGAAAGTTAACAAGGAGGGCAGAAAAAGAAGATCGAAGCATGCCCAACCTGCGGGAAAACTCATCTAGGAGTTTGAATGAAGGGAAAACGAGTGTGTTACAATTGTGGTCAGGAAGGCCACATAGCACCTAACTGTCCTAACCCAAAGAAGAGTGCCTGCTTCACTTGTGGCTCAAAGGATCATCTTGCAAGGGATTGTCCTAAGAAGGGATCTAGAGGGACGGGATCAAGAGGGAATAGAGGAAACAACGGTGGAAGCACTCTGACTATCACAGACCAATCAGCAACCAACCGAATCAAACCGCCAAAACATTCAACATGGCAAAGACAGATGCAAGCCCGATCTCGTGATGTGGTGTCGTATCATTTCGATCAATAAAGTTAATGCTTATGTATTATTTGATTCAGGTGCTACTTGTTCATTTATATCTGATGACTTTGCTAAGAACTTAGAATTGCTTAAGGACGAGTTAGAATACCCCATGAACATAGAAATTGCGAAGAGAGAAATAATCCTTGTTAAGTATGTGCATAAGAACTGTAGAGTAGATATTAAGGGTAATATCATGAACGTAGATCTTATCCCTATTCGACTTGGAGAATTTGACGTTATCCTGGGTATGGACTGGTTATCCAATTTTGGGGCGGTAATTAACTGCCAGAAGAAGCGTATTAACCTTATGACTCCGTCAAAGGTTATGTTTTATGGTAGCAAGTCGCCTAGACAAGCGAGTTGTCTGATGATGATGTAGGCCAGGAGGTTGTTAAGGCAAGGCTGTGTAGGATATCTAGCTTACATAGTCGATAGTCGTAAAGAGAATCCAAAAATAGATGAGATACCAGTAGTGAGAGATTTCACAGACGTATTTTCGGATGATTTGACAAGACTTCCTCTAGATAGAGCAGTTGAATTCGTGATCGATTTGGCTCCAGGAACGGCTCCAATATTGAAGGCACCATACCGAATGGCACCAGTAGAGATTGTCAGGAATATGCATGTGAATGATATTCCTATTTACATATGATTTGATTATGATATGTATATATATGAATGAATATGCAAGTATGCTTGCATTAAGAAAAGATGTAAAGTCCTTTGATAGATAATAGAAACATATATACAAGGACTTAGAATGAATTAATCAAATGTGTTAGGTTGATCCTACTGAAGCAAAACAACTTTATAAAGTCCTTAAAAAGAAATGATGTACAAGGACTATAAATATAGTAAGATCAAGCATGTTAGGTTAATCTTATGATGTAATAGATAGGCTTGTCTGATTGTCGAGCACTACACCAGAAATCGTAGTCTGCCAGGAGAGTCAAGGAAAACTCGAGAGCTATCGAGGCAGAATCGTAGTCTGCAAGATAGTAGATCTCTTGAGTTTCAGAAGCTTCCGGAAGAGACGAGGAAGGATCATATTGTGTCGAGGAGAACTTCCTCGTGGCCGTAGTCTCGCCGAGGAAGTCATGTTCGAATCGTAGAGAGACAAACACCGCCACGAGCCGACCGAGCATCTCGCCAAAGCCGGCCAAGAATCGTAGACTACACTTTGAGTCGTAGAGAGTCTACTAACGACCAAGCCAAAAGGATCGAGATTGCACTCGTAATCGTAGAGAGTCCATCGATCATATCAAAGGCGTAAAACATAGTCGAGCAAGATCGGATGAAGACAACAAGCACAATGACGTAAATCGTGAGTATCAAGATCGATCTCAAAGTCGAGTGTTCGCACGGTACAAAGTCAATCGTAGAATGTAGAGCTAAGACCTTAACAGATGTGCTCACAAGGCCACAAAGATAATCAGAGAGCAAACACGATTCTCAACAATTGAGCACTCCCAGAATATCCAAAGGAATGAAGCCTCTGGTTGGTAATGCAAAGATACATCTCACTTGAAGGAAGCCAGAGAGAACTCAAAGAATGGCATGCAAGATAATAGAAGATCTAAGCATCAACTCAATCAGCATCCAGATTGAGTTGAGAAGCCATTCAAGGTAAAGTCTTCCACAAGATGATCATAAGAAGACTTCAGTAGCTGACTAAGGAAAGTTAGCATATGCAGTGGTTGTCAAGTGGAAAGATGACAACAATCCTGAAAGTAACCAGGATCGTAGTGTTTGCCAGACAAAGAAGAAACTGATGGAGTATACACAAAGATACTGGTCAGCCTCTGAATAACGAGGCTAAAGTGATTAAGCATTGGTTCAGTCCATTGATGATAAGTGAACGGGAGATCACAAGGAGAAAGCGAGCTGGACATGCCAAAAATCTGAAGTGTCTTGTTATTCAGAAGGGGCCAGAGCAAGAAGTCAAGCCATCAGTGTCTGAGAACAGTCAAGGCAAATAGAAGTGTTGAAGCACTGCACTAGAGAACAAAGAGGTGTTCTACACTAAAGATCAAGTGAACACTCCTCAAGATCGTAGTGTTGTTTTTACCTGTCAACAAGACACTACGATCAGGTCCATGAAGACATGCATCAGAAACATAGAGTTTGAATAAGTCAAGATCAAGCATGGCAACGGTTCAATCAAGGGTAATATTCTGGACAAAAGCTTATCGAGAGCATCGATGCAAAGGACAACCCCGGATCGAGAAATCGGAAGGGTGAAATAAAGTCTTCGACCTGCCCAAGATATCAAAGTGACATATCTGACAGGGTAGGTGAAATAAAGAGATCGCAGCAAGGTGAAGTCGAAAAAAAGATGTCATGTCATATCTGCAGTCTGCACCAAATAACTAGAGATCTGCGAAGCAATTTGAATAACTTTCAACGGCTACTTTCCAACGGGAAGATTAGGAAGTAGTATAAATCAACAGAGCTTCAAAGATCAAGAGTTGTTGATGATTGTGAAGTTGTAGAATCATTGAGTTGTTGAATGCTATAGTTGACTCTACGAGTTCCACCAAAGATCAACAGAACAAGTCTCAGTGACAGTGAGACTACCAAGGTGGAAGTGAAGCAGCTTTGAAGAAGAACTCAACCAGATCAAAGCTTCACTCAACAAAGATGAGAATGACACTAAAGATGGAAGCCAAGCAGAGAGTTGAGAAGGCCAAGAAGATAGCATTCAGAAAAGTGGCTGAGTACAAAGAAGATCAAGAGAGCCACTCTACGAATCACCATGAACCGGAAGCTGAAACTGAACAAGTTCAGAACCATGTCTGCAAAGTATTCAAGAAGGGTTCAAGGTTTGCTAAGTGCCAGACAAAGTCTACTAAAAGCACAAAGACTTAGCAAACCCAGATGGTGAGGGTGCACATCTGATACCAGATGAAGATGAGTAGAAAAGAGTGAAGATCAGCTGCACCAGAGAAGTTGTGGTCCAGACTCAAAGCAGAATGCACAGAGGACCACACCAAGCTGCTAAGTACAAAAGATGGTCAGAGCTTAATGACATCTTAGCAAATTTCAAAGACCACCAAACAACAACAACTACAACAATAAGAAGCTGTGGCTCGAGGGTCCTTGTCGGGAGGGACTAAATGAAGTTCCAAGCCTCATTGGCTTCAAGAGTTCCTAGGAACTAGAGAAGTTCCAAGGTCGCCGGCCTCAAGAGTTCTTTGTGAATCAAGTCCCAAGGTAGCCGGGCCTCAAGGAATCTTAGTGATCAGTGGTACCGCCTTCCTTAGTGGAAATCTCGCTAGTTGAAAGCGTAAGAGTGGATTAGAGTTGAGTCTCGAACCACTTAAAACCCCTGTGTCTTTTACTTTATGTCATTTACATTATGTACCTTAATCGCTATAATCGCTATGTATGTGTAATCGCTACTACTAAGTTAACTCTACTTAACAATGTATGATCGATTATGAATATATCAATGAAGGGATCTTTTACTTATTTCGATGCTTTAAAAGATTATTATGTTTGTCATCCGCTACTTAATGAAAGCAATACAACTTAAAAGAGAAAAGTATTTTGAAAATCAAAGGATTTATTCAACCCCCCCTTCTAGATCTATATTGTGCTCATCGAACTAACAATTGGTATCAAAGGTGTTCTCATGCTATATTCAAAAGATAATCGCTTTGAGTTTGATCCTAGGCACAAACATTGTTCTAAACTTAGTTTAGTAGTAAGTCACTTGTGATATGAAGATGAGCTCACAAGTTGGAAATTTTGTGTACTGGTAAATGTACATATACACCTGAAGCTGCTCAGATTGGTCCATGTTATTGATTGCCATATCAACAAGACCAATCCTTGCTCGCGGTCAATCTTGTTGTCTGAAGACCAGGCTAGAAAGCTCAAGAGACATCAACAGAAAAGATTCAAACATCCACCAGCCTGAAAAGATGAAAAGGCCATACATGCTAAGTAATGCTTATCCAGAGAAGAAAGAAGAACTTCTCAAACATGTGTTTGGCCAACCTGCAGATGGATGTAAACCTTGTAAACTCAAGGATGTCAAAGAATTAGAAATGTTGACACTCTCTTAGCTTGTATCTTCAAGACCAATTAATCGATCGATCAAGATCAACCGGAGCAACTACAATGTCGAAGCAAATAAAAAAAAACATGCACATCAATGCCTAAACTCAGAATATCTAAGATAAATGACTGTTAAGAATCTAACAGCAAAAAGGTACGGTTCCTCACTAATATATATATGAGCATCATATTTGTACCTTACTTATGAACTATAACAGTTTTCCTTCAAGTATTCATAATCTATCTAAAAAGGTGAAGAAAGAAAGTACACTGATAATGGAAGCTCAAATATCTATAAACTTTCTCTCCATCCAAGTTTTAGGTTGAAGATGATAGCTTGAAAGAGACCTGAAATGGTTTTAAGAGCCTCACAGGTCGATTGAATGTGAAGTAATCTTTGCTGATGGGTAAATGTGCTTCGTACATCCTATGGTCTAAGTGTTTAATGACATGCAGAGTATGATCAGATCTACAAGAGAATCTTGAAGATTCATAGAAACTGATCACCTCCATGAATCAACCAGATGCTAATAAATCGTAGAGCTGATTCTCTCCTCGTGAACATTTAAACTCGTGATCATAGCTTAGCATATGATGAAACCATCAAAGAAGAGAGTGTTTTATTAAAATAACAAATTTCTCTCACACTCACCACCACGCATCTCAAAATATATTATCTAAATGAAGTATATGCATGAATACGATCGATGGTGGTCAATATGATGATTATCAAATATGAGGAATAGGGGTTTAGTAAACTAATCTAAAGCAGGACCCATTTAACCATGGGTACCAAAAATTAGAAATGAATAACTTGCAGGTGTACTTGGGTCTATCCGACCACACTAAGGAATGCTAAAGCCAAAGACTTCAATCAAGAAGAGTCAACCAAATAGAAGGCTTAGGATCGCTCGTAAATAATTCGACAAAACTCCTACATGTCAAAGCTCGCCCTGAAGACTCACCGAGCTAATCTAAATAAAGCTCAAATGGCTACAAACCTTTATATGAAAGCATGCCACTCAACAAAGAGAGAAAAAAAGGGTCTTAGATGATCAAGCAAGCAAAACTTGTTCTCAAGGAAGCTCACATCGAGGACTATCGAGCATCAAACATTAGGAACTTATACACGGAGCAAAACTTCACAAGTTCAAAGTCGAGAAAAGAAGACTACGTCAGTAAAGTGTCATCAAAGGATCGTAGAATGATCAACCTCAAGATGCCCATTTCTACGATATATAAGAAGATTTGGTGATTCCAAATGTAAGGAGATATGCAAGGTCGTGCCTTCTAATACACATAAAGAAAAGGAATCACATCTATCTAAGAAGACAACATCAACCATGGGGAGCGTTGATATGTTAAGGAACAACAATATCGAGATATACTATGAAGCAAATGTACCGCCCATGTAGTCCCAAAACTTTGTGGGCCGATGAACCAAATGAAGATCCATAACTCAGAGGAACATTTCAAAATGTACTATCGATAACCTTTCACCACCCAACTCAAAAACCATGAAGAGCCTACGATCAAACATCCGATCGTAATGGAATAAAGCAGAAGGACACCACGATTACAAAGAAATGCAATTGTCTAAAGTTGGTAAAGGACCTCACCACCGTAAAAGGTCAAATGAGATATCAGTGTAAATCACTTCTAAAGTACTTCATCCGAAAGCGCCTCAGGACAAACCTAACCCTTAGCTCACTCTAAGAGGTTGGCCCTTCCCGAGCTACCTTAACCCGTAAGAAATGCTTAATCAAGTTCATCTCAAGGACCAAGTCACCAACGATCGTAGAGTAGAGGTCAAGAGAACTCCACGATCGAGATGCAACCTCAACGATCGTATGCAAAGCAAGCACTCGACGATCATCGCAGCCCTATAAGAGGCTACTCTTAACTTATGAGGAGTTAGAAGAACAGAAAATTGCTCAATCATTAAAAATGAGGGAAGACAAGCTCGAATGTTTGGTTGGAAAGATGTCTCGTCAAGGAAAGTGCCCAAGGCTTCATAAAGCACAAACAGTGATGGATGAGGCGTGGAGGTTCAAAATGAGAAGTAATGTCAAAACCATCCATCGCAACATCTTTCAGAGAATTGATCGTTGAGTCAACAAAGGAAAACGTAGAGTCAATAGTCGCCCATCATGCTACTCTACTTAACTCAAGAGGTCAAAGGTCAATCCACGTCAATCAAACGTCCACTCTTCTAAAAGAGACAACTAACTGACAAGTTACTGGGGAGTTATAGCTTGTTACTGGGTATCGTGCAACCAATGACTGGGTAACACATCACAACATTTGCAGGATAAGAAACCGCCTTTAAAGACAAATTCAAAATCTATAAAACAGTTGTTAGAAACTATCAAAACTTCTTCCTCTCATTTTCAAACCCTAAAAAATGCTTCTTTCCGAATCCATTAACCCTCCAAATCCTTACCTAAATCACAGTCAACTATCTCTCACAAGACTTCCTAAAACCAACACCCATATTCCTCAAACTCCTCAAATGGCAGATTGGCGAGTAAGTAATCACGGCATTCAACCTAGAACCAAGACGTTCGAAAAATTCGAGAAGAAGTTCAGGGATATTCTTGAACTTGTGAAGAAGGCCGGGTTCTCAGAATGTCTTGAGGAAAACACACAAATATATGGTGACCTGGTCAAGGAGTTTCATTCAAACATAACCATAAATTCTAGAATCCTCTCCACCAAGGTTAAGGGTCAAATTCTGAAGCTAAACTCTTCTGACATCAATCAATGCTTAGCCTTCCCCGATGTAAATCTAAAAATCTTGGAAGAGATCGACACGTAAAAAGCTAAGAAGATTATGCAGATGCAAAGAAACCCTAGTCTCAAGGACATGAAGAAAAGGAGTTTCTCAAGAATTCGAAGTTCCTTGTCAAAAATCGTGGGAAATGTATCTTATGCAAAGACACCGCACATGATAATCGTGATCGACCAAACAAATAAGATTATGTCTGCAATAGTCTTGAAGGAACACATCAACTTTGGAGTTGTCCTGCTCGATCATATGTCTAAGTGGCTGGATAAGGAAGAAAAGAAAAGATTAACTGAAAAAACACTCACAAAGGTTTTTCATGGGAGACTCTTAAGTATCATCTTGTAAAAAAAGTTGAAGAATAAAATCAAGGATGATGATGGCAAAATTCTTAATGTTCATAAGGTAATGTCTCCACAACTGTTCGTAAATTAGAAGAAAAACCCAAAGGAGAATAGAAGGTTAACTACAGCAAGAAGCAGCAGAAAGATCTCTGCAAAGAAGAGAAAGGCAAAGGTAGAAGAAAGCTCTGAGTCTGGTGACTCAACATCAGTTACTGCCACACCATCAAACAAGAAGCCTAAGAATATGAAGAATGCTAAGGCCTCGTCAAGCTATGTCTCCACTAATAAGAAAATACAAAAAGCAGAAGAAAAACCAGCATCAACTGCTGAAAACCCAAAAAGAAGAAGCAACAGACTGCTTCAAGAACCACCCAAGAAGAAAGCAAAAGGGATGAAGAAATCAGTTCCAGTTCCCCAGGAAAGTTCATCCAACAAAGAAGAACATGAAGATTCTGAAGATGGGAAGGGAACTGAAAGTTCAAAGATTGAACCCTCAAGGAGCAAGTTTAACAATGAAGAAGAAGTTGAATCTATGGAAGAAAGAACCAAGGTTGATGATGAAGAAAAGGAATATGCAAGTCTAGTGACCAACTCTCAGAGTACTCACTCTGAAGATAAAGAGAAGCTGCAAAATGACCCATTGGAATCTCCAAATGCATGTGCTCCAACAAGCCTTCACGATGGCTCAAAAGATGATCAATTCGAAAAAGAAACACCTACCCCTATCAATGATGAAAATCAAGAAAACATGTCTGATGACTCAAAGGACTTAGAGTCTAAAGAAGAAGAAGACTCTGACTCACCCATAGTTGAACCTCCCAAAAGAAGGAAGAGTCACTGACTACTTGCTCAAGTTGCCTCAAAGAAGAGAAATGATCAATCTACCAAAATCATTGAATTAAGTAATGATGGATCTAAGTCACAGGAAGCGAGTGAAGAAGATGAGACTAGTAATGAAGAAGATGAATCCAACAAAGATGTTGTTGAAGAAGACTCTGGAAATGAAATTCAGCAAGAAGAATTCATTGATGAATCTGATGAAAGAAATCAACAAAATTCAAGCTCAAAAAGGGAAAAGATAGAGAAAGATTCCGATTTTGCACATCAGGAATCTGAGGAACTAGAATACAATCATATTCTCTCTCCGACCAGAATTAGCAGAAGAATTGTAGTGGAAGTCTTTGATGAGCCACCAGCAGAGCCAGTAACAAGATGGATAATTCATGGAAATGAACAACTTCGAGTTGTAAGGATGACTACAGATGAAGTGCTTCATAACTGGAAAATATGGAGTTAGATTGCACAACTATACTGTACAATTCTAAAGACCTTCTGATGAGGTGGTTCTTTCCATGGATGCCTTGGCTAAAAGCACACAGTGAGAGAGATGAGAGTTACTTCAGCTGGTGCTACTCTTAGTTTCCAAATTTGGAACTGATGTCACAAAATTTCCCCAGGGTAAAGAAGTTTGTAACTATGATGATCAATGACAAGCCCCACTACAAGATCTACCAACATGTTGAAAATCATTACATTCCTTATGATCGTAGAGTGGACTCTGATGGAAAAAGGAATATGGAAAAGACATTGACAGTAGAGTTTGTTCACTCTACCACTGATGATGATCAAGTCCAGATTCAGATGTCTCTATCTGCCCAAGCACAACTATCTGACATTCCTACATCCTCCCACGATTGGTATTCAACGATTTTTCGATTCTCAATACCTTCAAAAAATCTCATTCAAGGATGAGAATCAGAGAGTCCAATCTAGTGTTCCACAAGAGGTCGCCCAACCAGATGATCAAATTTCCATGGAGCAGAATTATTAAAAATTCTCGATAACCCGATTGAGAAGATGTCTCAAATCAATGAAAAGTCAAAGATGTCGACAACAACAAAAGACAATTCAATTCCAAGATGTAATCCAAGCTACTCGTGGGTCGATGTATCTCTAAAAATCAAAGAGAGAGATGACATCTATCCGAGGGCCATAAATGATCAAAAAAGGCGAAGCCCCACGAGCATGTAAAGGCAAATGAAGAACAACTCCAAGCCCTCTTTGACAAGATTGACCACATGAATTAGTCCTTCTCCATGCAACTTGAGCTGAGCCAACAAGAACTCAAGTTTGAAGTTGTTAATTCCTCTTATCTAATGGAGCAGCTTATGTCCAACATGGAACAACTCTATCAAGTGATTAATGACACAAAGGGGGAGAAAAAGAGGCATAGAAAAAGGCAAAGTAAGAGGCATTCACGAAAAGGCAAGGAGAGCAGGAGCAAACAAGAAAGGAAGACAAAGAAGAAGAAAGAAGGAAAAGAAAATGGTTCATCATCTAAGGGGGAGCCAAAGGAATGATGAAAAGAAGAAGCATATATCCCGAGGGGAGCAAACAAAAGAAAAAAAGTTGACGCATCCAAGGTGAGCAGTGAAAGAAAAATCAAACAGATGAATAGCTGATCAACAGACATCCTAGAAACATACATGGAGCCAAAGAGGTACATCTCTAACTAGTTAGGTATGTTCTGGATCCAGATGTAAATTGTCATAGTGTATTAAATTCCATATTATTATAAATGACATTCATGATTATCTATTTTAGAAATACAAGAACTCATCAGATATAAGATTCATTCATAACATGCATATGCACTTATTATTTTGTCATAATCAAATAGGGGGAGATTGTCAAGAATATGCATGTGAATGATATTCCTATTTACATATGATTTGATTATGATATATATATATATATGAATGAATATGCAAGTATGCTTGCATTAAGAAAAGTTCAGAAAGTCCTTTGATAGATAATAGAAACATATGTACAAGGACTTAGAATGAATTGATCAAATGTGTTAGGTTGATCCTACATAAGAAAAAACAGCTATGTAAAGTCCTTAAAAAGAAATGATGTACAAGGACTATAAATATAGTAAGATCAACCATGTTAGGTTGATCTTATGATGTAATAGATAGGCTTGTCTAATCATCGAGCACTACACCAGAAATCGTAGTGTGCCAGTAGAGTCAAGGAAAACTCAAGAGCTATCGAGGCAGAATCGTAGTCTGCAAGATAATAGATCTCGGAGTTCGTAGGCTTCCAAAAGAGACGAGGAAGGATCGTAGGGTGTCGAGGAGAACTTCCTCAGGGCCGTAGTCTGCTGAGGAAGTCATGTTCAGAATCGTAGAGAAAGCCTGCCTACGAGCCGACCGAGCATCTGCCAAAGCCAGTCAAGAATCGTAGACAACACTCGGAGTCGTAGAGTCTACTAACGGCCAAGTAAAGGATCGTAGACTGCACTCAAAATTGTAGAGTCTAATGATCGTATCAAAGGCAAAAAACGTAGTCGAGCAAGATCAGATGAAGACAACAAGCACAACGACAGAAATCATAGTATCAAGATCTGATCTCAAAGTCGAGTGTCTCGCAGACAACCAAAGTCAATCAGAATGCAAAGTAGCTAAGACCTCAACAGATGTGCTCACAAGGCCAAAGAGAATCGTCAGAGAGCAAACACGATTCTCAACAAATGAGCACTCCTGAATATCCAAAGGAATGAAGCCTCCGGTGGTAATACAAAGATACATCTCACTGAAGGAAGCCGAGAGCACTCAACGAATGGCATGCAAGCTAATAGAAGATCTAAGCATCAACTCAATCAAGATCCAGATTGAAAGTTAAGAAGTTATTCAAGGTAAAGTCTTCCACAAGACGATCATAAGAAGACTTCAGTAGCTGACTAAGGAAAGTTAGCATATGCAGTGGTTGTCAAGTGGAAAGATGACAACAATCCTGAAAGTAACCAGGATTGTAGTGTTTACCAAACAAAGAAGAAACTGATGGAGTATACACAAAGATACCGGGTCACCCAATAACAAGGCTAAAGTGATTAAGCATCGGGTCACCCATTGATGATAAGTCAACGGAGATCACAAGGAGAAAGCGAATGGACACGCCACAAATCAAGTGTCTCTTGTTATTCAGAAAGGGCCGAGCAAGAAGTCAAGCCATCAAGATTCGAGAACAGTCAAGGCAAAATGTAAGTGTCAAGCATCTGCACTAGAGAACAAAGAGGTGTTCTACACTAAAGATCAAGTGAACACTCCTCAAGATCGTAGTGTTGTTTTTACTGTCAACAAGACACTACGATCAGTCCATGAAGATATGCATCGTAAAACATAGAGTTTGAATAAGTCAAGATCAAGCATCGGGCAACGGCTCAATCAAGGGTAATATTCGGACAAAAGCTTATCGAGAGCATCGATGCAAAGGACAACCTCCGATCGAGAAATCGGAAGGGTGAAATAAAGTCTTCGACCGCCAAGATATCAAAGTGACATATCCGAGGTAGGGTAGGGAGAAACAAGAGATCGCAAAGGTAGGTGAAGTCGTAAAAAGATGTCATGTCACATCTGCAGTCTGCACCAAATAACTCGAGATCTGCGAAGCAATTTGAATAACTTTCAACGGCTACTTTCCAACGGGAAGATTAGGAAGTAGTATAAATCAACAGAGCTTCAAAGATCAAGAGTTGCTGATGATTGTGAAGTTGCAGAATCATTGAGTTGGTGAATGCTATAGTTGACTCTACGAGTTCCACCAAAGATCAACAGAACAAGTCTTAGTGACAGTGAGACTACCAAGGTAGAAGTAAAGCAGCTTTGAAAAAGAACTCAACCAGATCAAAGCTTCACTCAACAAAGATGAGAATGCCACTAAAGATGGCAGCCAAGTAGAGAGCCGAGAAGGCCAAGAAGATAGCATTCAAAAAAGTGGCTGAGTACGAAGAAGATCAAGAGAGCTTCTCTATGAATCACCATGAACCGGAAGCTGAAACTGAACAAGTGCAGAACCATGTCTGCATAGTATTCAAGAAGGGTTCAGGGATTTCTAAGTGCCAGATAAAGTCTACTAAAAGCACAGAGACTTAGCAAATCCATATGGTGAGGGTGCACGGCTGATACCAAATGAAGATGAGTAGAAAAGAGTGAAGATTAGCTGCACCAGAGAAGATGTGGTCCAGACTCGAAGCAGAATGCATAGAGGACCACACCAAGTTGATAAGTACAAAAGATGGTCAGAGCTTAATGACATCTTAGCAATTTCAAAGACCACAACAACAACAACAACTACAAAAATAAGAAGCTGTATTCGAGGGTCCTTTTTAGGAGGGACTAAATGAAGTTCTAAGCTCATTGGCTTCAAGAGTTCCTAGAGAACTAGAGAAGTTCCAAGGTCAGCGGCCTCAAGAGTTCTTAGTGAATCAAGTCCCAAGGTCACGGGCCTCAAGGAATCTTAGTGATTTAGGTGCGCCTTCCTTCATGGAAACTCGCTAGTTGAAAAAGAAGAGTGGATTAGAGCTCGAGTCTCGAACCACTTAAACCCCCTCAGTGTCTTTTACCTTATGTCATTTACATTATGTACCTTAACCGCTATAATCGCCATGTATGTTTTAACCGCTATTTACTAAGTTAACTCTACTTAATAATGTATGATCGACTATGAATATATCAATGAAGGGATCTTTTACTTATTCCGCTGTGCTTGAAAAGATTCTTATGTTTGTCATCTGCTACTTAATGAGCAATACAATTTAAAAGAGAAAAAGTATTTTAAAAATCAAAGGATCTATTCAACCCCCCCCCTTCTAGATCTATATTGTGCCTACTGGGAACTAACAGAGATGAAAGAACTGATGGTCCAACTACTAGAATTACTGGACAAGAAGTATATCCAACCAAGCGTTTTGCCGTGGGGAGCGCCAGTTTTGTTCGTGAAGAAGAAGGATGGGACAATGAGACTCTACATTAACTATAGAGAATTGAATAAGGTCACGATAAAGAATAGATATCCATTACCGCGAATCGATGACCTGTTCGATCAGTTAAAAGGAGCAAGTTACTTTTCAAAGATAGACTTGAGGAATGGTTATCATCAACTGAAGGTGAGACCAGAGGATGTACCGAAGACAGCGTTTAGAACACTATATGGTCACTACAAATTTTTGGTAATGTCATTTGGTCTAACGAATGCTTATGCAGCATTTATGGGCTTAATGAATGGAGTGTTCAAGCTGTTTTTGGACAAATTCATAGTGGTATTTATAGATGATATTTTGGTATATTCAAAAACCAAGGAAGAACATGAAGAGCATTTGTGGGTGACGTTAGAGACATTGAGAAGAGAGAAGTTATATGCTAAGTTTTCGAAATGTAAATTCTGGATTAAAAGAGTATAATTTCTTGGACATGTGATCGATAGGGACGGAATTTCGGTGGATCCTTCCAAAGTCGAAGAAGTAATTAACTGGGATCAGACGAAGACACTGTCAGAAGTAAGAAGTTTTCTTGGATTGGCAGGTTATTACAGAAGATTCAGTCAGGACTTTTCCAAGATTGCGACTCCGTTGACGAATTTGACTAGAAAATCGGTGAAATTTGTTTGGACGGAGAAGTGTGAGGAAATCTTTCAAGAATTAAAGAAGAGGTTGAGTTCAGCACCTGTATTATCTCTTCCGGATGATACAGAAAATTTTGTGGTTTATAGTGATGCATCGCATAAAGGACTTGGCTGTGTGCTTATGCAGAATGGTAGAGTCATTGCGTATGCGTCACGACAATTGAAGGATTATGAGAAGGGGTATCCGACCCACGACTTGGAGTTAGCTGCAGTGGTTTTTGCTTTAAAAATTTGGAGGCACTATCTCTATGGGAGAAGTGTGAAATATATATGCACCACAAGAGTCCGAAATATATTTTTACACGTAAAGACTTGAAATACGCGCTAAAGAAGGTGGTTGGAATTAATTAAGGACTATGATTGTGAGATTCTATACCATCCGTGTAAGGCAAACGTAGTTGTCGACGCCTTAAGTAGAAAGGGTCGGGAGAAACTGATGATGTTGACTGCTCAGGAGGAGCTAATTTTAGCAATGGAAAAGCTGGAATTGGAAGTAAAGTATCCTATGGAGATTGATGAGAAGCTGTTTCAGATGCAATCTGGTACAACTCTACTGGATAAAGTTAAAGAGGCTCAACTTCAGGACGATGAATGTAAAACGGTTAAAAAAAAGATATCCGAAGGAACCGAATCAAGATTCAAGATGGATAGGGAAGGAATACTGAGATTTGAGAATAGAATTTGGGTACCGCCAGTACCAGAGATTAAGGAAGAAATTTTGAGCGAGGCTCATAACTCGCGATATTCGATTCACCCTGGTAGTACCAAGATGTACCAAGATCTTCGACAACATTTCTGGTGGCCGAATTTGAAATGAGAGGTTGCAGAATGTGTTGCCAAGTGTCTGACATGTCAAAAAGTGAAAGCAGAACATCAGAGGCCGAGTGGGTTGTTACAACCTTTAGAGATTCCAGAATGGAAATGGGAACATATTACTATGGATTTCGTGGTTGGCCTACCGATAACTCAGAAAGGCTACGACATAGTATGGGTTATTGTTGACCTATTGACAAAATGCGCACACTTCCTTCTGATAAAAATTAGATTCAACTTAGATCCGTTGGCAAGGTTATATGTGAAAGAGATTGTTTTGAGGTACGGAGTCCCGGTGTCAATTATCTCAGATAGAGATCCGCATTTTATGTCGAACTTCCGGAACGCGTCTACAGAATGCATGGGTACACGATTCATGAATGAGAGCACAGATATCACCCTCAGACAGATTGACAGAGTGAAAGAATAATTCAGACATTAGAAGACATGTTAAGATCTTGTATAATGGACTTTAAAGGAAATTGGGATGATCATCTACCGCTCGTAGAGTTCGGCTACAACATGAAGCTATAACGCTTAGTATTGGCATGCCGCCTATGAAGCGTTATCTGGCGAGAAAGTGCGTAACTCCACTATATCGGGATGAAGTTAGCGAAAGACAATTACTAGGCCCTAATTGCACAACAAATAAAGCGTAAATAATCAAAGTGATCCGAACAAGATTGATAGGAGCCCAAGATAGACAGAAGAAATATGTCGATCCACACCGTAAAAATGTTGAGTTTGAATCGGGTAGTTATGTGTTTTTAAAGGTCTTTCCCTGGAAGGGAAAGATCAGGTTCGGAAAGAAAGGGAAGTTAAGCCCAAGATTCATTGGACCCTTTGAAGTACTGCGAAGAGTCGGAGAGGTTGCATATGAGGTAGCCTTACCTCCATCCCTCGAGAATGTCCACAACATTTTCCATGTTTCAGTTCTACAACCCTACAAACCCAATTACAAGCACGTGATTGAATATAAACCCCTACATTTTGATAAAGACTTATCTTACGAAGAAATTCCTGTTCAGATTGTCGACCGCAAAGAGAAAGTTCTAAGAAATAAAGTAATACCTCCTGTTAAGGTAATTTGGAGGAACCACAACACTGAAGAAGTAACGTGGGAACTCGAAGAGAATATGATGAAGAATTATCCTTATTTATTTACTTAGAGTATTATAAGCAATTCTGGGGACAGAATCTTTGTAAGGGGGGGAGAATATAACGGGACGAATTGTTTGAGTCGTGATTCTGAGGACAGAATCCTTTTAAGGGGGGAAAGATGCGACAACCGAGATTTTATAATTCAATTTTAATATTTATTGGATTAAATAAATAATTTTTGATGAATTAATTATTAGATTAAATAATTAATTGATGAAGTTGTGATATATTAATTTAATTATATGTGTTATATTTATTAAATTAATGTGAAGAATTTTATTATTCGAAGTATGTATTTATGTGAGCTTATTAAATTAAATAAAATATTTAATAAGCCTAATGTTATTTTAATTTAATAATTAATTAGAGAATTAATAATTTGACATAATTAATAAATGAGAAATTTAATTATGTTACTATGTGAATTAATGAGAAATTATTATATGTTATTTAAAATAAATTAAATAAGATATTTGATTTATCAGTGCAATTGGGTGTGACATGATTTAAACTATAGTATAGGAGATTAATTAAAATAATTAGAAGGGTTATTTATGTTCAAGCCAAACGAGGCCTTATGAGGAGTTAAAGCGCTTAAACCATGTATGGATTAACTGACCTCAATGCTGCATGCATAAATGATCAATCTGTTTTGTTTTTACGTATTTTTTAATTAAGTGTTCAACCTGAGAGTCAGAGAATTAAAAGATAGTTAGAGGAAATTGGGTTATTGAAGAATCAGAAGGATTGATTGAGGGTAATCTCTTCAACCCAGTTTATTTACGTCATTTAAAGTTTCATGAATATAACTTTTAATTTTCTATTAAATTCAACAAATTGGAAAGAGTAAGGATTATGTGTATATATGTGATAAGATGTTGTTATATGTGTTTTCCTATATATTGTATGGTTCCATATCATCAGTTTCATAATATTATAACGTATATTATTGCTTCAAAAGTTACAGAGTATAGAATATGGCCACATGGCCCTTATACATAAATTTAATATGTTAAACATATATTGTTTTGTAAAATTCACACTCATATATAATTATGCATGTTAAAATGAAGAAAACAAACCTTGAATAGATGGATTTGGTGTTATAACGAATTCGTAGTATAATTTTTTATGTTTTATGTTCAAAACCTTCAAGAACATCAAGAACAGTGAAATTACATGTGTTGATTTTGTAAATTATATGTTTTAACTTGTTAAAATCATGCTAGAAGG
Source organism: Panax quinquefolius (assembly GCA_020205615.1). NCBI lineage: Eukaryota > Viridiplantae > Streptophyta > Magnoliopsida > Apiales > Araliaceae > Panax > Panax quinquefolius. The sequence continues at coordinate 109,087,847 of CM035154.1, read as the reverse complement.
GTTGAGTATTAGTTATTTGTGTATTACAATGTTTGGGTATATCTAAATTCGTGTAAAAATAAGTTAATTGGAGGTTTTTGGCCATGTTTTGTAATTTTCGCGAATCATAGAATCTAAATCGAGTCTCATGTGCAATACCAACTCCATGCCTAAGACCACAAGGCCATAATACCATACCTGCCATAAATAGCCAAGAACAAGTATAACAATGAAATAATAGCCACCACTTAGCGTAATGTCCGTAAATGAATTTTTTTAAATGCTCAAGTCTAGCAATGTGTTAGTAACTTAATCTAATGAACATAAAAACATGTTAGATATATAATGAGATGTTAAAATAAATCCTTAACATATTAATAACACAATTATGTGTGAATTGAATTATTGAATGTATATTTATTCATGAATTGTAAATTATGTGACAATGAGTGCAGTAGTTTGACTAAGTATAGTCATAATTCGAGTTAGACAAAATCAATGAACTTGTGATGACTAGTACGTTATAATTGACCGGTATTGTGAACGTAAATGATATGTAGGATTTAAATCAAGGAACGAGAATAATTAGTGTGTAATCTACGCACGAGGAAAGTTTCCTAACCTTACTCTTTATCTTTATATGAGCCTATAAGTTGTGTCTTTACATCGAGCAAATTCTCGTTATTATTGATCAAGTCCATTTTATTATATTAAAGTGTATTAATCTTTCAAAGTATGATTCTGTTATACAATAATTATTCTATTGTATACCTTTTGAGTTTGCTATTCAATTTAAATTATTAGTTACTGTTGAACCTTGTTAGATTAGCGATCCCTTAATGATTCGACTAGTCCATAGTTGATGAGCGTTCTAAATTTCAGAACCCTTGTTGAATTATACAAACCAAACTTCCTTTGGTGCGGACTCTAATGTCAAATCGAGATGAACAACCTCAGATAGGGGATTACTTATGCGTTAGTGTTAAGATATTGTGCACAAGATGGTACTAAGTATCGATCCCCTAAGTACGAGAAGAAGAGTCCATAGTCTTACGATCATAAAGGTTTCAAGTATAAACACTTGACAACCTATGACATAGTTCAAGGTCTTATGACCCTCAGAAGTTCTTTTGTTTCTTGTTATTCATTCTTGATTCAAAAGCTGAGTTTTCCTATTTCAGAAGTCTTTGATTTATTCGCATGTTATTATTCATTTGTCATATTGTTATACTTGTGGGCAAATCGTGCTCACTCTTGTGTAATAATAACATTGCAGTTAAGAACGAAAGATCTGACGAGCCTTCCACTAGTAAAGGCAAGGGCAAGGTTAACAAATGAAGAAGACTTGTTATTATTATGTATTTATGTTCAGACTTGATGTTGTCTAAGACTTGTTATTTGTTTATGATTCCGCACAGATGTTTAAGGTTAGAGTGACCTGGGATTGTGTTTATTATGGCGATGATGTAACCCCATAAGGGGAAGATTTATTTAGTTATTTATTTCTATCTATTGCATGGTTTGCATTTATTATGGGTAGATAGATAGATGATATTTGTATAGTGAACACCAAATCCTGTGGAATGGAAGTACCCAGATTTGAGGGTGTCACAATACTACTATGTATAACATTACAACAAAATAGGAAAATATACTGCAGTCACAAAAACATGCTCAATACAACATGGCAGTACAATATCTGGCAGCCATGTTTGCAAAGTAAACATAACAGACATAAAATATAACTAGACATAAGTAAGGAAAAATAGATAAAAATGATACTGAGATGGGGGTGCCTCCCCACCAAGCGCTTTTTTTAAAGTCATCGGCTTGACTGTACCGATGCCGCTCAATCCGCCTCATAAGCGAAAATAACCATTTCATGCCGCCTATTCGTCAATTCCTTTAGAGTTTTGGCCGATATAGATGCTTGGCCATTCTCCTTTCCTTCGTTCATCCAATCATCCTTCGGCACAAAGAATCTTTCACCACCGGAATTATCCACTAATTTGCCTATTTCATTAAATTGAAAGCGTTCTTCATGCTCTAGTGGGCCCTTCAGGGTTTCCACAGTCGGGAGGGTGGTTTCTGATTGTAGATCAGTATTGACTATACAACCACTATTTATCCTTTTGTCTCCAACTTTAGACTCCACCGGTTGGCTAGTTTGCACTATGACATCTCCCTCAACAACTGTGAGAGACTCGTCGCATTTTCCTTGCGTGTCCACCATGCAATGCTCTACTGCTTCATCGTCGAGATCAATTAAGACCAAAAGATTGCCTTGCGGTGGATTTGTGATGGCATTGACGAGTTGCCTCAATTGATTCTCAAGGCTGTGCAATAAGGCTTCTTGGCTTGCCATCCGAACCTCATTTCTCTCAATAAAGTTGGTGAGAAGCTCCCCAAGCCTGTTCTCTTCTTCTCATGTTGATGACTCAGACAAGTTCTCATTGGGTCGAGACGTAACCTCATATTGTGGCGGAGATTGGTTGTCAAACTGATTTGGATAGGATTAAGTTGGATCTTGATATTTCTCTAGATTGTAGTCCCAAGAGTTTGGATAACCCTGACAGTTTGGATGATAGGAGATCGGTTCAATGTCACCGTTTCGACAAGAGTATTCTCGAGTGGATCGACACTCAAGATTGTCAGAAAACCTTAATACATTTGCAATTTGAAATTGCAATTGCTTGAGTCTTTCTTTCGAGCTTGGTTGTGTCGTCCTCTCATAAGGCCATTGATAACAATGATAGTCCATTACCTGTAAACTTAAAAACAAAATGGAAGATCAAACAAATAAAAGAAATATATATGTTCAAATTAAGACTAAATTGATTTAAATCAATATTGGACAATATTAGAATAATAGTTACTCGGTAACGGGGCCAAAAACTTGTAGGTCAGAAAACCGATCACTAAATACGCGCAAGTATACGTGGTCTAACAAGTAATACAGTGATAAGGAAAGTGTCGAACCCACGTGGAACTATCACTAATATTTACCAAGTACCGACTTTGTATCGCTAAAGTCTTATTCGAACAGCAATAAATGAAAGTGTGATTAATCTAAGCATACTAATTATCAAAGCAAGTAAATGGATAACGAATGGTAATCGAAGGAATTACAAGCTAAGGTTACAACTTCACCCCACTCAGGCATTCTGTCGAACACCTGGCGTGCTATGTTTCATCAAACTACCTACTCTTATCTCTCTGGTCTTAATGGTCACGACAATTTGTCGACCGAGAACACAAAAGTGCTCATACACCTCTGCCGAGGTATACATAAACATATCCTTTCCAGATCCACCCGTTAGAGAATAGAACAGAAAAGAACGCCCAAGCTAGATACAATCCTACATATGTCTATGTGAATTGATCAGAACAAGGATTTAAGCATAAGTTCTCAACAGTCGTGACGTGCATATATATATATATCTATTCTACACACAACTTATGCAGTCGAAACCCACAATCACATTCCAATATATTCAAGTGTAAATCTACAATCCTTCTATCGATATCATGTAAATTACAAAAATCATCACTAATGTCTTAGCGAGAATCATTAAGCGTAAATATATCGAACCAAATCATATGGTGCCAACCAAAGAGATAAGACAATCAATTTAAATAACAAGGGGTTCCATTATAACCTTAGAGCAAATACTCAGTTCATAGCTATTGAACAAAATATAAGTAGCAATAAAGACAACATTTATGGATTATAAAATCAGAGACAATAAATAGATAAGAAGAAACTCTGTCAAAGCCCTTCAATCTCTAAGCATTCCGCTCAAATCAAGCTTTCCAATCTGTGTCGCTCACTGCTCGTGTTGCTCCAAGGAAATCCCAAACTTCTCCCTAATCTATATTTACAGATATTAACTATGAGCTAGAAAGAGAAAATACAGAAAAAGAAAACTAAACTAAGCTACCTTATACTAATCTCTGAAATCTTCGATCTCCCCTATGAAGAGGCTTCTCTTTTCTTTTATATCTGTCTCCGCTTCTTTTGCTAGGTCAAAACAAGCCCTCTCTCCTTGGGCACCGGAGGTGGCGCCACGACGTTGACAAATAAGCTGTGGTTGGCGCTGTAGTGCCACATTAGTATGAAAGACATGGAGCTCGCAGATCGCAAATATGAGCCTAAGAAGGGTCGATGCATAACGCAGCAACGCCATGCCGACGTCAGTCGAGATAGTGGCGGCTACTGGTATGGGCGAGATATAGTTGCATGGCAGCTGCAGCAACGCCAGGTATAGAATTTGACCGGTTTCCCCTTTAAAGCTAGAAAAGTATTGTAAAGCCTTGCAATACCTCAGTTAAGCGCAATAACACTATATTCATATAAAACTATATAAAAACTACGAATTCAGGCAATTATTTAAGTCATAAAGTATCCAATTCGCAGGTATAAATCCCACTCATCAGACACATCATTCGGACGGTTCTTGACAGGATAAGAGCAGTGATGAGTGGGTTTTATACCTACGAATCAAGTGTTTTTGAGCTTAATTATTGTTATCCTTAAGTGTTTTTAGTATTATTTTATTTGTTTTTGTGTTAATTTCTTGTAAGATGGAGCTGGAGGGTCAAATTGATCATTTGGGAGAAGTAGAGAATTAAAAATCATTAAAATTCAAGTTGGATGGCTTTTTTGTAAATATGTGGTCCTTATCAAGCGCTTAGGCGATTGGAAATAAACTAAGTTGAGCACCTTGGCGCTCATGCACGCCTAATGTTGCTTGTTTTGCCACTGGATTTTATGTTGAAGCCAAATAGGAATCTGAATGAGGGTTTTGACTGCTACAAAGAGGAGAAAACTTTAGAAAAGATGTATCGCTCAATTTTTTAAGAGAATTGCAGAGAGAATAACAAAAGAAAAACACGAAGGAGGATTACAAAGGCTGAAGATCAAAGTGAGGGTCTAGGAAAAAATTCAGAGTTTCTTCTTCTCTTCTTTAATTTTTATTCTTTGTAATTATCTGGGATGTTTAGATTATCAACTTGGCTTATGTTTTCCTTCATCATTATGAACTAAATTTTTATTAAGATTGCAACGTAACTTGGTATGTAGTTTAAATTTAATTCTTCTCATTAAATGAAAGTTGGTTTTTATTGAATTATTTATTATATCTTGCATTTATTGATTAATTGGCTGGCCAACAATTATTGTGATAATCTATATAAATTTGGAAAATTGTGTATAGCTTTAGATCCAGATATAATAATATCTATTCATATAATTTGAATAGAGTTAATATGATTAGCATGTAGGATAGTAATATATCTATGTGTCTTTTGTATCCATTGAAAGAATTTGTGCGTAAAACCCTAATTAACTTGTTTCACATAGGAATATAGTGAGTTGATTAACTAGAATGTTCCTCGTAATTTTGTTTCATAAGAACGAATTTAGGAGGATTTGTTCACGTATCTTTTCAGGAGAAGTACGTGAATTCTAATTATTGAATAATGATTCATATTAATTAACTGAATTAAATGGGAAGTAAATTGATTTAAGTGAAATACCAGGGGAAGTTGTAATCTTAACCTGTTAAATCTACATTAAACTTGTGAACTTTGATCTTAGTATTTAGTTTTGTTAATTTAAATTTTTGAATAACAAATAATATTTCGTAGTTTAAAATAGGATTAATTGAATTGAAATTGGTGATTGATAAAGATTAATCTATTTCCTCGTGAGAACGATATAATTGTTTGCTGAATATTACAATTGAACGCGTATTCTTGCGTGTTAAAGTGCTAGTAAGAAATTAGGCAACAAGTTTTTGGTGCCGTTTCCGGGGATATTAGTTTAATATTTTGTCATTATTTATTTTAGAAAAGTTAATCCTAAATTAATTTTTTTATTATTTTTTTGTTGTTTTCTGGTGTTCTTGACTAATGTATGCAAACGCGATCGAAGAAACCAGATTAATTGCCTTACGAGGACGACATCGAAAAACAGTTTTAACGGTTGAGGTGAAACTATGAGATTAAGTATAGTAATGACAATAATAATAATGATAATAATTATTTAAAATTTATTATTAATATTTAAAAAAAATTATTATTATTATTATTATTATTATTGTCATTATTATTATTTTGAAATTATTATTATTATTTTGAAATTATTATTATTATTTTGAAATAATAATAATTATTATTCTTATTATTATTATTATTATTATTTAAAATTATTATTATTATTATTATTATTATTACCATTTAAAATTATTATTATTTTGAAATTATTATTATTATTATTATTATTTTGAACCAATTAAATCTATGCAGAACAATTAGCACGATTATTCATATAAAATATTTTTATAATTTATATAATTTTTTAAAAAATTTAAAATTTAAAATTATTATTATTATTAGTATTTTATTATTATTATTATTACTATTATTATTTTAAAATTATTATTATTATTATTAGTTTTGGAATTATTCAGCTTAATTACTAATAGTTTTGGAATTATGGTTATTATTATTACACATACATGATGCCACTTAACTGGCTCCTTGCATTTCTGCCCTCCGTGTCAACAAAAATAATGGACCAATATGCACAGTCAGCATTTCGTCCGTTTTTTTGGATAGAAATAAAAAATAATGACCATTTTGTAATTTTTGAGAGTAAAGTTATTCGATTGTAACAAAAAAGGTTTCGGTAACCACAATAAAAATTGGACCCTAGTACAGTGACCAAAAAATGTATTATCCCATTAGTTCTTTATGAATGAATCAACTACGGTAATTGAAATTTCAGTATAATGATTATATTGGAATCAAGGAAATTGAATTTTGAAAAGTTAGTAAACTAACTTATGAAAGAATGGTATATATGTTTGTTTTGCTTGGAATTAGTTTGTGTAAATGATTGGAATGATGGAATTAGAGACATGGAGATTAGGTTGGGTTGTGCGGAGCTGAAGAGAATAATGGTGTACCCATAAACAAATCGCTAAGAAATCGAATGAAAATGATAGCGCACACGTTATGTTCGTATAAATTCCATAAAGAATAAAAATGGCTAAAAGCTTGAAATTTTGCAAATTCGAGTCTAAGGATCAGTCATAATATCCTAAATAGAACTTATTTGGTAGTGGTGTTGAGTTAGAAGGAGATGGGGCGAGTTTTGGATGTCAAAATGACAAGTCTGAAAAACTAGTGGACTGCTGTCCCTAAAAGGAAAATTTGGGGATATCTAGATTGTTCATAAAATTCTGGACTTTTGGTTGTTATAGTACACTGAATAAGCTTTCTATAGACTACAGAACGGACTAATTCTGACTTCGTAGCAAAACGTTATGACCATTCAAAGTAGTCGCGTCAAAACTGTCTAACCAACTCGGGGCAGTCCCCTTTTGCACGAGATTTTCTGGAATTTTGTGTTACGAATTTGCAAATGGTCAAAGAATAAAGGATGTAGTTCCTGAAGTTAGCTTCTCTTGGGCTCAAGATTCGCTCAAAAATGTTTTGAAACGAAAATGTTATGACTGTTTTAGCGAGAGAGAGTAAAGTTGAAATAAAAGTGAAAACTGTTATGAACATACACATTTGACGCATTGTTTGGGCTGTCTAACAAACCCGAAATGGGGGTTTCATTTTTTTAAAAAATAGTCTCATATGATACGAAAAAATACTGAAATTTGGAAATTTTCCAATAAGTGAGCAAGGTGGGAGAAAATCACAAAGTGGCTGATCGGTTATGCAGAAGACAACAAATGGCGATGGTAGGCGAAGGCCAGGTTAGCCACAAGAAGCATCGCCGTGTCGTGGTCAGCAGTGCAAATACCGACGAGCTTTTTTGAGTGCAATTTTGGTTGGTTTTCGTGACTCGTTTTCACGGTTACAAATTTTTTAAAAATACTATGACATGAGATCTATAACATACCACTATATCATTGCGATTCGATAATTGGTTTGAGAATTAAAAATGAGAGAAGGAGCATGTCAGAACTTGAAATTTGAGCGGAGCGTCGACACGACGAGAAATTTTGAAGTTCGACGTTCCGAATCGCATTCCGATAAAATAATAAGTCATAATAAATCTAATAAAGACCTACAGGGCGAGATTTGACTATAAGTGATATTTTATGCCAAGAAACTTCTTTTCAGGCATGAATAAAGTAATAAAAATATGTAATGTGACCCCCAAATTTAGGTACTTAAAATCCGAACTCGGTGCTTCACAATACTATTTCTATGAGCGGAATAATACTAATACTAATAACAATAATATAAATACCAAACTTCATTTACATATATCAGAGTCTAATCCCAGGTACACAACCTTTAAACATTTATTACATGATACTTAATAGTTATCATTGTCTTAATAAAGTTTAATTATTACATAAAATACTATAAATCTTATTCAGTTTGCTTTCCTTTTCCTTTGTTTTTGCATGAACCTTCAGGTTGATCACGATTGGCTGAAAACATTTAAATTAAACAAGAATGAGCATTTGGGTGCCCAACAAGTAATAGCAACAATAGATATTAGCTGAAAGGATTAAATATTTTCTTTGAATAACACTTCTACAACGAATCAACAGTTGTGAAGTAAGCTGAACCAATAATAGCAACATATCAATTCTATATCAATTTTTTTTGAAACTACGTACTGACTATAACTAGAGATCAGTCGACAGACTATGAAAATTATTTTCTATTTTCAAAAAGGTTAAACAAAACTTTATCTGTAAACCATCATAACTTATAGGCACGGGGGTGATCAGCCCGTTATGCCCTGTATTGATCAATACTATATACAAGAACGATATTATCATTTATCTTATACGCCTTTGGCGCACAAAAGTTTTCCCTGGACGGGATGTTCATACTTAGTCGGGAATCCAAACCAAAATAATTCGGTTGGATAACAATAGAGTTCTATTTTGTTCAACAATATTTTAAGTTTGTGTCTAGCCAAATCAAATAGCTTAGACAGCTTTTAAGTCAACGTATACATACTGGAAATCAATAAGTATGTATCAACATGTGATTAAATACAATGATTATCCAAGTAGGGACACTTGTATAACCATATATAGAAATTAACGAACAGAATAAATATCTGGATTATACATTAATACTGTATTGATAAACAATGATCAGATAATTTAAGAACTTGTATGAATACAATTGATTGAATACATAACCGATAATAATAGAGTGAATAATCTGGCACAACGATAATATAATTCTGAAACGTTCTTACTCATGTCCAATGCATAAAGTAAATGCAAAGGTAGGATACTTGCCTGGTCTGCTGCTTACAATACACAACTTAGTTTTATCTTTTATATCAAAACCTATCATTAATAAGATCATTCGTTCGATTAGAATAACATATCGTAACACATAGTACTACTATTTGCAGTCATCACATAACCTAATCACATTTGTCACATAGGTTTAACAATCATTGGATCATAAACAGACACGTAGCTAGTTAAATTATCTAAGTCTAGATCAATTTCTAAAATATTTTAATTGTACCAATGACTTTTTTCCAGAATTATCGAGTCTAAGACTCTATCCTCGTAGTTCAATAAGCGTAAATATCGGTCATATTATTTTTAAATGACTTATAATAATTTTTAAATAATTATTATAATACATCATGATTTTTCAAACGCTAGAATCATTATAAAATAATTTAAATAATAAATAATTCTATTATCATTAATATTTAATTACTATTAAATTATTAATGAAACCATTGCCAAAATATTAAAGTTATTTATAATAACTTAAAATATTTTTATAACATTAATATTACCCTTAAATGATTTTTAAAACATTTAAAATCATTTGTAAATAATTACCATTAATATTTAATTATTAATGCATTATTTATCAAAATAGTAAAAGTCATTAATTATAGCTTAAAATATTTTTAATTTCCTTTTTATCCTTTTTAAAAGATTTTTAAATTAATAAAACCATTTTTAAACTATTTATTTAATATAATTATTAAATAAATCAAATATCATTTAATATTAAATTATTAATGAAATTTACCTTTAAATATTAAAAGTTATATTTTATAATTTAAAATATTTTTAAACTCGTTATTTTCATTTAAAATGACTTTTCTAATATTAAAATCATTTTAAACTAATTTATTTAATATAATTATTAAATAATCTAATATCATTAATATTAAATAATTAATGAAATTTGCTTTAAAATATTAAAAGTTATATTTTATAACTTAAAATATTTTTAAATACCTTATTATCATTTAAAATAATTTTGAATATAATAAAATCATTTTTAATTAATTTATTTAATGCATTTATTAAATAAATTAAATATCGATAATATTCAAATAAATACTAATATTTATGAAAAATATGTCAAATTATTAAAAGTTAATTTTTTATAACTTAAAATAATTTTTGTAATTTTTAGAAATTAATTTCTATTTTTAAATGATTTTTAGAAATTAAATTAAATTAAATTAAGTAAACTGTCGCTATAGCCTTTGGCGACAGAAAGCGCCGCCTTAGGTGTTCTTGAGAAACCCAGATATTCATACTCAGTGATCGAGGGAACTACTTTGACCAAGATTAATTCGTAATCTATAATGTTTCTGGACAAACTATTGGTCAGATCTTGTAGTGCTAGTGCAAGACTACATGATCCAGCAACAAACATGGCAAAACAGCATCACACTAAGGAGATCTAAGCATGCAAAGTGGCTGTGAGAGCTGTTCTTCATTTCTGGGTTGCCCAGAAATGAAGAACAGTACGACTGGCCTACTTTGGGCTTCCACAACTTGCAATCTATGTGATGTTTTTGTGTTCTTATGGTTTCAGTTTGTAGACAACATGTCAAGGAATAGATTCATTACATAAAAAAAATCTAACAACATCACAGGAAGAAGATCTATGCCGGTCAAAGTACCTGTCAGGAACGTGTTCTTGAAGATTCTGGGTTTTCCAGAATCTTCATCTGGGGAGATTGGCCAACCCAGTTTGACCATAATTATCTACGATTTTGTTAAGGATCTGGGTGATCTAAGGACATGATTGTGTAGTCCTTATATCAGACTACAACATTAAAGCAACAACATGACCTAACTACTAACACACAGCAGGATATGATGCTAGACAAATGTTGTCAGATGAAATCTGGGTTTCTGGGTTACCCAGAAACTCAATTTTCGTGAACGGTCAGCGGGGTTTGATTGCCTATATCTTCGAATCTACACATGATCTGAGCTTGATTCAAGTTTCAGATCAAAGCCCTTACAACATAGAACAGATCTATAACATCAAACACCACTAACACTTAACACAGAGAGATTTATGAGTACTGACATTCGTTATCAGACCACAGTTTTAAACTTTTTCCAGATTTTGTAAATCATCAAATCCGAGCCTATAGATGTTATGGATCTAACATCTATCAACCTAGATTATCAATATACACTACATACAAAATGTTTAACATAAAAAACTAACATCTAACATAGCTTTCATGATCAGATTTCTAGGGTTAGGTTTATACCTTTATGAACAAACTTTTGATTCTTGGCTACTGATCTGATAATGGAGGTAGTGGGGCTTGCTTTTGGGACTGGAATACTACTATAATTCGTGGGTTAGAGAAAGCGAGTCTAGGTTAAGTGTTTGTGTAAGAAATGAACTTTAGTTTTGATTTTCTCTCTTTTTATCTTTTATAATTTGATGCATTGAATCTAAACTTGCAAGGTGTCAAAGGGGATAAGATTTGGCTGAGATTTTAGGCACATGGGAGATCTTAGCATGGTGGGTCACAAGATTTGCCACCACATTTGCTTAAAACATAAGTAAAGGGTATTTTGGTCTTTTGGCTAGCAATTTTAATAGAAAAGTTGTAACTTATTAAACCCTTAAGGTTTGACCTTTAGGTTTTAATCCATAGGGTTTAACCCTAAGGTTTGGTACAAAGAATTTGTAGGATTTCTAATTTGGTTTTAAAATAAAAATTTTAGTTTCTAGAAATACAAATTAAGGTTTCTTAATTCATTTAGTTTTTCTAATTACAATTAATATTTATAATATATATCATTAATCACGTTAACGCAATTACAAACAATCTTGAACTCTAATTTGAGTTTTAAATTAGGGTTTCACAAATTAATGCTAGGGTTTTGACATTATACTCCATAATTGATCAACCATTATCAGTCCACATATACAGTACATATTTATAGCACTGAAATATAATTAATATTATATTATTATTCTCATTCATTGCTCAAAATCTAAAATTAGGATTTGGATTCCATATCTGATTTATCTTTCATATATAACATTATTAATTAAGTTAAATAATTAACTTAATTACTCTAAAATAAATTCATATAATAAAATAGTTATTATCATAATTCTATAATCATTTCATATATTATTTAAATAATATATAAACATATTTTCATGGAAAATAAATAATAAATATATTTTTACTACCAAATTAATTTATTATAAAAGTATAATTTATAATGATCAATAATTCTAAAATTATTTAAAATAATTAATGTAATAAATAAATTTTATTTATCACACACATATATATATATATATACACATATTACCGGCACATATTTCCACCTTTATAAATACATAAAAATCTATACGCAAAATTTCTTATTTATTTATATAGAAAATATCGGGTTATTACATGTAATAAATATAAATTTACATATTTAAGCGAAAGAAAACCTAAGGTTGCCTACAAAATTATTTTGTGGTGCAACGAAGAGCAAGAAACCTTTAAATTTTTTTATTAATCATAAAAATGGTATTTTGAGGTTTCCGGGGTTCAAAATGAGATTTTTGAGTTGAGATTTATGAAACGGAGTGTGTGTGTGTGTGTGTGTGTGTGTGTGTGTGTGTATATATATATATACACACACACACACACACAGACAGAGGATCAGGTAAGGACTCTCGCATTTTCTTAAAATGCGGGATTTTTTTAATTTTTTTTTTGCTTTATTTTTTTAAAACAACTAAAAAAAAGTTTAATATTTTATGGAAATGGAATTTTTTCATAATACAATATTTTGGGTGTGATTTGGATACATATAACAAAACAAGTCTGTACAGTCTGCACTGACCTGTATTGTTATATGTATCCAAATCACACCAAAAACACTGTATTATGAAAAAAATTCAGTTCCATAAAATATTAAACTTTTTTTAGTTGTATTAAAAAAAAGCAAAAAAAAAGTCCGTATTTTAGTACCGTGCGAGAGTCTTTACCAGAACCGGACTATATATAAAGCGAAAATGTGAATATTCGTTAAACGAAAAATGAAGCGAATGTACTAGCAGGATAAAATGTTTATATATGAGACAATGGTCTGAGTTGACTCATGAGTGGATAAAAAGATATAATGATTATTTAATCAAAGAAATAATATAGTAAATTGAGTTTTTACTATAAAAGATTTATAATATCTGTTTAGAACCTGAATTCGCAAATAAAGGTAAAAGATATTCCTAAAATTGAATATAAATGATTTAAGTTTCAAATTATAAAATATTTACATTTTGATAATGTAAGGGACCTTTATTTGGCATAAGAAGGTTAAAAAGAATTAAATTTTTGAATAAACCAATATTGGTTTGAGTTGAAAATTAATAATATTAGTTTTTATAAACTAGTAATTATTTTTATTGAATAAACATGTAAGACCCCAACTTATTATTAATGAAATTGAATTTTCTCTATTTATTATTTTGAAATAGTAAGGGTTAATTTGATTAATGTGGTTAGTTATGGGTAAAAAAAGCTAAATATTTCAAATATGCAAGTGGTTATAAAATATTCATTTTATTGGAGAATTTTCGTTTGGTCGTGGAATATTTTTTACCTTGTCGGAGAATATTCGTACGATTTACCTGACAAGAAATTTTTGTGGGCCCCATAATGGAAAGCGATTGGATGAAGAAAATGACAAGTATAAGTTGTTTATAATTAATTGGCAGAGTTGTTATCGTTATCTTGTTGGAATAATACCGGTGGTTAAAACACAAGTAGCACACCAGATTGCACCGCTTATTAATTCTTACGTAAGAAGGCACTACTTAATAATTGTTACAAAGAGTTATCGCTTAATATTTTATTTTATTGATTCAATAATTGCTACGTTGATATTTTATATTATTGTTGTTTCAATAATTGTCACTACACAAAGATTTTCATTATCAAATTAATAATTCATATTATTTGAATAATATTATTAGATAAAATTATTGGCAATGTCTAGAAAGTTCGCTCAAGGAGAGGTTTGGTCACCTAATCAAGGCTGCCAAGAAGGAAAAATCCTTATGGAAAGCCCCTCTCACAGGGGAACCTGGTTGTCAAGATTGTGATTCTCGTACTATTATTTGTGAATAATTAATTATTGATTTATATGATAAGGAAAATTTATTTTATGTGGATATAGATGGAAAAAATTTTTAATGTGACAATTATTGAAAATTGATATTTTATCTCTTCTAATAAAATAATTCATTTAAATATATTATTATATTTTAATAATATAATAATGGTGATATTTTACAATGAATGTGGGATATATGAATAAATGAGGAGAAAGAGTATTTTTGTTTCAATAAATGATTAAAACATGTTTTTCATGTTTGTGGACCCCATTTCTTGACTGAAATTTGATTATAGCTTGTAAAATCACCCGTTTGTGGATTTCGGTCAATTTCTGTTTGGAATTTGGAAAAACTTTCTTCTGCAAAGTTGTAGAGAATGGAATTTCCTATGGAAAGGACACAAGGTTTGAATTTTTCTGATAAAAGAGCTATTTATTATGAATTATTGAAGTTCTGAAGTTCCGAAATAATTATTTTTCAAAAGTTTTAAATTTGTTTTAAAAGAAAAACATTTTTGATATGTTTGATGTGCCCCATTGGTTGTTGAAATGGCTGAATTCAGATCACTAAATGTGGGCGTGCGAATAAAAATAAATAATATTAATATTTTATTAAATTTTCTACTTTGGTGTTCTAAGCATTTTCCTATAAATAGGGTGCTTAGGTTAGAATTGAAAATCACACCAGAAACTTAAGTTTTCTCTCTCTTTCTCTCTCTATATTATCGAGTGTAAACTCATGAGTATTTTGATACTTTGAGTGTTGCTATACGGTGCAAGTTCCCTTCAGCACTATATCCGGTATTCCAGCTAGAAGTACAATCTTTTCAAGGTAAGGGATGCTATATTTTTTTTAAATAATATTATTTCTTCTAATATCATTATGCTGGATTATTGGTAAGATTTTTCTTGTGAGATTCTTGTCTTTTAGTGTCGGAGTTACTATTCATGTATATACATATATTATTCACTTATCACGACACTATTCACGTAAAAAATTAAATTTTAGTTTTTCGTCCAAAATATCTATTATAGATACTAGCTTTGATTGTATCCATATTTTGATCATTCTTGAATTTTACTTCACTATAGTTATTTATGAAGTATTTTTGAACTCAGATTGTTTAACGTACAAATCCTTAATATTTGTTCTTTTGTTTCACTGGATTCGTTTTCTTTAAAATATTTTTCATCATCCTCAGTCCTAAAAGTTGATATTACTGAATATCTTTGGCCTGTAGTGCAAAGATGGTTGATTTTCTTATGAATATCTTTGGCCCGTAGTGCAAAGATGTATAGGTGTTGAGATGAACATGAACCAACTGATGAATATCTTTGGCCTGTAGTACAAAGATGAATATTTGATTCAAGATGAATATTGATTGATGTTACAGGGATAAAATATTGATGATGGACTTTTAAATTCATAGTTTAATTTTATTCTCTACGTAACTCATCTATGAATTATTATTTCCACTGCGAATATTGATCTGAAACTTGTTGTTTATTATATTCTATCAGATTTTTTCCTGTTGAAGACTAACGATAATTTGTTCTATATTATCTTAGTCATAATATTTTTTACTGGGCTAGTTGAGCTCACCCTTTTCCTTTTTGCTCCATTTTTCTTCTAAGGAGGTGAGAATGTAGCGAGTATTAGTCGGGGTGTGGAATGATGGTTCTAGAAGTTGTTTTAGTAGTCCTCACCATTTTTGTAAAATAATGTACCAATAATTGTAATGAGGACTTAGTTGGGTATGGATATTGTCTAAATGACAATATTTGTATTTAAACTTACGCTTATATGTCAGATTAATAAAGTTGTAGTTGTTGTTTACGTACCATGTTATTGATAACTCAAATGGGTGATGTATACTATATTTGGGGGCGCCACACGCTTGGTATCGTAGCTTAGGGATATGATCTCCCATGAGATCGAGGAATAGAATTAGGAGGGGAGAGACGTAAAAACCTTCGCTAAAGTGTGTTCACCAAGCTTATTTGTTGGTTGGTCAAGATATAGGATATTATGTGATATGTTGATTTCTTTAATTAACCTTTGTTTTATGGCAGTATTTGAGAATGTCGACTGAGAATGTTAATAGTGGAGCAGTTGAGACCGTGGAGACACCTTTACCCACCAACAAGGAGAACGTGCAACAGGCCGACAATGTTCTTCCTGTAAACAACACCACTGATCAGACAATGAACGATGGAATGTTTAAAAGCTTTTTGCAGTTCATGCAAAATCAGATGAAGGAGACTCGTGCACAAAATACTGGTGGAAATGATAACAACACACGGTTTGTTACGGCCAAGCAGTTCAAAGAGTTGGGACCACCAGAATTCTGGGGAAAGCCAGATCCGATTAAGGCAGAAACGTGGGTCAAACAAATTACTAAGATATTCGATGTCTTGGGATGAACGGAGGAACAGAAGGTTCCATTCGCCACTTTTATGTTCCAGAATGAGGCAGACATCGTGGGAGTCTATGAAGCTGCACTCCATCAACCGCACTCAAAGATGTCTTGGGAGACATTTCAGAATCGTTTCAATGACAAGTACTTTCCCCGAAAGTATTCGGCTATATGAAGGAAGTGGAGTTTATTAGACTAGAACAAAACAACATGATTTGTCCCAACACGAGGCGAAGTTTGTAGAGTTATCCAAGTTTGCACCTCATTTGGTGGAGAATGGGGAACGATGACGTGGATGTTTCGAGAGGTTTGAAACCCTAAGATACGCCAATATCTCATTTCTCATAAATTTTCTCTATTCAGGATGTTGTCAATAAGGCTCAATTATTAGAACGAGATAACGAGTACGCTCAACCAAGGGACCACAACCAGGATCATACCGGAGATAGCAGTCAACAAAATAACGATAACCAGCGGAGAAAGAAAAAGACGGACAAAATGGTAACCACTCGGTGGTAGTCATGGCCATGAGAATAGAAGAAGCGAGTCAGAGGAGATTTTAAAAGAGGAGATTCAACAATGACCATGTGAAGACGCCAAGACCAAAGAACAATCCGGTTCTAAGGGAGGAGAACGACCACCCATTCAATGCTATAAATGTGGGAAAGAGGGACATATCACCAAACCGCCCACAACAGCTCAAGGTATGTTATAATTGTGGAAAGGAAGGACATATCGCTTCGAGATCAGACGCAGAGCAAAACCAAGTCCGTGGGGGACGGTGACTCAAAAGGTCGTCCCGTAAAAAGTCAAAGTCAACGATTCTCGGAAGAGCGTTTATTGTGACTGGTCAAAATGCGAGGAACCCAAACGAGGTGATCACGGGTAAGCTAATCATTAATTCTTGTGAAGTTTATACCTTACTTGATACCGGTGCTACCCATTCATTTATTTCTCCTACTTGTGCTCAACGTTTAAACTTTACTCCAGAGAAATTAGACTTCGATTTATCTGTGAAGACTCCATTAGGAGAAACTTTCATTACATCCACTATTTATAAATCTTGTTTGATCCAAGTTGGTACCATCACATCACCTGTTGACCTTATCTCTTTAAAGATACTTGCTTTTGATGTGATTTTAGGGATTGATTGGTTAACCACTCATCATGCCAAAATTGATTATTTTCGTAAGGTTATTAGTTTTCATATTCCTAACCAACCTGTTGTACGAATTCAAGCAACTAAACCAATAAAATCAATCACAGTCATATCAAATCATAAAGCTATTCGTTTATTGAAAAATGGATGTCAAGCTTTCTTAGCCCATGTTATGGATTTGAATAAAGACACGTCAGATTTGAATAATATTCCCGTTGTTAGTAAGTTTCCTGATGTATTTCCTGAAGAACTTCTCGGACTACCCCCAGAATGTGAAGTTGAATTCTTTATTAATCTTCAGACTGGTACAAAGCCCATTTTTAAAACCCCATATCGAATGGCTCCTATTGAACTTCAGAGTTAAAGGTCCAACTACGGAGTTGTTGGACATCGGTTTCATTCGCCCCTAGTACATCTCCTCGGGGTGCTCCCTGTTTTATTTGTAAAGAAGAAAGACGGAGTATGCGATTTCAGACGACTAACGGAATTGAACCATGTCACCATCAATAATAGGTATCCACTACCTCATATTGATGACCTGTTTGACCAATTGCAAGGAGCACAATTCTTTTCAAAGATCGATCTTCGCTCGGATATCATCACCAAGATTAGAATCGAGGATATTCCAAAGACCGCCTTTAGAACTCTAAGACGGTATTATGAATTCTTAGTCATGTCTTTTGATCGACTAATGCTCCCGCTGCTTTCATGGATATGATGAACTGAGTATTCAAGGATTATTTGGATTAGTTCGTTGTTGTCTTTATTGATGACATCCTCATATATTCCAAAAGCCGTGAAGATCATGAGCACCATTTGAAGCTGGTACTCCAAAGGCTTCGTGAAAACAAGCTATAAGCCAAGTTGAAGAAATGCGAGTTCTGGCTTGAGGAAGTAGCATTCCTTGGGCACGTGGTGTCAAAACATGGAGTATCTGTCGACCCGGCGAAGATTGAAGCAATACAAAGTTGGGAGCAACCAAAGTCGGTGACCGAAGTACGTAGCTTTCTGGGCCTAGCTGGTTATTATCAGAGATTCGTGGAAGGGTTTTCTCGAATCGCTACTCCATTAACTCAGCTAACTCGGAAGGATACAAAATTCGTATGGAGCGAGGAATGCGAGAAGAGTTTCCAAGAGCTTAAGAGGAGACTCATTTCGGCACCTGTTCTGACAATACCTTCTGGTTCGGATGGATTTGTTATCTACAGCGATGCTTCAGGCAAAGGATTAGGATGTATTCTCATACAACATGGGAAAGTCATAGCCTATGCCTCGCAACAACTTAAAGAATATGAGAGGAATTATCCTACTCATGATCTAGAGTTAAAGCAATGTTTTCACGCAAAAAGATCCGGAGGCACTATCTATATGGGGAGAAAGTGGAGATATATTCAGACCATAAAAGCCTCAAATATTTCTTCACCCAAAAGGAACTCAACATGCGGCAACGACGTTGGCTCGAGCTGTTAAAATATTATGACCACACTATTCAATACCATCCTGGAAAAACGAACGTGGTAGTTGACACGTTGAGTAGAAGATCATATGCAGAAATGAGTGCGATGATGTCAAGTATACGCATAGAGCCAACTTTAATAGAAAAAGTTAAAGTTGCTCAAGCCACCGATTCTTGAAATGATGCGTATGAAGAAGAAAGTACAAGAAGGTGCTATTCTAAGCGAGAATCGATGAAGAAGGAATACTCGAGTCCACCTGCACTTTATGTTCCTAACGACTCGATTTGAAGTACAAGATCATGACGGAGGCACATAATAACACCATTTGCAATCCATCTCGGAAGTACCAAAATGTATCGTGATCTTTGACATACATTTTGGTGGAACAACATGAAGAGAGAGATTGCAAAGTTTATCTCGAGGTGTTGAACTTGTCAACGTGTAAAGGCGGAGCATCAAGTACCTAAGGGTCCGTTACAACCACTTGAGATTTCAAAATGTAAGTGGGAACACATTACCATGGATTTCGTTACGGGTCTTCCTACGATTTCTCAAGGCATAAATGCTTTTTGGGTTATTGTTGATAGATTAACCAAGTCTGCTCATTTCTTGCCGATACAGGAGACTAATTCCCTTGAACGTCTTGCTCATATGTATGTAAATGAGATTGTGAGATTGCATGGCATGCCAGTATCCATAGTTTCAGATCGTGACCCAAGATTCACTTCATAATTTTGGGTTAGCTTGCAAAAAGTTATGGGTACGGATTTACGATTCAGTTCGGCATACCATCCTCAAACGGACGGACAATCAGAGAGGACTATTCAAATTCTTGAAGATCTATTAAGACTCTGTGTCCTAGACTTCAAAGGGAGTTGGGATAAGTATTTACCGTTGGTGGAATTCTCCTACAACAACAGTTATCAGGCAAGTATAGGGGTAGCTACATTCGAAGCATTGTATGGAAGAAAGTGTCGCTCTCTAGTATGTTGGGATGAGGCGGGTGAAGCAACATTGTTGGGACCAGAGTTGGTACGTATTACTACAGAAAAGATCCAAATGATTCGACAACGTATACAAACGGTACAAGATCGACAAAAGAGTTATGCGGATCTTCATCGAAAGGACGTGGAATTTAGTATTGGGGATCATGTATTATTGCGTGTTGGCCCATAGAAAGGAGTTACAAGATTCGGGAAGAGAGGAAAGCTCAATCCACGATTTATTGGTCCATTTCAGATTCTTGACCGAGTAGGAAATGTAGCCTATAGACTCGCGTTACCTCTAAGTATGTCTTGTGATCATAATGTTTTTCATATATCTGTGCTTCATAAATATGTGAAAGACCTAAACCATGTTATTGAGTTAGAACCGAATGAGATAGCCGAAGACTTAACGTACGAGGAGGTACATGTCAAGATCTTGGATAGGAAGGAGCATGTCCTACGATCCAAGGTCATACCACAAGTCAAAGTTTTGTGGAGGAACCATGCTATTGAGGAAATGACCTGGGAGTTGGAAATGGAAATGAAAGCGAGGTATCCTCAACTTTTCAAAATACCAGGTACGTACGTCAATTTTGAGGACGAAATTTTATAAGGAGGGGAGGTTATAAGACCCCAACTTATTATTAATGAAATTGAATTTCCTCTATTTATTATTTTGAAATAGTAAGGGTTGATTTGATTAATGTGGTTAGTTATGGGTAAAAAGCGCAATTATTTCAAATATGCAAGTGGTTATAAAATATTCATTTTTATCGGTGAATTTTCGTTTGGTCGTGGAATATTTTTACTGTCGGGGAATATTCGTACGACGGCGCAGCCTTGTGTGGGCCCCATAATGGAAAGCGATTGGATGACAAAAACAACAAGTATAAGTTGTTTATAAATAACGACGTAGTTGTTATCGTTAAAACTGTTGGAATACTCGGTGGTTAAAACATAGTAGCACACGGTATTGCACCAGTTATTGATTCTTACGTAAGAAGGCACTGAAAGTATTATGCATACAAGCCAATCGTGTATGATGATAAAGCATATACTTTGTAATCAATCTTATTTATTTATTAATAAAAGAATTATTTATTAAAGGCATTTATTATCTACATAATGCTGTTTTAATAATATGTGATAAACCCATAGTTTTAAGCAATGCTTTTAGATTCACGATGAGATCATGCTAATGAGATCTAAATTCTTAGATAGCTTAAAACTAAAATGTTCCCAATCAATGGATTACTAAAAAGGGGATTAGTGAATCCGGATAGATTGGTACATACGTTGCTTGCTTTCATGGATGAGGATGATTGATCTCACGATCATTTGTGTGGAGACACTAAAGCAAGTATGTAGTGCTTATTAGAGAATAAGTTCAACGAACGTGACTCGCTAAGGAATACCTAATGGAGTTTTACTTGCTGTTGTCAATAGAAATTCTCAGTAGTGATAGTAAGACAAATGATCCTTAGACTTGAGATCATCATAGTATCTTATATATAATGAATTGCACTTTAACTTATTCCTTAAGACTCTTAGAGTATATCAAAGGGTATGCTTGGGTGTAATAAGTTATATATGAAGATAATGAATGATCAATAAAGAATCTACCACTTCTAGTAAAAGAAGAGAAATGTCTCTATGTGATTCGATAAACGACAACCCAGAATCCTTGGCGAGGTGGAATAAAATTAGAAAGTAGTTTCTAATTTGCATTCATTAGGAGTTGTGCATTTAGGAATCGAAATACATATAATTAAATAAAATAAGACTCGACAAAGAATTCCATGCCTTATATTTAATTGGGACATCAGTATATGGTGGAAGGATTGAATTGTATTTCAAGAACTATTAACTCAAAGGTTCTTTTTATGATTAATGTTGAAATCTATATTATCCGGAAAGTCGTTGATCTAGCAGGAGACTTATCCCTATTGTAGAATAAATATTATTTATTTAAATAAATTATTCGTTTAATTTATTTATTTAAATAAGATTAGAATTGTTTCTAATTGATTTATTCACAATAGGTTTAATATGGAGAAACCAAAGAATTCACAAAAGTAAAAGGAAGAATAATTATTTAAGAAGTTAATTAAGATAATCATAATAATTTATTAAGTATATTTAATTTAATCTATGTTGATAGAATAAATTAAATAGCTTAATATTTATTATTTAATATTTTAGAAATATTAAATATAAATTAATAAGAGAGTCTTATTAATATTATTACAATTATTATTATTTTAATTTCTAAAGGGTTTAGAAATTAATTTAATATAAATCTTCATTTATTCCTAATTGGATTAGGAAGGAAAATTAGTTAAAGGAGTTTAATTAATTATCCCTAATAAGATTAGGGCCCATTTAATTAAAAAGAGTTTAAATAAATAAATAATACCTTATTTTAATTAAAATAGGTTACATGATATCTCTTTATAAGAGAAGTTTTATATCGGATATAAAACATACGTAATTCCAAGAGTTGGAGAAGACGCCTCATTTTCTATCTCGATAGAAAAAAACTAGGGGTTTGAGCCAACACCCATTCTTCTTGAAAATTTTTCTTCCTGGTGGATCACCCTCTGGCCTATACACTTGGGTGGCTTACATTGATTAAAGGAAGGAATCACCCTAGGAGATTGAGGAGATCATGGAGAAGAGGAGGTGAACTCGCACTGGCGAAACTCATTTCTACTGAGGTATGATTTCATAACTTCTTATTCTTCGTTTTAATTAATAATACGATAAAAGGATGATCCAAGGGTAATTAGTTTGTAAAAATTTTAAAATCTGATTTTATTACGCCCGTTAATTTTTACAATTTGATTACTTTGATTTTCACAAAACTTAATGCCATTGGTATAGCCCAAACTTTATCTGAATTATTAATTATTTTGATTCCATATATGTATGAGTATATATTATGAATAATTTATTGGACATAATTTGTTGTATAAAATTATTAAATTTTTTTTAATTTTTTTTTTATCCTTGCCGAAAATTGATTTCGGGAAAACTTTTTTCCTTGACTGTGTCCGTGGGTGATTTTTTTTTTCAAAAAGGGCTTATCCTGGATCATGCTATTTTTTTTTAACAAGGATCTGCTGGTTATATTAAGGGCGCTCATCATTATTCACGTGATGTATATATATATATTAATATATTATTATTGTCACTTGAATATATGCCCATCTAAGATTCACGTGAACATGAATCAGATTCAGCAGGATGGCAGGTAACTTGATCAGGATGTATTACAAGATTATATATATATGTATTACTTTTAAACGGTTTACAAGATTACCTGCATGGTCATCCGTACGATTGCGGTTATTTTTTTTATAATAATTTTATAATTAAAATAAAGAGTTTATTTTAATCTTGAAATTGGATTTCATGTAACATAATATTGCCCATTAAATAATATTCATAAATATATGAAATGATTTTATTTATTGATACATATGATGATATGTATGATAATAAATGAGATTGATTATGGACAATTGATTCAATATGATTGGATTTATTTTGGTTGGATGTTTGAATGAATGAGTTTTTATTAAATGGGGGGTCTGCTCTCGCCTTTTCTCGATTTTCTTCTTGATGTAAATTCTATTTCTCCCATGCATTTCCCATCGATTTCACGATCGAGGTTTCTATTTAAATTAAATAGTTTAATTGTAATAGGATTAGTTAGAATTTTTCAGAACAGGAGATCAAGAAGAGGCGACTTGAAGACCCGTTTGTAATGGAGTCGGGTTTAAATGTAATAGTTATATTTAAATGTTTATTCTCGCACCCTAAGGTTTGACCTTTTTGGTTCACTTGGTATTCTAGTGAACCAAACTAGAATAAAAGTTCATAATCAATCAGGGTAGGATATAGTATTCTATACGTGCACGCTGCAAGTATTATATATATTATATATTATGCAAACATGCTTCGCATGTTTAATAATATGACGCGTATTTTATATATATATTCGTATGCTATGTTAAACAAGATGAGAGAAATAATAACAAATCTCTCAAAGTTTTATATATTAAGTCTTAAGCGTTCAAAGATATTTGGAATATCGAACGTCGCTTTCTAAAGATGATAAAATTAATAGAGTATTAAATATTTAATATGAGTTTGTTGTGTCACCACAAGGCAAGTATTAAGTATTTAAGATGTTAATTTATCACATTTGACGCTTATAAAGAAAATTGAACAATATTGTTTTTGTTGTGTCACCACAAGGACGATATATTTTTCTTTTTTGAATATATGGAAGTGCTTAGGTTGGACTTAACTTAGATAATTTTGATTTGAGGTGCCACCATTTGATCAAAATAATCTAAGAGGCAAAACATAAGGAGTTACATGATAATGTAATTGACAAGGAGTTGTCTACCTATTTATTTATATATAATTTGTTGTGTCACCACAGCGCTATATATATTTGAAATGGGATCCTTATTCTCACTAGCAAAAAACTTTAATTAGATTTCTTGAACTATATAAATGAGGTAATATGGTTTGAAGAAAATAGTGGGAGATACCAATATAAAATAAGACCTAATTTATTTTGGTAATTAATTAAATGAATGTTTGCTAAAATATTGTCTTTTTTACATGCGGAATTTTGAAAATGTCACATTCACTAATTTCAACTGCGTAACATACTTGATGCTAACAAACCTGATTGGGACCGAACTACACGGATTTGGTTAAGGAATCGAGAATTGTTCTCACCACTTTGAAAAGATTTCTTATGTCCTAAATTACTTGCATACACTCGCAAAAAGTTGCATAGATGACCTTTGAGGAAGAGATTGCTACTTTTAAACAGTGGCAAAATGATGCATCTGTGGCTCAATGCATCATGCTCGCATCCATGAGTAACGAGCTTCAGCGTCAGCATGAAAAAATGGATGCTCCTACTATACTGCTGCACCTGCAAGAGTTGTATGGTGAGCAAAGTAGGATTGCTAGATATGAGATATCTAAGGAGCTTTTCCGATCTCGGATGACCGAGGGCACTACCGTTGAGACTCATGTCCTAAAGATGATCAATCTGATTGAATGTCTTAGACGGCTTGGGTTCGTCATGGATGGGGAGTTGAGTCAAGATTTGATCTTGCAGTCACTCTCTGACACCTTCTCACAATTTGTTGTGAATTTTCACGTGAATAAGTTGGACGTCAGCTTGCCTGAGTTACTTAACATGTTGAAAACTGCTGGAGGTCACTTCCCATCCACGAAGAACCATGTCTTACTGGTGGATGATTCTTCTAAGAAAAGGAAGAGGCCCAATGTATCTTCTGAAAAGAAGAAATCCAAGAAGGCTAAGGGAAAGGCGAAAGTGAAGGATTAAAAGAAACCTGATCCACTAAGAAGGAATTTGCTTCCATTGCAACAAGTTGGGTCCTTTGGAAGAGGAACCGCAAGGATTATCTTATGAACAAAAGCGTAAGAAGCTTGGAGAAGCTTCAATCCTAATCAAGGTTTGTTTATGATTGAAATTAATTTTTTGAAAGTCAATTTTCTACTTGGGTATTAGATCTGGTTGTGGTTCTCACATATGTAATAATATGCGGGGACCGGTCAAGTAGAAAGTCGAAAGCAAGGATGAGGTCGCCCTACGAGTGGGAAATGGAGCAAAGGTTCTTTGCATTAGTTGTAGGAACTTATTGTTTAAGACCGCTTACGGCAAGTACATTAATTTAAATAATTGTTATTTTGTTCCAAATATCATTAGAAACATTATTTCTATCTCTCGTATTGGATATGGATGGTTTTAATATTATAATAAAGAACAACAGTTGTTCTATTTATAATGAAAATGTTTTATATGGTGTTGGTAATTTCATGAAATGGACTTTATATACTTGACTTGCATGAAAATATACTTCAAATTGAACAAACTAAGAAAAGGAAAAGAGATGATGTTAATTATACCTTCATGTGGCACTGTAGACTCGGTCATATTAATGAAACAAGATTATCCAAGTTGCATAAAGATGGGCTCCTAGAGCTATCGGATTATGAATCATATCCAACTTGTGAATCTTGTCTCATGGGCAAAATGACTAAATCTCCTTTTAGTGGAAAAGGAGAAAGAGTTACAGAGTTGTTAGCGTTGGTACACACAGATGTATGTGGACCTATGACAACAACTGCACGAGGAGGGTATTCTTATTTTATTACATTCACTGACGATCACTCAAGTTTTGGATATGTGTATTTAACGAAATACAAATCTGAATCATTTAAAAAGTTCAAAGAGTTCAGAAGTGAAGTAGAGAAGAAAACTGGTAAGAGTATTAAGATTCTTCGATCTGATCGAGGAGGAGAATACTTAAGTGGTGAGTTTCTCAATTGTCTCAAGGAAAATGGTATAATCTCACAATGGACTCCACCAGGGACGCCACAGATGAATGGTGTATCTGAAAGGAGAAATCGAACATTGTTGGACATGGTTCGATCCATGATGAGCTTTACCGACCTTCCGGTTTTCTTCTTCCGGGATATGCCTAGAATCTACCGCATACCTACTTAACAAGGTACCTACAAAATCCATCCCCAAGACCCCATATGAGTTATGGATAGGAGGAAACCAAATCTTAAGCATGTTAAGACTTGGGGTTGTCCAAACTTATGTCAAAAAGTTTGAAAACGATAAGCTACAGACTAGATCCGATAAATGTAGATTTGTGGGATACCCTAAAGAAACATCGGGGTATTATTTCTATCATCCAACCCGATCAAACGGTGTTTGTTGTGAAACATGCCGCTTTTCTTGGAAAAGGAGTTTATCCTTGAAGGGGTCGATTGGGAGTAAGATTTATCTTCAAGAGGTTCAAGAACCATAAAATACTACTGAGATCAAAGTGAGGTACCTAACCAAGTAGAGATTCTTACATACCACACTCTATTCAGAATCGGAAGAGTACCAAAGATACCGAGAGGTATGGACTTGTCATAGAGGATGACGATGAGGTACGCATCATAGATGATGATGATCCATTGAATTACGAACAGGCTATGAGTGATAAAGACTCAGAGAAGTGGCAAGAAGCTATGAAATCCGAGATGGACTCCATGTATGAGAACCAAGTATGGACTTTGGTTCCACCACCTGAAGGCATTAAGCCTATTGGGTGTAAATGGGTCTTTAAAAGAAAGACTGGAGCAGACGGCAAGGTAGAGACCTATAAGGCCTGACTGGTTGCAAAAGGTTTCAAACAAAGACAAGGAGTTGACTATGATGAAACCTTCTCACCAGTAGTAATGCTTAAGTCCATTTGAATTTTGCTTGCGATTGCAGCTTACCATGACTACGAAATCTGGCAGATGGATGTGAAAATGGCCTTCCTCAATGAGAAACTTGAGGAGGATGTCTATATGACACAGCCAGAGGGATTTGTTTCAAAGGTTGGAACAAATCAAGTCTGTAAGCTACAACGATCCATTTATGGATTGAAGAAAGCTTCTCGTAGGTGGAACATCCGTTTTGATGAGACAATTAAAGAGTTTGATTTTATCAAAAATGAGGATGAACCATGTGTGTATAAGAAGGTTAGTGGGGATATTTGTTTCGTTTCCTTGTATTATATGTTGATGATATATTACTGATAGGGAATGACATTCCTATGCTGCAATCAATTAAAATCTGGTTATCTAAACACTTCTCCATGAAGGACTTGGGAGAAGCATCCTATATTTTGGGGATAAAGATCTATAGAGATAGATCTAAAAGGATGCTTGGCTTGTCCCAAGGAACGTACATTGACTTGATGCTAAAGAGGTTTAGGTTAGAATTGAAAATCACACCAGAAACTGAAGTTTTCTCTCTCTTTCTCTCTCTATATTATCGAGTGTATACTTGTGAGTATTTTGATACTTTGAGTGTTGCTATACGGTGCAAGTTCCCTTCAGCACTATATTCGGTATTCCAGCTAGAAGTACAATCTTTTCAAGGTAAGGGATGCTATATTTTTTTTAAATGATATTATTTCTTCTAATATCATTATGCCGGATTATTAGTAAGATTTTACTTGTGAAATTCTTGTCTTTTAGTGTCGGAGTTACTATTCACGTATACGCATAATTATTCACGATATCGATAATTATTCACTTAAACATACACTATTCACGTAAAAATTAAATTTTAGTTTTTCGTCCAAAATATCTATTATGGATACTAGCTTTGATTGTATCCATATTTTGATCATTCTTGAATTTTACTTCACTATAGTTATTTATGAAGTATTTTTAAACTCGGATTGTTTAAAGTACGAATCTTTAATATTTGTTCTTTTGTTTCACTGGATTCGTTTTCTTTAAAATATTTTTCATCATCCTTAGTCCTAAAAGATGATATTACTGAATATCTTTGGCCTGTAGTGCAAAGATGGTTGATTTTATTATGAATATCTTTAGCCCGTAGTGCAAAGATGTACAGGTGTTGAGATGAACATGACCAACTGATGAATATCTTTGGCCTGTAGTGCAAAGATGAATATTTGATTCAAGATGAATATTGATTGATGTTACAGAGATAAAATATTGATGATGGACTTTTAAATTCATAGTTTAATTTCATTCTCTACGTAACTCATCTATAAATTATTATTTTCGCTGCGAATATTGATCTGAAACTTATTATTTATTATATTCTATCAGATTTTTCCTTGTTGAAGACTAACGATAATTTGTTCTATATTATCTTAGTCATAATATTTTTTACTGGGCTAGTTGAGCTCACTCTTTTCCTTTTTGTTCCATTTTTCTTCTCAGGAGGCGAGAATGTGACGAGTACTAGTCGGGGTGTGGAATGATGGTTCTAGAAGTTGTTTTAGTAGTCCTCACCATTTTTGTAAAATAATGTACCAATAATTGTAATGAGGACTTAGTTGGGTATGGATATTGTCTAGATGACAATATTTGTATTTAAACTTATAGTTTATATGTTGTATTAATAAAGTTGTAGTTATTTCTATACCATGTTATTGACAACTCAAAATGGGTGATGTATACCTATTTTGGGGGCGTCACAAAACATGTATGTTTTGTGACATATTTAATTATGTAATATGTGTGTGCATGTAATAATAATTGTGTAGGAGTTGTGGAGTAACGCTACATTAAATTTTGCGATAATCTCAATCAAGACAAGATTTTCAGTTCTGTTATGTTTGTGGATTAAATGTGATTATGTGTTAATTACATACCATGCTTTATGAATTGCTTTAGTCAAAATATGACTAAGTTAATTGGGTTATGAAACCCAATTTACATGTGATATGAGATAATATATGTTGTATGAGAATTTGAGGTGTATACAGTAGGTGTACATGTATTGTATTGAATTTATATTGCATAAATGATATTCCTAGCAGAAGAATTATGTGATAACACGTGTATTATGATGCAATGCGATAATTAGAAATGTATAATGCATGATTATATGCATTGCATGGACTTATTGATGCATGTAGGATATGCATAGTAAAGAGAATATGTTGCATATATAGTTGTGTGCTATGTAAAACATGATAAACTGTTAGACTTGCTGGGCTGTCGAGCTCAATATTGCAAACACAAACATTTTACAGATTAATGATGTCATGCAATGTTACTTACTATCTGTATGATGAAGGTTGAATGAAGTGCGGGAATGAATACATTTTCTTGAGTTATAAATTGTGTAGAGTTATGATGTATAGTTTCGATATATGTAACTAACAAATATGTATAGTTAAAATATTCAATAAAGAATATTTACTCTATATGTATTGTAATAAATACTTTATAAAAATAAAGTGATATAGTAACATTACTATATAAGAAAGAATTCATATTGAGGATTGAGTTGTATATTTATATATATAACTTTGATAAAAGAAGTCATTAAATAAATATGATTTCATTATAAAAGAGAATCGTAACGTTTGAGATTCAGGGAACGAATGAATGGAATAAAAGAGAAAAAAAAATTTATTTCGCATTTTTAGCTATTTTAACATTAAATATTTTTTAAAGCTAGAAAAAGATAGTATTAACGCACAAGATCGGGGAGAGAAATAATCCTGATTTTGGGGTCGTTACAGTTGGTATCAATGCTATAAGCACTGATGAAGACATGCCTAGCTGGAATTCAAATGTAGCTCATGGATTGGATCCGGTGCAAGTTTTAGTTTGACCCGTGACGAGAAGTCGAGCTAAGCGCTTTAAGGAAGTACTTAACAGGATTACAAAGAGAGCTTAGAGTGAGGAAGGAACAAGTTTAAAGACTTTAGAACTGGAGTCAAAACTGTTGAATTTAATAAAAGTGTTTGTTCCAAGTCAAGAGTCACTTGATCGGTGATATGCGGCCAAGGCCAGATTGTTTTGGGAAGCGCCCCCCACGCCAAGCCACCAAAAACTCTGGCCATGCAGTGCTCCCCTTGCCACCTATAAGCCAACACAGGCGTTCCCTGCATTAGGCCATTAGACACTTTTCTGCATGAGTAGCGCGACCCAAGCCATAATGCCAGAATTTTGGGCACTTTTTTTGAAACTACAAGTTTTTGACCAAATTTTCCTTATTTGATTAGATTTCTTTCATGTATTTTAGGGAAATTTTATATCCTTAATATTTCTAATGTTATTAGGTTTATTTTAGATAGGAATTTATTCCCAAAAATAAATTGTTGATTCTTTATAGGATTCTAGGGTTTTATTGTTAGTATAAATAAGTCATATGAATGTAATTCATACAACATTCAATAATATTCAGATTTATTCTACTTGTGAGATTATTCTCTACTTTTGGTTCTTTAAAGAATTCCTAAGTATTTTCTTAATTATTTCTTTGAGATTCAATTTGACTTATCATACAATAATTCATAGTTGTATATGGCGTCTTCTACCGCATCAATCGTCGATTGTACCAAGATTACCACTTCAATATAAGTGAGGGGTCCAGGTGTCGTTGGTCCATTTAACGCATAATTCTAAACGCGAGCAATTGTACCAAGATTACCATCTACATATAGGCGAGGGGTTAAGGTGTTACAAGTAATTCATCCTACAATTTTTCTAGAAACGATCGAGGTGACGACCACCTCACACAAGCTTGTCGTGTAGTCTATCATTTGCTATCAAAGCAAGGTTCTCTAGCAAGTTATGTATCCTTTAAGTTTCTATTGAATTGCAAAAAAAAAGTATAGAAAATTTTATTTTAATATTGTCAAAATTTTGTTGATTGCATGCTATTGTGAGGATTTCTACCTTCTATAAATTGTTTCGTGATAAGTTATTTTTGAATTGATTAGTTGAACTGAGAGATTTGCTAGGTAATTGAAAAGAACCTATTAGAGAGAATATTTAGAGGTAAAAGGCTCAGTTGTGAGATTAATTAAGGGTAAAAGCCAATTTATTGAGTGTATATACGAGCAGAATCATTGACTCGAGCAAAACATGCAAGGGAGTGGTGAGGAAACTATTTTCTACTAACCCTTGTTTTTTAGGAGATATGTCTAGCTCAAAAGATAAAGGAGCTGCTGAGGAGCAGCCCTCAACGGCTGATGTAAGAACCGTGAATTTTATAAATAAATATTAATAATGATATTAATAAGAATGTGAATATTTATTTTATATAAATATTGATGTGTTGTGAGATGATTAGTTCAATTAATTCAAATTGAGAAAAATGTGGAGGTTATGATAAGCTCGAAGAATGCCTTGTGTGGCAATATAATGAGAATTATGATGATTTAATTAAATAAATAAGGAATTAATAAGTGAATGATTAATGAATAATATATTGTTAATTAATTGTTATTATGAGTAATAGCATATTAATGAATAAATAATTGATTAATATTATAAGATTAATGTTTGTTCAATAAATTGCTAAGTGTAACGATAGGTAATCACATATTATATAGTAACTACACTGTGACGCCCCCAAAATAGGTCTACACAACCCATTATGAGTCGTCAAATACATGATACAGAAAACAACTACAAACTTCATTAATTCAACTGTAGTTCAAAATACGACAACACATATGCTATGGATACCAACTGTGACTCTCATCCCTTTACTTGTATAGCACCTCACATTGATACCTTACAATGCTACCTTACATAAAGGTACCGTCAATAACTGTTTTAGAAATTAAAATCTTTAGAAAATGCTCAAGGAAACCTTCGTACATGGGAGGCCATGCATCTAAGGTATAATAGATATCATATAACTTATGAATCATCTTTGGTTGACCCCAAAGAAAAATGAGAAAATTGCTATCATGTTCTTTCCAATGGTGAGTCTTCTCTTGCCATATAATTATCTCCATTGTCTCCAATTGAGAATTATATTTCAACCAAACTCCAAGATTATATAGGTAGTGCTCATAGATATAATTAACAAGTGGATGTGCACAACCCTGTCTTATGATAACACGAAGTCATATGTCATTAGACATCTTGTATGATAGTGGCGAAACACCCTTCCAAAGTTGGGTTCACCTCACCCTATTTGGTTCACCAAAATCAATGGTTAAATGACGTATAAAATACGACAGACTTATCTAAAATTCTCAATAAAATTATTTCCAAACTGTTTTAGGGGAAACCTCAACAGCTGTAGACCACCGTTCTATTCCCCTTGTTACCCATGCTCGACCCAGCTACACTCTTATTACCTGAAAGGAATTATGAAGCAAAAGGGTGAGCACAACTAGCCCAGTAAAGAATATCATGACTAAGATAAATAATTTATCAATATCCTTCATCAGTAATAAATCAGAGATTTAGAACATATGGTAGATAATAAAAGTTTTCAACCATAATTGCAGCGAAATCAACAATCCATTAGAAGAGTCAAGTAGAACACAATGTCTACTATCTCCTCCAAATTAAAAGTCCATCATTAATATTTCATTCCTGTAATACTCATCAACAGTTCTTTGTTGCATCTAAGACAAAGTGAACTTTCATCACTTGTCTTCACCTGAACCACTAAAGATTATAGTTAAATTCATAATTCATATTTATAATCATGTAAATCAACAGTTTCTCCTTGCCGCAAAGGCTTAATAAAACGTTTACTCAATATCCTTACCCCAAAGGATAAAGATATTCAAATGTAATAACAATGATAATACCAATCAGTTATCTGTCAGTGCACTACGACCAAAGACATTCAACTGTTAACTAATGATCATGATCCTACCAATCACATCATCGAATTATCCATGCACTACGGGCCAAGGATATTCGTTAGTATCACCAGTGATCATGATCATGTCATACATCTGTCCATCTTTGCACTACGGGCCAAAGCTATCAATCAACAGTTCGTCTTTGCATATAAGCCAAAGATATACAACTGTAAAACCAATAATCAACAGTCCATCTATGCACTATGGGCCAAAGATGAGTTTCGTTACAATATAAGCATGAGGATAATGAGAATAAGAGCTTAGAAAAAAGTCTGAGAATGAGAATGACTCCATTTATAAGGAAGCTTATGACCAAAATTGGGTTTTGCTCAATGAATTAAACCAATGGAATGAAGAAGATGATGATGATGGATTTGAGGGATTTGGTGGAGTAGCACTATTGAGACCACTCCCCCCCTTCATTATTTGCTATCTCTAAGCTTTGACATTGAGGGACTAGGCCAATGGCCTATTACGTGATGAAGAAAAAGGGAAGACACTCAAATTTGGATATATATTACCCTTAATTCTCAACATTGCAAACTACTACTAGCATACTTAGGTTTATTTGATATTTTTCTAGAAATGTGCATACATATACACCCACTCATACATTGAACTCATAGAATTATATAATCCATGTACATTAGTTTATTTCAAATAATATTTACATTAGACTAAAATATAATTTAGCTGGGTACCAATATTATTTTCCATAAAACTTATTATTCCAATTCTACATAAATATTAAAATAAACATTTAATAGTAAATATTTATTTATTAAAATTTAATTCCTCTCATATGTTTAAAATAAACATTTAATTGCTCCACCACACATCATGATGTCATAAACAGGCTCTTCCATACAATTTAGCAAATTACATAATTTAAAGCTTACTTTTATCTTATAGTTTTATATAATAATTATTCACATTCCAATGTCACACCTCATTTTATATTGAATGAAGAAACATTATTATATAGGACTACACCTTACATGTTGTTGCTCATGATAGTTAATGAATAATAATAAAAATTAGTCAATCACATTATGTAATTATTTATTCACTACTAGTACTAATTAATTTCATCCATTTCATCATTAATTTAATTAGTAACTTTCTCATTTCACCACTTTACCACACTATGCATAATTTCATAAGCTTAAATTAAGCTTATCATCACTTCTACTACATTGATCAATTATCATATGCTTATTCAATTAAATTAATTACCACAACTAATGCCATCACTATATATATTTATATTCAAATGAATATTCAAACAATCATTATTCTCAATATTAATATTATTTATTTAGAATTCGTAAGTATTATAGGTTTGCCTCCTAGTGGAGGAATCACACAACATACATTCACATATGTGACGCCCCCAAAATAGGTCCACACGACCCATCCTAAGTCGCCAGATATCACACTACAGAAATCAAATACAAACTTCATTTATACAACTGTTGAACTATCGTGTAGAGTATGACAACACATAAGCTGTGAATTTTAATACAATTATATATAACTCTCATGGTGCTTCAACCACAACACCTTACAATGGTACTTTACATAAAAGTACAGTCAATAACTATTTTAGAAATTAAAATCTTTGGAAAATACTCAAGGAAACCTTCGTATATGGGAGGCCATGCATCTAAGTTATGATAGATATCATATGACTCGAGAATTATCCTTGGTTGACCCAATAGACCCCAAAGAAAAATGAGAAGATTACTGTCATGTTCTTTCCAATGGTGAGTCTTCTCTTGACATATAATTATCTCCATTGTCTTCAATTGATAATTATATTTCAACCAAACTCTAAGATTATATAGGTAGTGCTCATAGATATAATCAGCAAGTGCATGTGCACAACCCTATCTTATGATAACATGAAGTCGTCTGTCATTAGACATCTTGTATGATATTGGCAAAACACCCTTCCAAAGTTAGGTTCACCTCACCCTATTCGGCTCACCAAAATCAATGGTTAAAATGACGTATAAAATACAACACACTTATCTAAAATTCTCAATAAAATTATTTCCATACTGTTTTAGGGGAAACCTCAACAGCTATAGACCACCGTTCTAATCCCCTGTTACCCCCGCTCGACCCAGCTACACTCTTATTACCTAAAAGGAATTGTGAAGAAAAAAGGGTGAGCACAACTAGCCCAGTAAAGAATATCATGACCAAAGATAATTAAATTATTAAATAGCCTTTCATCAAGTAATAAATCGAGATTTAGAACATATGGTAGATGATAAAACTTTTCAACCATAGTTGCGTGAAATGAGCAATCCATTAAAGAGTCAAATAGAATATATAAGGTCTATTATCTTCTCCATGTTAAAAGTCCACCAACAATGTTTTATCCCTGTAACATCAATCAACAATTCCTGTCCACAATCATGTGAATAACTCATAATTATAATTGTGATTCTAAAGTCCTCTTCGCACCCAGGACGAAGATAATTTTCATCACCTGTCTTTACCTGAAACATCAAAAATCATGGTTATACCTAATCACAATTCTTGTTCATAATCATACTAATAAATTCATCTTTCCACTACAGGCCAAAGATATTCGTTAACAATTCATCTTTGCATCACAAGCCAAAGACATATAATTATATTTTAGAAGAGTCAAGTAGAGCATGATATCTGCTATCTTCTACGAATTAAAAATGTATTATCAATATTTTATCATTTGAGACTCATTTCGATACATCACAATAATAAATTATCCACATCATTGAATCATCCCCTTTGCACTACGGCCAAGGATATTCATTAGTATTACGACCACGAATTATCCATGCACTATGGGCCAAGGATATTCGTGTTTTCAACAACGGTCATGATTATACCGAATAATCCCTGGTTATAATCATACCAACAATTGTCCATCAATGCACTACGGCCCAATGAAGACTTTTACCACATCATTTGTAACATTACATGTAATCATGATTATAATTGAATGATCCTTGGTCATAATCATACCAATCAACAGTTCATCTATGCACGTAAGCCAAAGATGACTTTCATCACAATATATGCATGAGGATGATGACAATGATATAAACATTAATCAAACTAAATCAAGGATAAATATTAAAGACTTTAAATTTATCTAGAGTTTAAAAATATCCATATTGTCAATATGATGTTGCTTTGTGGAGTAAAATTCAAGAATAATATTCATGTACCAAAAATAATGTGGACATAAAAGAAATATATTTTTCGGGTAAATAGTACCCCATGAATATTACCCTGTGAATAGTACTTCGAGAATAGTACCTCATGAATAGTACCCCGAAGGGAAAAGTACCCCAAATACCCGAGTAAATAATATTTGGGCGAATAGTAGTTGGATGAATTGTAATCCGTGAAAAGTAACTCGTGAATAGTACTCCGGCATGAAAAGTTCCCCGAATACCCGAGTGAATAATATTTGAGTGAATAGTAATCGGGTGAATAGTAATCCATGAATAGTAACTCATGAATAGAACTCCGTCATGAAAAGATCAATAATTATCAAGAAAGCTTAGAATAATATTTCCATAAAAATATATTGGATGAAGCGCAAATATCAAGGATATTCTACTAATTTCATGGAGTATAGATGCCAAAACTTCAACAAAATGAGTATAGAATTCAAAATCTGAAACGAAATAATATTACTTACATACTACAGAGTATGGAAGAAAATATTATTTCAAGCAAATATTGAACAAAAATAACATCCCTTACACCTGTTGAACGAAAATAATATTCCAACGAATATTTAACGAAGATAATATTCCTACGAATATTGAACGAAGATAATATTCTTTATGAATATTGAACAAAAATAATATTCATACGAATATGACAAATAATATCTCTTCAGAATATGAAATAAATAATACCCCTTACCTCAGAAGAAGACTGGATACTGGAATAGTGAAGTAGCAGACTTCGCTTCTTCTTTCTCTCTAAAGCTTCTCTCTCTATAATTGCTCTTGTGAGACGTAGTGAATTAGTGAGAATGAAGGAAGAATGAGCTTCTATTTATAGGAAAATATAGTTTTGATAATTGCACGTTTTGGGGCTCAAAATATTACGGTATAATACCTTTATTTTTTCCTTTATTTTTAATTTAGTCTTGCAAGTATTATCAAACTTGCACCACCTCCTCTAATAGTATATCATGTGAATTAATAGTACAATCATGTGAATCAATAGTTCTATACATGTGAAAAAACTAATTACAGTATAGTACCTTCATCTTTACCTCCATTTTTAATTTAGTCATGCAAGTATTATCAATCTTGCACCACCTTCCCTAATAGTACATATATGTGAATCAATAGTACACACATGTGAACACATAGTTATAAGCATGTGAAATAATAGCAATTAATTGCTCATTTATCCGATTAATTACCCGATTGGTCAATCTAACTTCCATACATCAATTATTATCGAAATAAATGTCGATTTCCACTAACACTAATAATTCCAACAGAATGGAACTATCAATTTCATCTTCAATCAACACAAACTTATTCATCATTAATATTATAACTCACAATATTTAACAACCAGATCATTCCCAGGAAAGAGAGGGCTTTCCGATAAGGATTTCTCCCCACTAGCGCACAATTAGGTAACCGAAACTCTCATTGACAGAACTTTCTAGACATCGCCAATATTGCAAATAATAATATGAATAACTTTATCGTCTCAATTATTGATTTAATAATAATAAATATTATGCAGATGATACTGTGATAATAATTGAATTAATAATATGAGAGATAGGATGCAGCAATTACTGTAGCAATAATTGAGTATAACTAAGTGACTTCTTACGTAAGCATCAATAATCAATACCATATGCTATTATGCAACCACGTGTATTACTGTACTTTTACTACCGGGTAGTTCAACAGTTTTAACGGTAACACTTTTGCCGTTATTTTTATAAAAGATAATTCTATCATTTTCTAACTACGACAATACTTACGTTGTGGGGTCTACCAATGATTGTGCCGTTGTACGAATATTCCTTGTTAAAACGAATATTCCCCGACCAATCGAATATTCCCCGACACAACGAATATTTTATATCAACTTGCTTTCTTAGCAAAATTTTTAAATATCATCCTTAAATTTAACCTTTTATCAATTTAACCATTTACTAAATAGAATAATAATTATAGGAAAATTGAATACTTTCATTTCATAAAATTCTGGATCTCAATCTCCCCTCCTTATGAAATTTCGCCCTCAAAATTTACGTACTTGGTAGTTCGAAGAGATGAGAATACCTTGTTTTCTTTTCGAATTGTACCTTCCCGATCATTTCCTTTGTATCATGATTTTTCCATTGCTCATCTCATGTATTTCAGATATCAATCTAGAATATATCTTCAAAATAAAGGTTAATTGACATATCATAATTTGTCAACTTATCAAGTAAACAATTTTAGCTTAGGTAAGTCACACACTAGCGAAGTATATTACTCGTCTCTCCCCTCCTAGTTCTAGACTCATATCTCCGCCAATGACCATATCCCTAAGCTCTGATACCATTTGTGACACCCCCAAAATAGGTCCACACGACCCATCCTGAGTCGCCAGATATCACACTACAGAAATTAAATACAAACTTCATTTATACAACTGTTGAACTGTCGTGTAGAGTACGACAACATATAAGCTGTGAATTTTAATACAATTATATATAACTCTCATGGTGCCTCAACCACAACAACTTACAATGGTACTTTACATAAAAGTACAGTCAATAACTATTTTAGAAATTAAAATCTTTGGAAAATACTCAAGGAAACCTTCGTACATGGGAGGCCATGCATCTAAGTTATGATAGATATCATATGACTCAAGAATTATCCTTGGTTGACCCAATAGACCCCAAAGAAAAATGCAAAGATTACTGTCATGTTCTTTCCAATGGTGAGTCTTCTCTTGACATATAATTATCTCCATTATCTTCAATTGATAATTATATTTCAACCAAACTCTAAGATTATATAGGTAGTGCTCATAGATATAATCAGCAAGTGCATGTGCACAACCCTGTCTTATGATAACACGAAGTCGTCTGTCATTAAACATTTTGTATGATAGTGGCAAAACACCCTTCCAAAGTTAGGTTCACCTCACCCTATTCGGTTCACCAAAATCAATGTTTAAAATGACGTATAAAATACGACACACTTATCTAAAATTCTCAATAAAATTATTTTCATACTGTTTAAGGGAAACCTCAACAACTATAGACCACCGTTCTAATCCCCTGTTACCCCCGCTCGACCCAGCTACACTCTTATTACCTGAAAGGAATTGTGAAGCAAAAAGGGTGAGCACAACTAGCCTAGTAAAGAATATCATGTCTAAAGATAATTAAATTATCAATAGCCTTCGTTAGTAATCAATCGGAGATTTAGAACATATGGTAGATGATAAAACTTTTCAACCATAGTTGCAGCGGAACGAGCAATCCATTAAAAGAGTCAAATAGACCATAATGTCTATTATCTTCTTCATGTTAAAAGTCCACCAACAATGTTTTATCCCTGTAACATCAATCAACAATTCCTGTCCACAATCATGTGAATAACTCATAATCATAATTATGATTCTAAATTCCTCTTCGCACTCAAGAGACGAAGATAATTTTCATCACTGTCTTTACGAAACATCAAAATCATGGTTATACCAAATCACAATTCTTGTTCATAATCATACTAATAAATTTATCTTTGCACTATGGGCCAAAGATATTCATTAACAATTCATCTTTTGCACTACGGGCAAAAAGACATACAATTGTATTTTAGAAGAGTCAAGTAGAGCATGATATCTGCTATCTTCTACGAATTAAAAGTGTATTATCAATATTTTATCGCTGTGACTCAGCTTAATAAATTATCCACATCATCAAATCATCCCTGCACTACGGCCAAGGATATTCATTAGTATTACGACCACGAATTATCCATGCACTACGGGCCAAGGATATTCATGTTTTCAACAACGGTCATGATTATACCGAATAATCCCTGGTTATAATCATACCAACAATTGGCCATCAATGCACTATGGGCCAATGAAGACTTTTACCACATCCTTTGTAACATTACGGGTCATGATTATACCGAATGATCCTTGGTCATAATCATACCAATCAACAGTTCATCTATGCACATAAGCCAAAGATGACTTTCATCACAATATAAACACGAGGATGATGACAATGATATAAGCATTAATCAAATGAAATCAAGGATAAATATTAAAGACTTTAAATTTATCTAGAGTTTAAAAATATCCAAATTGTCCACATGATGCTGCTTTGTGGAGTAAAATTCAAGAATAATATTCATGTACAAAAATAATTTGGATGAAAAAGAAATATATTTTTGGGTAAATAGTACCGTGAATGAATAGTACCCTGTGAATAGTACTTCGAGAATAGTACCTCGTGAATAGTACCCCAGCATAAAAAGTACCCCAAATACCCGAGTGAATAATTTTTAGGTGAATAGTAATTAGGTTAATAGTAACCCATGAATAGTAACTCGGGAATAGTACTCCAGCATGAAAAGATCAATAATTATCAAGAAAGCTCGAAAGAATAATATTTTCATGAAAAGATCTTTGGATGAAGCTTAAATATCAATGATATTCTACTAATTTTATGGAGTATAGAAGCCAAAACTTCAATAAAATGAGTATAGAATTCAAAATCTAAAAACGAAAAGAAATAATATTACTTACATACTATAGAGTATGGAAGAAAATATTATTTCAAGCTTAATATGAAAAAAATAACATCCCTTACAATCGTTGAATGAAAATAATATTCCAAAGAATATTTAACGAAGATAATATTCCTGTGAATATTGAACGAAGATAATATTCTTTATGAATATTGAACGAAAATAATATTCATACGAATATGACATATAATATCTCTTCAGA
This sequence comes from Panax quinquefolius, assembly GCA_020205615.1. Classification (NCBI taxonomy): domain Eukaryota; kingdom Viridiplantae; phylum Streptophyta; class Magnoliopsida; order Apiales; family Araliaceae; genus Panax; species Panax quinquefolius. The sequence continues at coordinate 109,046,205 of CM035154.1, read as the reverse complement.
ATATGAAATAAATAATACCCCTTACCTCAGAAGAAGACTGGATACTAGAATAGTGAAGTAGCAGACTTCACTTCTTCTTTCTGTCTATAGCTTCTCTCTCTATAATTGCTCTTGTGAGACTTAGTGAATTAGTGAGAATGAAGGAAGAATGAGCTTCTATTTATAGGAAAATATAGTTTCGATAATTGCACGTTTTGGGGCTCAAAATATTACAGTATAATACCTTTATCTTTTCCTTCATTTTTAATTTAGTCCTGCAAGTATTATCAAACTTGCACCACCTCCCCTAATAGTATATCATATGAATTAATAGTACAATCATGTGAATCAATAGTTTTATACATGTGAAAAAACTAATTATAGTATAGTACCTTCATCTTTACCTCCATTTTTAATTTAGTCATGCAAGTATTATCAATCTTGCACCACCTCCCCTAATAGTACATACATGTGAACACATAGTTATAAGCATGTGAAATAATAGCAATTAATTGCTCATTTATCCGATTAATTACCCGATTGGTTAATATAACTTCCAGACATCAATTATTATCGAAATAAATGTCAATTTCAACTAACACTAATAATCCCAACACAATGGAACTATCAATTTCATCTTTAATCAACACGAACTTATTCATCATTAATATTATAACTCACAATATTTAACAACCAGATCATTCCCAGGAAAGAGGGGGCTTTCCGATAAGAATTTCTCCCTACTGGCGTGCAATTAGGTGACCAAACCTCTCCTTGACAAAACTTTCTAGACATCGTTAATATTGTAAATAATAATATGAATAACTTTGTCGTCTCAATTATTAATTTAATAATAATAAATATTATGCAGATGATACTATGATAATAATTAAATTAATAATATGAGAGATATGATGCATCAATTATGTAGCAATAATTGAGTATAACTGAGTGACTTCTTACGTAAGCATCAATAATCAATACCGTGTACAACTATGCAACCACGCGTATTACTATACTTTTACTACCGAGTAGTTCAACAGTTTTAACGGTAACACTTTCGCAGTTATTTTTATAAAAAGATAATTCTGTCATTTTTTAACTACGACAATAATTCTGTTGTGGGGCCCACCAATGATTGTGCCATCGTACGAATATTCCCTGTTAAAACGAATATTCTCCGACCAATCGAATATTCCCCGGCATAACAAATATTTTATATCAACTTGCTTTCTTTGCAAAATTTTCAAATATCACTCTTAACTTTAACCTTTTATCAATTTAACCATTTACTAAATAGAATAATAATTATAGGAAAATTGAATACTTTTATTTCATAAAATTCAGGATCTCACAACATACATCGCGTCTTACCGTATGGAAATGATGACATGTGCAAAACACTAATATGACATGCATATATGGTGTGAAGCACTAAAGTGCAGTAAATAATGCATTAGTACACATTCATTCAATGTAAATGCTGTGAGACCCCAGATTTTATGAATAAATATTTAAATTTCTCGCAATATTTTTTTGAATATTATGGTGTGGATTTGATATAATGTCATAGTTGTGGGTAGTATTTCTAAATTTTGCAAAGTATATAATATTCGATTGGTCGGGGAATATTCTTGTTGTCGGGAATATCCATACGACGACACAATCATTGGTGAACCCACAACGGAAGTATTATCATTGTAAATAACGACAGAATCATGCGTCGTTGCATAGTAGCACACTGTATTGATTATTGATGCTTACGTGAGAAGTCACTCAGTTATACTCAATTATTGTTATAGTAATTGGTGCATCATATCTCTCATATTATTGATTCAATTATTCTCATAATATCAACTGCATAATATGATATATTATTAAATCAATAATTGAGATGACAAAGTTATTCATATTATTAAATTGCAATATTTACAATGTCTAGAAGTTCTGTCAAGGAGAGGTTTGATCACCTAATTACGCGCCAATAGGGAGAAATTCTTATTGGAAAGCCCCCTCTTTCCTGGGAATGACCTGGTTGTTAAATATTGTGAGTTATAATATTAATGATGAATAAGTTTGTGTTGATTAAAGATGAATTTGATAGTTCCATTGTGTTGGGATTATTCATGTTAGTGGAAATCGACATCTATCCCGATGATAATTGATGTCTGGGGGTTATATTGATAAATCGGGTAATTAATCGGATAAATGAGCAATTAATTGCTACTAATTCACATGCTTATATAACTATTTGTTCACATGTGTGTACTATTGAATCACATTCTTATACTATTAGGGGAGATGGTGCAAGATTGATAATACTTGCATGACTAAGTTAAAGATGGAGGTATAGATGGAGGTACTATACCGTAATTCGTATTTTCACATGATTATAACTATTGAATCACGTATTGAACTATTGATTAACATGATTTACTATTGGGGAGGTGATGCAAGTTTGATAATACTTGCAGGACTAAATTAAAAATGAAAGAAAAGTTAGAGGTATTGTGATCGTAATTTTTGAGCCCCAAAACGTGTAATTATCGAAACTATATTTTTCTATAAATAAGTTTCATTCTTCCTTAATTTCTCACCAATTCACTAAAGCTTTAGAGCCATTATTATAGAGAGAAATTACAGAGAGAAAGAAGAAGAGAAGTCTGTTACCTCACTATTCCAGTATCCAGTCTTCGTTTGAGGTAAGGGATATTATTTATTGTACCCGTAAGTGGTATTATTTCTTTCGTATTCATGAAGAGAGCTAGTGTTATTCCATCCCTTATTATTCTGTTGGAATAACCTGTTTATGCGAAGTACCGCATACATGGTGAAATTCTTCTGTTATTCTATTTTTCATTATTATGTTGGAATAACCTGTTTATGCAAAGTACCGCATACATGGTGAAATTCTTCTATTACTCAGTTCTTTATTATTCTGTCGGAATATCCTGTCTGTGCGTTTTACGCCAGACCTAGTTCCATTATCTATTATTCTTTCGAAAATATCACATTCGTGCGCTTACGCGGGACTGGTTCCATTATTTATTATTCGTCGCCGTAATATCTGCATGCAATGCGTTTATGGGACACGGGTTCCATCATTTATTATTCTCATTGGGAATAACTCATCGTATAGTCTATCGCATTTATGTTGAATCCTTCATTATTCCATTCTTTATTATTTCGTTAGAATAAACTCGCCTATGTGGATTACCACATGCATGGTGAATGATCCTTTGTATTCATTCCTTATTAAATTGTGGAAATGATCAGATATCGTGGATTCTGCGTGGCGGGTGAAAATCCATTTGTAGTTTCATATATTCTTTATTATACTCAGTTGGTTAAAGTTTTGACTTCTATACTCCATGAAATTAGTGGAATATCCTTAATATTTGCGCTTCATCCAGTATCTTTTCATGGAAATATTCTTCTGAGCATTCTTGAATTTTACTCTACAAAGAAGTATCATGTTGACAATTTGGACATTATTGAGTTCAGGATAAAATAACTTATAAATATTTAAAATTTATTCTTGAACTTGTTTTATTGAATTATTATGTCATTGTCATGATGAGTTATGTTGGTTATTATGTCAAAACATGAAAGTTTCTTAGAAATCGCAAAGGGTTGAAAATCAGATTTTGGTGAAAATGGAGCATGAAATTCATTTGACCATATCTCCTATTACATTTTGAATTTTTGAGTGCGGTCAAGTCATAGAGTTAGATCTATGATTTTTCTAACTTATCCAAGTGGAATCACTAGAAAACGTGTTGTAGATTTTCGTGTGGACTGATTTTAGCAAAGCAGTCAAAAACTGAAAATACCAAAAAGGCTACTGCCAAAATTTTGTAAGGGCTGTTTTGGCCACTTAATTTATGAGAAAAATTTCGGCATTTTGGGACATGGAAATATATGGTATAAAGTACCTCCTGTCCAAAAATGAGCTCATTCCGACTTAAAATGAGCAAGTTATGACCATTTCAATATTTAGGTTTTTTTCGACGAAAAATGCTATAACCGGAGTTCTATAACTCCGATGACCATGAAATTTAAACTAGAAGCTCACGTTAACATGTGTAAGATCTTTCCAAGATTTGGGAATTTCTGGAGTTAACCTTGAGGTAGCTAATTTCTTAAGGAATTAATTAGAAATTGATTTTTGAAAAATAGTAAATAAATTTTAAAAATTCCGAGAAAAATATATGTTCAATATGGGACTATATTCTGCTAAATCCCTGAAAAGAAATATTTTTGGGACTGATTTGTTATTTTTCATGAAAATAATCTATTTATAAGTAAATGAGTTAAATATGTTATGTGAAGTAACAAAAATGGAAAAATAGGATTTTATGGCTTGGGAATCCTATATAGGGTATATACAGATTTTTGATAAAGGATTTGATCACTGGTGATGAGATCTTATGGGTATGACATTTTGAATGATTAAATGCATTATGTGGTAAAGTGTAAACAATTGAAATAAATTGTTTATAAGTTTGAGAAGTGATTAAAATATTGTTATAATATTAATAATATTAGATTATGAGTTAATTAAGTGGTTGATAATATTTGGATAAATTTAAAGTCTTTAATATTTATCCTTGTTTTCGTTTGATTAATGTTTATATCATTATCATCATCCTCATGCTTATATGGTGATGAAAGTTATATTTGGCTTACGTGCAAAGATGAACTTTTGATTATTGAATTGTATATAATTGGCTTACGTGCAAAGATGGATTGTTTATTATTGGTTTTATTGTTGTATATCTTTGGCTTACGTGCAGAGATGGATTTGGTATGATTATGAGCAGGGATTATTTGGTATAGTCATGATTATTGATGATTTAATGAATATCCTTGGCCTGTAGTGCAGGGATGATTCGATGATGTGGTTTATTTATTAAACTGAGTCTCAGCGATAAAAATTGATGAAAACATTTTAAACCATAGAAGATAGTAGATTTTATTCTCTACTTGACTCTTTTAATGGATTGCTTGTTCCGCTGCAGTTAAACTTGATGTCTATTGTATTTTATTAGTTTAACATTGTTAAAGACTAATGATAATTTTATTCGCATTATCTTAGTCATAATATTTCATCGGGCTAGTTGAGCACACCCTTTCTTTCCTTTATTCTCTTCGTGAAATGAGAATATAGCTGGATGAGTCTGGGAACGAGAGTGATGGTCAGATGATAGCATTAGTAGTCCTCACTATTACATTAAATAGTGTGACAATAAATTTAATGAGGACTCCATTAATGTGGATATTGTTCAGATGACAATATTCTTATTAAAACTCTCGATTTATGTTTTGTTGTATATTACACTGACAAATTGTATTATTATGTTGTATTTGTATTTTTGTACCATGTAATTGGCGACTCAAGATGGGTGATGTATACCTGTTTTGGGGGCGTCACAGTTGGTATCAAAGCTTAGGGATATGATCCCTGGCTGAGATGTGGGACAAGAACTAGGAGGGGAGAGACGGGGAATTCCTTCGCTAGTATGACCTACCTAAGTTTATTTGGTATTTAATTGGTCGGTCAGAGTATATGGATAATATGTGATATGTCAATTAACCCTTGTTTTGTGACAGTGTTAAATTTACGGAGTTATCCCGGTTTGCATCCCATTTGGTCGATAATGAGGAGCGAATGACGCGAATGTTTCTAAGTGGTTTGAAACCTGATATACTTCAATACCTCATTTCTCACAAACTTTGTTTATATTCAGATGTTGTGAATAGGGCTCAGTTATTAGAGCGCGATAATGGGTCAGTACAACCAAAAGGCAACAGCCAACAACACGATAATAATCGCATCTGCTTGGTAAGTATGACCATCGAACAATGATAACCATCGTGGGGGAAATTATCATGCCAAGAATGGTAACCACTTCGGTGGTAATCATGGCCAAGATTATAGAAGTAGAAATTTCAAGAAGAGAAGGTCACCTTGTAACATTCCAGAATTTTTAATTGTTATATTAAATATTTGTTGAATTATATAAGTATTTAATGGATGTGTTTATGGTTGAATTTGTAATTGTTCAAATTTGATATGATTTGGTTAATTATTTGTTAAATAAATAATTAAGGAAATTAATTATTTTATTCTAATTTAATTTAATTATTAAATTAATGAGTTTTGATTAAATGAATTATTATATTTTAATTTGATTTTGTAATTAAAATGATATGTTAGTTGATTAAATAAAGTTATAATTATATAAAAAATTATAATTTCGTGGTATTGATTTATGTGTTAAAGTAATTTAATAAATTGTTATTAGAATTAATTTAATTAATTAAAAGTGTGACAAATAACCTTTTATAAAAGAGTTATTAAAATAACTTAAAGGAGTTTAATTCAGTTTTTGCCAAACAAGGCCTATTGCCTATTAAGTCTTTAATCTAATTATGTTTTACCAAACAAGGCATAAGGAATAAATGATTATATTTTTAGTGAGTAACCAAACAAGCCTTATGGCTTTTTATTTTCAAAATTTGTATAATTGATATCAGTTATACTTATATTTATATTATATAATTAATATATATTATATCTTATACGTTATATTTCTAATACGTAAGATTAGAATAGAGGGGTAAGAGAGAAGAAGAGAGTTTACAGAGAGAAAAGAAGAGAGGATTGGGAGAAGGCTAGAGAATTTGATAAAGGAATTGGGGAGAAGAAGCTTGATAATCAAAGGATAACCATTATCTTCCAACTCTAAGGTATCATCTAAACTCTGTTATTGTTTTTTTTTTCAAAAGTTATAGTTGTATTCTATCTCTCAATTTTCTCTATAAAATCTTTGTAGAAATTGAATTAATTGTTATGTATGTGGCTTTATATGATAAACTAGTGTTGTAAAACTATTTTCATAAGTTATATATAAGTATAGTCAATGAAGTTATGATATGTATGTAATTTGTGAAGAAAATTATTTTATAGAGAGTTTATGTGAATGAATATGGTTTAGTTTAAGGTAGAAATTAAGGGTTAATTAGTTGTTTAGTTGATAAATTGACTATTGAATTTGATAGAGTATGTATAAATATTGATAAAGTGCTTTGAATTAACTGTTTTGGTCGAAAAACAAAATCACAATGTTGATTTTCATTGAAAACATCAAAAAGTGTGTTTTTATTAAAAATAGTGAAATTGAATGTTTTAAATTCGTTGTTTATGTTGTTTTATAGGTAGAAACATGTTAAGAGTCTTTGAATTATGTTTATATGAAGTCTCTATATGAACTACTTGATAAATAGGCTGTTAAAAAGTAGCTTATAGGCCAAAATTGGCTTTTGTTCATGTCATTCTTAGAAGATGTCTGTAGAAGTCTTCAATTCAGTAATAGCAGCAATGACCTAGCATTACATTTGTCTCGCCATGGCCATACCATATACAAAATACGCCTCATAGTTTAATTCTCGTCACAGGCACATCATCACATCAGCACAGGCAGCCAAAACCACAAGATAAAACTAGCGGCACCGCATGAGTTGGCATAATGGTGTGACAGTGTACTTTTTGTACTCAAAATCTGAAGGGATTGTTATGTGTTAATAGTAGGACTGTTGAGTTATGATTTTAGTATTTTTATACCATGAATGAGCATGTTATTAACAATTAACTTGTTTTGTAACGTGATTATGTGATTAAAAATCAAATCTTACATGATGAGTGTACTTAGTTATGTTTGTAAAGTGGTAGTGACTAACTATGTCATGATGACATATGTATATAGGATATTGTGATTCGAATTGTTCGATTTAATCTACGAGCAAGACAAGTTCTCTAATCTATTATCTTGTTGAGCCAATTATTGTTTTCAATTCGATTACAATATAATGATGCAAGGTTTCTAAACTTTTATTTTGATATTGAGCAAGTTATTCTTGTATTTAACTTGTTGTTTAGCATGCAAATTTATATATACTAATGTTGAACAGTTTTATCGTTCAAATTGCTATGCATGCTTAGTATTCAATTTGAAATAACCTTGGCTTATTATTGTTCAAGCAAGGTGTGCTATAGTTATTCAATATGTATGCTATTAGATTATTCCTAAAGCATGCTTTTAATTTACCATGTCGATTAATTATTATTATTCCATAATGTAATGTTATTGATTTTATTCAACTAATCCTTAGTTGATGTTCGTTGAATTCCAAATTACCTTGAAATGTATCCAAACCAAACTCACTTTGGTGCGGACTTGTACTCTAAATACTGAGAAGAACAACCCTATTATTAGGGGTAATTTACGCTTAGCGTTGAAATATTTGTGCACAATACATTGTACGAAGGGCTGATCCCCCTAAGTACGAGGAGTCCGTATAGTCTTATGACTGTTAAAGTTTAAGTTGAAAAATTACTTATAACTATGGACATAGTTCGTGGTCTTAGGACCCTCAGTTATATACTTCAAAATGTTGATAAATCATATTGTTTAATTCTTTCGAGCCTCTTATTTGACATTTGTTGTAAAGATTTTCATTCATTATTGTTTCAAGTGAGCTTTGTTTGCTAATTCTTGATTATATAACTATTACAGTTAAAGATGAGAAGGTTGATGTACCTAGCACCAGTAAAGGAAAAGGAAAGATGAACAAGTATTGAAGGCTTGTAATATGTTGACATTTTATTACCAGTTTTTAATTGAATGGTTGTAATGAAGTTTATTAATTTTCCGCATTTGAATGATTGTATTTAAAGGTTAGACTACCTGGGAGATTTTTATTATGTAACCCTTTGATGGGGAAGGTTTTTATTATTCAATTTTATTGTGATTGGGTAGTTAGATATGAATGTTTGATTAAGTGAATACCAAATCCTGTGGGAATGAAGTACCTGGGTTTGGGGGTGTCACACACGTAGCTCAATTTTGTCGTGTAGTGAAATCAAGTCCAGCTAGGAAGGTGGCACCAAAGGCGGATACAGACAAAATAAAGTCGGTGGTTTCAGGGAGAACGTTTTTTGCGACTTCTCAAAAAGCAATAACCTGAACGAAGTGAGCACGGGTTAGTGAATTATAAATTCTTGCAAAGTCTATACCTTATTAGATACCGGTTCTACCCATTATTTTATCTCTCTTTCTTGCGCTCAACGTTTAAATTTGACTCCGGAGAAATTAAACTTTGACTTATCGGTTGAAACTCCGTTAGGAGAAACCTTCATTACATGTGCTATCCAAGTCTTGGATGAGAGTCACAGTTTTGAATGATATTTTTATTGTTAATAAATTTCCTGACGCATTCTTGAAGACTTCTTAGCCTACCCCTAGAGCGTGAAATCGAATTTGTATTGACCCCAGTACAAAACCCATTTCTTAAACCCTCAAATATTTTCTTCACCTAGAACAAATGTATACTGTGCCAAGGACGTTGGCTCGAGCTATTGAAGAAGGTTTAAGAAGGCATTATCTCAACCCTCGATTTAATTGGCCCATTTGAAATCCTCGATCGAGTAGGAACTGTGGCCTATAGACTCGTTTTACCGCCAAATATGTTGCGTGTTCATAAAGTTTTTTCACGTATTGTTGTTACGTAAATATATGGATGACCCGAACCACATTATTGAATTAAAACTAGACGAGATAGTAGAAGATTTAACGTATGAGGAGATACGTGTTAAAATCTTTGATAAGAATGATCGTATTCAACACTCAAAGGTTATACCTCAAGAGTTAGAATCTAAAATGAAGTCAAGGTATCCTCATCATACCAGGTACGTACGTAAATTTTGAGGGAGAAATTTCATAAGGAGGAGAGATTGTGAGACCCCAGATTTTATGAATAAAGATTTAAATTTCTCGAAATTATTTTTTGAATATTATGGTGTGGATTTGATATAATGTCATAGTTGTGGATAGTATTTATAAATTTTGCAAAGTATATAATATTCGATTGGTCGGGGAATATTCTTTTTGTCAGGAATATTCGTATGACGGCACAATCATTGGTGAACCCATAACGGAAGTATTTTCGTAGTAAGAAAACGACAGAATTATCTTTTTATAAAAATAACGGCGGAAGTGTTTTCGTTAAAACTGTTGAACTACCCGATAGTAAAAGTACAGTAATACGTGTGGTTGCATAGTCGCACATGGTATTGATTATTGATGCTTACGTGAGAAGTCACTCAGTTATACTCAATTATTGTTATAGTAATTGATGCATCATATCTCTCATATTATTGATTCAATTATTGTCACAGTATCATCTGCATAATATGATATATTATTAAATCAATAATTGAGACGACAAAGTTATTCATATTATTAAATTATAATATTTATAATGTCTAGAAGTTCTGTCAAGGAGAGGTTTGGTCACCTAATTGCGCGCCAATAGGGAGAAATCCTTATTTGAAAGCCCCCTCTTTCCTGGGAACGACCTGGTTGTTAAATATTGTGAGTTATAATATTAATGATGAATAAGTTCGTGTTGATTAAAGATGAATTTGATAGTTCCATTGTGTTGGGATTATTCGTGTTAGTGGAAATCGACATCTATCCCGATGATAATTGATGTCTGGGGGTTATATTGATAAATTGGTTAATTAATTGGATAAATGAGCAATTAATTGCTACTAATTCACATGCTTATATAACTATTTGTTCACATGTGTGTACTATTGAATCACATTCTTATACTATTAGGGGAGTTGGTGCAAGATTGATAATACTTGCATAACTAAGTTAAAGATGGAGGTATAGATGGAGGTACTATACCGTAATTCGTATTTTCACATGATTATAACTATTGAATAACATGATTAAACTATTGATTCACATGATTTACTATTAGGGGAGGTGATGCAAGTTTGATAATACTTGCAGGACTAAATTAAAAATAAAAGAAAAGTTGGAGGTATTGAACTGTAATTTTTTTGAGCCCCAAAACGTGCAATTATCGAAACTATATTTTTCTATAAATAAAAGCTCATTCTTCCTTCATTTCTCACCAATTCACTAAAGCTTTAGAGCCATTATTATAGAGAGAAATTATAGAGAGAAAGAAGAAGATAAGTCTGCTACCTTACTATTCCAGTATCCAGTCTTCTTTTGAGGTAAGGGATATTATTTGTTGTACCCATAAGGGGTATTATTTCTTTCGTATTCATGAAGAGAGCTATTGTTATTCCATCCCTTATTATTCTATTGGAATAACCTGTTTATGCGAAGTACCGCATACATGGTGAAATTCTTTTGTTATTTCATTTTTCATTATTATTTTGGAATAACATGTTTATGTGAAGTACCACATACATGGTGAAATTCTAATATTATTCCGTTCTTTATTATTCTGTCAGAATATCCTGTTTGTGCGTTTTACGTCGGACCTAGTTCTATTATCTATTATTTTGTCGGAATATCCTATCTGTGCGTTTACGTCGGACCTGGTTCCATTATTTATTATTCTGTCGGAATATCTTGTCTGTGCGTTTACACTGGACCTGGTTCTATCATTTATTATTCTGTTGGGAATAACCTGTCTATGCAGTCCATCGCACGCATGGTGAATCCTTCTGTTATTCCATTCTTTATTATTCTGTTGGAATAACCTGTCTATGTGGATTACCACATGCATGGTGAATGATCCTTTGTATTCATTCCTTATTAAATTGTGGAAATGATCTGTATACGTGGATAACCGCATGGCGGGTGAAAATCCATTTGTAATTTCATATATTCTTTATTATACTTAGTTGGTTAAAGTTTTGACTTCTATACTCCATGAAATTAGTGGAATATCCTTGATATTTGCGCTTCATCCAGTATCTTTTCATGGAAATATTCTTCTGAGCATTCTTGAATTTTACTCTACAAAGAAGTATCATGTTGACAATTTGGACATTATTGAGTTCAGGATAAAATAACTTATAAATCTTTAAAATTTATTCTTGAACTTGTTTTATTGAATTATTATGTCATTGTCATAATGATTTATGTTGGTTATTATGTGAAAACATGAAAGTTTCTTAGAAATCGCAAAGGGTTGAAAATCAGATTTTGGTAAAAATGGAACATGAAATTCAATTGACCATATCTCCTATTATATTTTGAATTTTTGAGTGTGGTAAAGTCCTAGAGTTAGATCTATGAGTTTTCTAACTTATCCAAGTATAATCACTGGAAAAGGTGTTGTAGATTTTCGTGTGGACTGATTTTAGCAAAGGAGTCAAAAATTGAAAATACCAAAAAGGCTACTACCAAAATTTTGCAAGGGCTGTTTCAGCCACTTAATTTATGAGAAAAATTCCAGACTTTTGGGACATGGAAATATATGGTATAAAGTACCTCCTGTCCAAAAATGAGCTTATTCCGACTTAAAATGAGCAAGTTATGACCATTTCAATATTTAGGTTTTTCTGACGAAAAATGCTATAATCGGAGTTCTATAACTCTGATGACCATGAAATTTAAACTGGAAGCTCACATTAACATGTGTAAGATCCCGCCAAGATTTGGGAATTTCTGGAGTTAACCTTGAGGTAGCTAATTTCTTAAGGAATTAATTAGAAATTAATTTTTAAAAATAGTAAATGAATTTTAAAAATTCGAGAAAATATATGTTCAATATGGGACTATATTCGCTAAATCCACGAAAAGAAATATTTTTGGGACCTGATTTGGTATTTTCATGAAAATAATCTAGTTATAAGTAAATGAGTTAAATATGTTATGTGAAGTAACAAAATGGAAAAATAGGATTTTATGGCTTGGGAATCCTATATAGGGTATATACAGATTTTTGATAAAGGATTTGATCACTGGTGATGAGATCTTATGGGTATGACATTTTGAATGATTAAATGCATTATGTTGTAAAGTGTAAACAATTGAAATAAATTGTTTATAAGTTTGAGAAGTGATTAAAATATTGTTATAATATTAATAATATTAGATTATGAGTTAATTAAGTGGTTGATAATATTTGGATAAATTTAAAGTCTTTAATATTTATCCTTGTTTTCGCGTTGATTAATGTTTATATCATTATCATCATCCTCATGCTTATATGGTGATGAAAGTTATCTTCGCTTACGTGCAAAGATGAACTTTTGATTATTGAATTGTATATCTTTGGCTTACGCAAAAGATGGATTGTTGATTATTGGTTTTATTGTTGTATATCTTTGGCTTACGTGCAGAGATGGATTTGGTATGATTATGACCAGGGATTATTCGGTATAGTCATGATTATTGATGATTTAATGAATATCCTTGGCCCGTAGTGCAGGGATGATTCGATGATGTGGTTTATTTATTAAGCTGAGTCTAAGCGATAAAAATTGATGAAAACATTTTAAACCATAGAAGATAGTAGATTTTATTCTTTACTTGACTCTTTTAATGGATTGCTTGTTCCGCTGCAGTTAAACTTGATGTCTATTGTATTTTATCAGTTTAACATTGTTAAACACTAATGATAATTTATTCTGCATTATCTTAGTCATAATATTTCTTTCTGGGCTAGTTGAGCTCACCCTTTCTTTCACTGTTCTCTTCAGGAAATGAGAATATAGCAGGGACGAGTCGGGGAACGGAGTGATGGTCCAGATGATAGCATTAGTAGTCCTCCTCACTATACATTAAATAGTGTGACAATAAATGTAATGAGGACTCCATTGAGTGTGGATATTGTCTAGATGACAATATTCTTATTAAAACTCTCAGTTTATGTTTTGTCGTATATTACACGACAGTTGTATTATTATGTTGTATTTGTATTTTTGTACCATGTAATTGGCGACTCAAGATGGGTGATGTATACCTGTTTTGGGGGCGTCACAGTTGGTATCAAAGCTTAGGGATATGATCTCTAACTGAGATGTGAGACAAGAACTAGGAGGGGAGAGACGGGGAATTCCTTCGCTAGTATGACCTACCTAAGTTTATTTGGTATTTAATTGGTCGGTCAGAGTATATGGATAAAATGTGATATGTCAATTAACCCTTGTTTTGTGACAGTGTTAAATTTGCGGAGTTATCCCGGTTTGCATCCCATTTAGTCGATAATGAGGAGCAAATGACGCGAATGTTTCTAAGAGGTTTGAAACCCGATATATGTCAATACCTCATTTCTCACAAACTTTGTTTATATTCAGATGTTGTGAATAGGGCTCAGTTATTAGAGCGCGATAATGGGTCAGTACAACCAAAAGGCAACGACCAACAACACTATAATAATCGTACCGGTGGCAACGACCATCGGAACAATGATAACCATCGTGGGGGAAATTATCATGCGAAGAATGGTAACCACTTCGATGGTAATCATGGCCAAGATTATAGAAGTAGAAATTTCAAGAAGAGAAGGTCACCTTGTAACATTCCAGAATTTTTAATTGTTATATTAAATATTTTTTGAATTATATAAGTATTTAATGGATGTGTTTATGGCTGAATTTGTAATTGTTCAAATTTGATTCGATTTGGTTAATTATTTGTTAAATAAATAATTAAGGAAATTAATTATTTTATTCTAATTTAATTTAATTATTAAATTAAAGAGTTTTGATTAAATGAATTATTATATTTTAATTTGAATTTGTAATTAAAAGGATGTGTTAGTTGATTAAATAAAGTTATAATTTTATAGAAAATTATAATTTGGTGGTATTGATTTATGTGTTAAAGTAATTTAATAAATTGTTATTAGAATTAATTTAATTAATTAAAAGTGTGACAAATAACCTTTAAAAAGGAGTTATTAAAATAACTTAAAGGAGTTTAATTAGGTTTTTTGCCAAACAAGGCCTATATGCTTATTAAGTCTTTAATCTAATTTTGTTTTACCAAACAAGGCATAAGGAATAAATGATTATATTTGTTGTAAGTAACCAAACAAGCCTTATGGCTTTTGATTTTCAAAATTTGTATAACTGATATCAGTTATACTTATATTTATATTATATAATTAATATATATTATATCTTATACGTTATATTTCTAATACGTAAGATTAGAATAGAGGGGTAAGAGAGAAGAAGAGAGTTTACAAAGAGAAAAGAAGAGAAGATTGGGAGAAGGCTAGAGAATTTGATAAAGGAATTGGGGAGAAGAAGCTTGATAATCAAAGGATAGCCATTATCTTTCAACTCTAAGGTATCATCTAAACTCTGTTATTGTTTTTCTTTTCAAAAGTTATAGTTGTATTCTATCTCTCAATTTTCTCTATAAAAGCTTTGTAGAAATTGAATTAATTGTTATGTATGTGGCTTTATATGATAAACTAGTGTTGTAAAACTATTTTCATAAGTTATATATAAGTATAGTCAATGAAGTTATGATATGTATGTAATTTGTGAAGAAAACTATTTTACAGAGAGTTTATGTGAATGAATATGGTTTAGTTTAAGGTAGAAATTAAGGGTTAATTAGTTGTTTAGTTGATAAATTGACTATTGAATTTGATAGAGTATGTATAAATATTGATAAAGTGCTTTGAATTAACTGTTTTGGTTGAAAAACAAAATCACAGTGTTGATTTTCATTGAAAACATCAAAAAGTGTGTTTTTATTAAAAATAGTGAAATTGAATGTTTTAAATTCGTTGTTTATGTTGTTCTATGGGTAGAAACATGGTAAGAGTCTTTGAATTATGTTTATATAAAGTCTCTATACGAACTACTTGATAATTAGGCTGTTAGAAAGTAGCTTATAGGCCAAAATTGGCTTTTGTTCATGTCATTATCAAGTCGTCCATCAAGTTCTGCATGCAATGCCATTGTAACGTGTAACTACTTTAGTCATACATTTGTCGCTGTCATAGCCAAATACCAAGTCAGCAGCGTGGCCTCATAGTTTAATTCTCGCGCAGCAATGTCGATAACCACAATATAAATCGTAAATAGCATGAGTCATTGAATGGTCTAACAGTGTATTTTTTGTAATCAAAATCTGAAGGGATTGTTATGTGTTAATAGTAGGATTGTTAAGTTATGATTTCAGTATTTCTATACCATGAATGAGCATGTTATTAACAATTAACTTGTTTTGTAACGTGATTATGTGATTAAAAATCAAATCTTACATGATGAGTGTACTTAGTTATGTTTGTAAAGTGGTAGTGACTAACTATGTCATGATGACATATGTATATAGGATATTGTGATTTGAATTGTTCGGTTTAATCTATGAGTAAGACAAGTTCTCTAATCTATTATCTTGTTGAGCCAATTATTGTTTCCAATTCGATTACAATATAATGATGCAAGGTTTCTAAACTTTAATTTTGATATTGAGCAAGTTATTCTTGTGTTTAACTTGTTGTTTAGCGTGAAAATTTATATATACTAATGTTGAACAGTTTTATCGTTCAAATTACTATGCATGCTTAGTATTCAATTTTAAATAACCTTGGCTTATTATTGTTCAAGCAAGGTGTGCTATTGTTATTCAATATGTATGCTATTAGATTATTCCTAAAGCATGCTTTTAATTTACCATGTCGATTCAGTTATGATTATTCCATAATGTAATGTTATTTATTTTATTCAACTAATCCTTAGTTGATGTTCGTCGAATTCCAAATTACCTTGAAATGTATCCAAACCAAACTCACTTTGGTGCGGACTTGTACTCTAAATACTGAGATGAACAACCCTATTATTAGGGGTAATTTACGCTTAGCGTTGAAATGTTTGTTCACAATACATTGTACGTAAGGGTGATCCCCCTAAGTACGAGGAGTCCCTATAGTCTGCGATTTGTTAAAGTTTAAGTTGAAAAATTACTTATAACTATGGACATAGTTCGTGGTCTTAGGACCCTCAGTTATATACTTCAAAATGTTGATAAATCATATTGTTAATTCTTTCGAGCATCTTATTTGACAGTTGTTGTAAAGATTTTCATTCATTGTTGTTTCAAGTGAGCTTTTTTATCTCACTCTTGCTTATATAAATATTACAGTTAAAGATGAGAAGGTTGATGTACCTAGCACCAGTAAAGGAAAAGGAAAGATGAACAAGTATTGAAGGCTTGTAATATGTTGACATTTTATTACTAGTTTTTAATTGAATGGTTGTAATGAAGTTTGTTAATCTTCTGCATTTGAATGATTGTATTTAAAGGTTAGACAACCTGGGAGATTTTTATTATGTAACCCTTTGATGAGGAAGGTTTTTATTATTCAATTTTATTGTGATTGGGTAGTTAGATATGAATGTTTGATTAAGTGAACACCAAATCCTGTGGGAATGAAGTACCTGGGTTTGGGGGTGTCACACACCTAGCTCGATTTTGTCGTGTAGTGAAATCAAGTCCAGCTAGGAAGGTGGCACCAAAGGCGGATACAGACAAAACAAAGTCGGTGGTTTCAAGGAGAGCGTTTTTTGCGACTTCTCAAAAAGCGAGTAACTCGAACAAAGTTAGCACGGGTTAGTTAATTATAAATTCTTGCGAAGTCTATACTCCTATGTATATAGGACATCCTCTCTAACTTCTGCTGCTTAGTCTTTAGCTCCTGCTTGAGCTCAAAGACTTCGTGTTTCAGCTCGTGGACCTTGTCCTTGGCTAAAACACTATCATCATGTTCCTCTTCCCACATGCCCTCCATACTCAGTTTATCCTCCCGGACAGCTTGGAGTTCCTCTTTCAACTCCTTAACTTCTTGACAGTAGTGGACGTTTCTATCCAAAATTGACATGAACAGTGCTTTCATTGACTCTTCAGTAGTCAATTATTCTGTAGGTGGAACCTGATCAAAGGACATCACATCCACCTCTTCCTCTAGCATGCCATCAAAAATAGACATGTAGTCTAAGTCGTCCGAGTCTCTAGAATCGATTTTCACCACCTCTGGTTCTACTGCTACGGGATTGGGTAGTATCTCTACTCGATTAACCGAATCCTCGCTCACTACATGTATATCTCTATACATATCATTTTCTCTTGACATCTATAATAAAACAATATAGTTTGATTAGTACACGTCAGTAAAATAATAAAAACACATAACATAAGATAATGCATTTTTTTAGGGTTATCTTTCATCTTTTACTTCTTTATTAAGGTTATGACTTAAGGTTCTAATCCCCCTTAAGTTTTATAACCTAGGCTTTGATACCAACTTGTAGTGCCCCCAAATCCGAGTATCTTCCAACCCGACAGATGGTGCTATACTGTACTAACATTCATACATTCATTCAATTGAAAAGCCTTAAAAGAACGAACATCTCTTCTATATTATCAAAATAATATTTACATTGTCCCAAGTTCTAAACCCATTACAAAGGTTCTTTGTTATAATATCAATAACATTACAACAATAACCTATACTATTATATGAGCGGTTTAACGAATCGCCTTTAGCTTTTCCTTTATCCTTATTCGATCCTTGGGACGTTCGATCTTTTATTTGCATTCATATGGTTCAAGCAAGAGTGAGCATAACTAGCTCAGCAAGTATGATATTTTCAATAAACAACATGCTTGATACATAGGAATCTTATATCTTCAATAACTGAACAATAGTTATGAAGTACTATTGATGATTCAAAATAGCACTTCATCTTTCTTTCAAAATATTTTATAATAATATCAGTATTCAGTAAAATATTCACTCCGGTCAAAGACCTCGAGCATTTCTTTTTTCTTTGAAAAGGACAACCCGAAACTAAGTCCGTAAGCCCGATATTATTTACGAGCACTTCTAGGTGATCAGCCTATTGTACTCTATGTTGATCAACACTACATTCATTAAAGTATGTACGTTTAATTGGTGGCAACCTCGCGTGCCTGTCGTTTTACCGACAAAACATTTGTTTAACATTTCAGTCTTCTTTTGAAAACCATATCAAGTAGTTGACAAAAGATAATAACATTTGATAACAGATGAATAGATTATCAATAATCCACTCAATATATCAAGTCTAGCCAAAAAGATTGGCTTTAACTTCATCATACATTAGTTCATGTGTAAGAATACACGAACTTCAAAACTTGTTCAGATTGAACTGAGACAAAAGTTAGAATACTTTCCTTTAGCGTCTACTATGGTATAAATACTTTATGTTCAAGTCTTTCAAGTCTCTACAATACATGATCACATAATGCCTCACATTAGGTCATATATAATCAAGTATGTATATGACTATCTTACCCTTCATCTCAATCTAATTGTGTATTAGATTCATTTACTATTCATTCTGGTTTATCATTATACTTGCATTTACATTTGACTAGGTTATCTCAACCTTTATACAACATCCTTAAGGTTTAACAAAGTTTAAACAATGTTAAGTTATGTTCCTTAAAAGATGTTTACTTTTAAATCCATTACCATTCTTTCTTTGTACTTAGAAATATTCTTCACTATCCTTGTTCTAAGATCGGCGCGATGCGGTGCGACTTTTATAACTATAGCTTTCATCATGGGTGATGCGAGTTAACAGTGGAGAGGTCCCGGACTTGGCACTGCGGCGCAAGTTCTTACATAGTGGGTTCTTGATTGCCATGCCCACTCTGCAGAAGGTCCTCTCATCGTTCATGATGTATTCATAGATACCACAAAATGTCTTACTGATTTGCACATTTGCGAGCGAGTTTCCAATATGCTCGGTTACTGTTATGGGGCTGCGGCGCCATCATTTGTACTAGGGTTGGCGCCGCTGCGCCAACTCTGTGCACCAGAAAAAATAACTTCCCGGACACATAACTTCTTCGTTATAAGTCCGAATTGGCTCGTTCAAAACCCTACGGTTGAAAAATTACATAATCTACATGTTTATGCAAAAATTTTATCTATTTGACTTCTTTTGCTAAAAATTCACCTATTGGTTCATTTTTAACGTAAACGATAAACGTTCGTGAACGTTCAACGCTCGTTTCTTCGTTCTAAGTCGGAATTTGATCATTCTCGAGTCCGCAACTCTAAAATGACGAACATGACTTGTCTCTATTGGAAAATAACATTTCCGAGTTCAAATTCAAAATTTAACTTCTAATCCTGGAATTTCACGAATTCGACGATTATCGTCTAATCGTTCGATTTTCAGCAAATCTTCATTACTTATAATTTGTTCATTACTTTCATTGCATTCAATTCATTCTATAAACATCTTCACATACTTAATACAACAATTATTTTTATTGTTGGATTTTGACTTAATCTTTATGAGCTTATAACTTATTCAATTATAAACTACTTATAGCTTCATTGTTCGTAACTTATGAAAGTTATAGTCTTTTAATCACCATGCATATATGTTCTCACATATAGTTTCATTCTTGTATATTTGATACATATACATACAAATTCTTTACTTCCATATTACTTCTATTAATAAACTAATTACATGTTCATAATACTTTCACATAAGTTTATAACTTATGCTAGCTTAAATGACTTATTACCAACTTATGTGGCTTAAGTTCATTACTTACACATTCTTCTTACTTATTAACATCCATGTTCCCTAATCCATCTTTTCTTATCAACCTATCATGAATAGAGATAGAAGATAATTTAGAGAAGAAGTCTTACTTTAGAAGTCTTGGTAAGTAGATTCTTCTTCTTCTTCTTGCTTATGGAAGTGACTTATTTGTAACTTAAACTCTTTACCAATTAAGCACTTTGAGATGTTTGGATTATTTGAACAACTAACAAATGGCTTGTAAGCCTCCTCTATATATAGATTTTCCTAAGTTAAGGTAATTTGGACTTTAAAACAATCCCACCTCCTTATGCACCTCCTTACTATTCATTACTTGCATGGCACAAAACCTATCCTTTGCTTGGTCATTACTCATTTAACTTGGTCATTACATAACTTGGTTACCACATTAACTTGGTCCCCACTTATCTTGGTTATCACATATTAACCATATTAGTATGGTTTGCCCCATGGGTCATAGTAATCCATTGGACTTTAATTTAGATTAGATTAACCTATCTTTTGGGCTTGCATTAATTAACTTGTTCATTAATTAATATTGGGCCTTAACATTTAATTCACTTGGGCTTGTACCAATTGTTAACCAATCTTCCAAGTCCATTAACATTACTTAATACATATACATATTGTCTATGTATTATTCTCGTATTATACTTCGTATACAACTTCATTATATACGATATTCCTTCCTTCATACAAACTCGTATAAAACTTCGTATTATACTCATTTTCATTCCCTTGTACAATACCTAAGTATCATACAATTAATACTTACTTACTAATACTTCGCTCTCCTTAATATTCTCGAATTAAGTCCGCAAGCGAAATATTACGTTTTCCATAACTAGATTATTATTACATAATCCGTCTTACTTTGATATTCTATCATTATGTATTTCTCGAAAGTTCAAAAATAATTCCCGAGCAAATACCGATGAATAGTGTTTTTTCGGAAAATTTCTCGAAAAACTTTTATTTTCGTCTTAGAAATTCAAACACTTTAATTCCTTCACGTAGACAAAATACTACGACATTCCAACATCAATAGGTTATAGAATGACAACCATCTTGATATCACATCAAATATGATTTTATTTTTATTTATTTTAATAAAATCATTTTACAATAAAATTCGAATTTCTCGGTCGTTACATTCTTCCCCCCTTATGAAGATTCTGACCCCAGAATCTCGTCTTACTTTAATCAAATAGATGAGGAAAATTTTTCTTCATCTTTTCTTCTAATTCCCACATTGCTTCTTCGACATCGTGGTTCTTCAATAATACCTTTTGAGCGGTATTACTTTTGTTCATGAGAACTCCGCTTCTTTTCTATTAATGATTTGAATCGGCGATTCTTCATAGGTTAAGTCCTTCTTAATATGAATTGGCTCATATTCGATTACGTGCTTATAATTCGGCTTATACGGACGTAATACAGATATGTGAAACACGTTATGTATTCTTTCTAGGTCTGGAGGTAATGCTATCATATAAGCTACCTCTCCTACCCTTTTTAATACCTCAAAAGGTCTTACAAACCTTGGACTTAACTTCCCTTTCTTTCCAAAGCGTATCTTTCCTTTCCAGGGAGATACCTTTAGAAATACATCTGAGCCTACTTCAAACACTCGATTTAATCTATGCGAGTCCGCATAATTCTTCCGTCTCATCACGAAATGTAACAAGGCGCATCCGAATTAACTTTATTACATCATTTGTCATCTTTGCACCAATTACGGTCCTAGCATCCGGTGTTCTCCCACTTAATCCCAATCTGATGGTGTTCGCACCTTCTTCCATACAAAGCTTTATAAGGCAGCATGCCTATGCTTGCATGATAACTGTTGTTATACGCAAACTCTACAAGTGGTAGGTGATCATCCCAACTACCCTGGAAATCCATGACGCAAGACCTTAACGTGTCTTCTAATGTCTGAATTGTCCTCTCGCTCTGCACATCAATTTGTGGATGATAAGCTGTGCTTAAATTCAACTGTGTTCCCATCTGTTCTTGCAAACTTCTCCAGAAGTTCGATGTGAATCGTGGATCACGATTTAACACAATCGATACTGGTACTCCATGTCTGGAAATAATTTCCTTGACATAAAGTTTAGCAAACTGGTCTAAGTTATACTTGACCCTAATTGGTAAAAAGTGAGCCGATTTTGTCAATCGGTCGACTATTACCCAAATCAAATCATACCCTTTTGTCGTTGTCGAAAGTACCACCACGAAGTCCATCGTGATATGCTCCCACTTCCATTCTGGAATCTCCAATGACTGTAACAAGCCACTTGGTCTTTGATGTTCAACTTTAACCTTTTGACAAGTTAAGCATCTACTTACGTATTCAGCTATTTCTCTCTTCATGTTCGGCCACCAAAAACTCTGTCGAAGGTCTTGATACATCTTAGTGCTACCAGGATGTATCGAGTACCTTGAACTATGAGCTTCTTGTAACACTTGCTCCTTTAATTTTGTCTCATTCGTAACCCAAATTCTTCCTTCAAATCTTAATAATTCTTCATTATCAAGACTATACTTAGTATCTTCTTTATCAGATATCCGCTTCTTCATTTGGTTACACTCATCAGTCTTGAGTTGTACCTCCTTGACTCTCTCTACGATAGTAGATTGCATCTTCGTCGTAAAAAGTATCTGCCTAGAGTCACTTGGCATCTTCACTTCTATTTCCATCCTAGCCATCTCTGTTATTAACTTATTTTGAGTCGTTAACATAGATAACCTTTCCCGACCCTTCCTACTTAAGGCGTCGGCAACTACATTGGCTTTCCCAGGGTGATACAAGATTCCACAATCATAATCCTTTATCAACTCTAGCCATCTTCTCTGTCTTATATTCAACTCCTTCTGAGTGAAGATATACTTAAGACTCTTATGGTCCGTATATATCTCACATTTCTCCCCATAAAGATAATGCCTCCATATCTTTAAGGCAAACACTACCGCGATCAGTTCCAGA
This sequence comes from Panax quinquefolius, assembly GCA_020205615.1. NCBI lineage: Eukaryota > Viridiplantae > Streptophyta > Magnoliopsida > Apiales > Araliaceae > Panax > Panax quinquefolius. Next base: position 109,022,809 of record CM035154.1, on the reverse strand, counting down.
TCATGAGTAGGATAAACTTTCTCATAATCCTTCAACTGCCGTGATGCATACGCAATGACTTTGCTATGCTGCATGAGCACGCAACCAAGTCCTCTATGCGAAGCATCGCTATAAACTACAAAATTTCCTGTGTCATCGGGTAATGACAAGACAGGTGCCTCATTTAATCTTTTCTTCAGTTCATGAAAACTGTCTTCATATTTATTCGTCCACACGTATTTCACCATCTTCCTTGTCAAGTTAGTCAACGGGGTAGCTATCTTCGAAAAATCTTGGATAAATCTTCGATAGTATCCCGCTAACCCTAGGAAAATCCGCACCTCAGTCGGCGTTTTTGGTTGTTCCTAGCTCATTACTGCTTCTACCTTTGCTGGATCCACTGAAATCCCTTCTTGGTCAATGACATGACCTAAAAATTGTACATTCTCCAGCCAAAATTCACACTTAGTGAATTTCGCATATAACTTCTCCTTTCTTAGTGTCTCCAACACTAACCTTAAGTGTTCAGCATGATCTTCTGGCGTCTTAGAATAGACTAGAATATCATCGATAAACACAACAACGAACTTGTCCAAATATGGTTTGAACACTCTGTTCATCATATCCATAAATGCAGCTGGTGCATTCGTCAACCCAAATGACATTACCGTAAACTCGTAATGACTATAACGAGTTACGAATGTAAATCTTTAGTATGTCCTCCTTCCCAACCTTCAATTGATGATACCGTCCATCAAATCTATTTTAGAAAAATACTTTTGCCCTTTTAAGCGATCAAAAGATCATCGATCTGGGCAATGGGTATTTATTCTTTATCGTTAACTTGTTCAACTCTCGATAGTCGATACAAAGTCTTAAGGATCCGTCTTTCTTCTTGACAAACAATACCAGTGCACCCCATGGGGAAACACTCGGTTGAATGTACTTTCTATCCAATAGTTCCTGTAACTGAACCATTAGCTCTTTCATTTCCACAGGCGCCATACGATACGGTGCCCTTGAGATAGTGCCGCTCACGGCACTATATACATATGAATTCGATCTCCTATCCGGTGGTAACCCCGGTAACTCACTTGGAAACACGTCCTTGAATTCGTTTACTATAGGTATTTGTTCCGTGGTTGCTCCCACTCGCTGGGTGTCAACAACATGGCACAAGTAACCCACACATCCTTTCCTTAAAAGTTTTCTAGTTTGTGTCATCGTAAGACAACACGAGCGTCCCGACGATTTATTACTGTAAAATACTACAGGAGGTTGCTTCAACGTCCTAATACTCACACATTTCTTCTGATAATCTATAATTTCCCCATGGTTAATCAACCAATCCATTCCGAGAAGTACATCGAATTCTCCCAACTTTATCGGTATTAAACCTACCGATAATTTACAACCCCTTATATCTACGCAACAATTCTTATGAATATCTTCAACAGGAATTATCTCTTCATTTGCTACCTTAATAATCAAAGGTATAAGCAACTTTTTGGAAAGTAATTCTAAACGTCTAGCAAAATCACATGCTATAAACAAATAAGTAGCACCCGAATCAAATAGCACGTAAGCATTTATGTTATTGATCGGGATAATACCTACAACTACATCCCCTGATGCCACCACATCTTGGACCGTCATATTAAAAGTGTGGGCCATTAGTCTACCCGACTGAGCTGGACCACTAATAGCCAACTTACCGCTATTAGTGCCCTTATTTCCATCTGCCCCCTTCTTTGGAAAGTTCTTTGCTATGTGGTCAATTGATCCACATACAAAACATGGTCATTACTCATGGCACAAAACCTATCCTTTGCTTGGTCATTACTCCTTTAACTTGGTTACCACATTAACTTGGTCCCCACTTATCTTGGTTATCACATATTAACCATATTAGTATGGTTTGCCCCATGGGTCATACTAATCCATTGGACTTTAATTTTAGCTTAGATTAACCTATCTTTTGGGCTTGCATTAATTAACTTGTTCATTATTTAATATTGGGCCTTAACATTTAATTCACTTGGGCTTGTACCAATTGTTAACCAATCTTCCTGGTCCACTAACATTACTTAATACATATACATATTGTCTATGTATTATTCTCGTATTATACTTCGTATACAACTTCGTATTATACTCATTTTCATTCCCTAGTACAATACCTAAGTATCATACAATTAATACTTACTTACTAATACTTCGCTCTCCTTAATATTCTCGAATTAAGTCCGCAAGCGAAATATTACGTTTTCCATAACTAGATTATTATTACATAATCCGTCTTACTTTGATATTCTATCATTACGTATTTCTCTAAGTTCAAAAATAATTCCCGAGCAGCAAATCTGGATGAATAAGTGTTTTTAGAAAATTTCTCAGAAAACTTTTATTTTCGTCTTAGAAATTCAAACACTTTAATTCCTTCACGTAGAAAAAATACTACGACATTCCAACATCAATAGGTTATAGAATGACAACCATCTTGATATCACATAAAATATGATTTTATTTTTATTTATTTTAATAAAATCATTTTACAATAAAATCCGAATTTCTCGGTCGTTACATTCTTCCCCCCTTATGAAGATTCTGACCCCAGAATCTCGTCTTACTTTAATCAAATAGATGAGGAAAATTTTTCTTCATCTTTTCTTCTAATTCCCACGTTGCTTCTTCGGCATCGTGGTTCTTCCATAATACCTTTACCGACGGTATTACTTTGTTCCGCAGAACCTGCTCTTTTCTATTAATGATTTGAATCGGCGATTCTTCATAGGTTAAGTCCTTCTCAATATGAATCGGCTCATATTCGATTACGTGCTTATAATTCGGCTTATACGGATGTAATACAGATATGTGAAACACGTTATGTATTCTTTCTAGGTCTGGAGGTAATGCTATCATATAAGCTACCTCTCCCACCCTTTTTAATACCTCAAAAGGTCCTATAAACCTTGGACTTAACTTCCCTTTCTTTCCAAAGCGTATCTTTCCTTTCCAGGGAGATACCTTTAGAAATACATACGAGCTTACTTCAAACACTCGATTTAATCTATGCGAGTCCGCATAATTCTTCTGTCTGTCCCGAGCTGTAATAAGACGCATCCGAATTAACTTTATTACATCCGCTGTCTGCTGCACCAATTCTAGTCCTAGCATTCGGCCTTCTCCCACTTCATTCCAATACAATGGTGTTCTGCACCTTCTTCCGTACAAAGCTTTATAAGGCGGCATGCCTATGCTTGCATGATAACTGTTGTTATACGCAAACTCTACAAGTGGTAGGTGATCATCCCAACTACCCTTGAAATCCATGACGCAAGACCTTAACGTGTCTTTTAATGTCTGAATTGTCCTATCGCTCTGCCCATCAATTTGTGGATGATAAGCTGTGCTTAACTTCAACTGTGTTCCCAGCTGTTCTTGCAAACTTCTCTAGAAGTTCGATGTGAATCGTGGATCATGATTTGACACAATCGATACTGGTACTCCATGTCTGAAAATAATTTCCTTGACATAAAGTTTAGCTAACTTGACTAAGTTATACTTGACCCGAATTTGTAAAAAGTGAGCCAATTTCGTCAATCAGTCGACTATTACCAAAATCAAATCGTACCCTTTTGTCGTTGTCGAAAGTCCCACCACGAAGTCCATCGTGATATGCTCCCACTTCCATTCTGGAATCTCCAATGACTGTAACAAGCCACTTGGTCTTTGATGTTCAGCTTTAACCTTTTGATAAGTTAAGCATCTACTTACGTATTCAGCTATTTCTCTCTTAATGTTCGGCCACCAAAAACTCTGTCGAAGGTCTTGATACATCTTAGTGCTACCAGGATGTATCGAGTACCTTGAACTATGAGCTTCTTGTAATACTTGCTCCTTTAATTTTGTCTCATTCGTAACCCAAATTCTTCCTTCAAATCTTAATAATTCTTCATTATCAAGACTATACTTAGTATCTTCCTTATCAGATATCCGCTTCTTCATTTGGTTACACTCATCAGTCTTGAGTTGTACCTCCTTGACTCTCTCTACAATGGTAGATTGCATCTCCGTCGTAAAAAGTATCTGCCTAGAGTCACTTGGCATCTTCACTTCTATTTCCATCCTAGCCATCTCTGTTATTAACTCATTTTGAGTCGTTAACATAGATAACCTTTCCCAACCCTTCCTACTTAAGGCGCTTAAGACTCACATAGCTTTCCTGTAGGGTGATCTGAGATTCCACAATCATAATCCTTTATCAACTCTAGCCATCTTCTCTATCTCATATTCAACTCCTTCTGAGTGAAGATATACTTAAGACTCTTATGGTCCGTATATATCTCACATTTCTCCCCATAAAGATAATGCCTCCATATCTTTAAGGCAAACACTACCGCGGCCAGTTCCAGATCATGAGTAGGATAAACTTTCTCATAATCCTTCATCTGCCGTGATGCATACGCAATGACTTTGCTATGCTGCATGAGCACGCAACCAAGTCCTCTATGCGAAGCATCGCTATAAACTACAAAATTTCCTGTGTCATCGGGTAATGACAAGACAGGTGCCTCATTTAATCTTTTCTTCAGTTCTTGAAAACTGTCTTCATATTTATTCGTCCACACGTATTTCACCATCTTCCTTGTCAAGTTAGTCAACGGGGTAGCTATCTTCGAAAAATCTTGGATAAATCTTCGATAGTATCCCGCTAACCCTAGGAAAATCCGCACCTCAGTCGGCGTTTTTCGGTTGTTCCCGACTTCATTCTCGCTTCTACCTTTCTTTGGATCCATCGAAATCCTTCTTGGTCAATGACATGACCTAAAAATCGTATTTTCTCCAAACCCAAAATTCACACTTAGTGAATTTCGCATATAACTTCTCCTTTCTTAGTGTCTCCAACACTAACCTTAAGTGTTCAGCATGATCTTCTGGCATCTTAGAATAGACTAGAATATCATCGATAAACACAACAACGAACTTGTCCAAATATGGTTTGAACACTCTGTTCATCATATCCATAAATGCAGCTGGTGCATTCGTCAACCCAAATGACATTACCAGAAACTAGTAATGACCATAACGAGTTCTGAATGCCGTCTTTGGTATGTCCTCCTTCCTAACCTTCAATTGATGATACCCCATCCGCAAATCTATTTTAGAAAAATACTTTGCCCCTTTTAACTGATCAAAAAGATCATCGATCCTAGGCAATGGGTATTTATTCTTTATCGTTAACTTGTTCAACTCTCGATAGTCGATACAAAGTCTTAAGGATCCGTCTTTCTTCTTGACAAACAATACCAATGCACCCCATGGGGAAACACTCGGTTGAATGTACTTTCTATCCAATAGTTCCTGTAACTGAACCATTAGCTCTTTCATTTCCACAGGCGCTATACGATACGGTGCCCTTGAGACTGGTGCAGCTCCTGGCACTATGTCTATTATGAATTCGATCTCCCTATCCGGTGGTAACCCCGGTAACTCACTTGGAAACACGTCCTTGAATTCGTTTACTATAGGTATTTGTTCCATGGTTGCTCCCACTAGTTGGGTGTCAACAACATGGCACAAGTAACCCACACATCCTTTCCTTAAAAGTTTTCTAGTTTGTGTCATCGTAAGACAACACTAGCATCCCGGCAATTTATTACCGTAATATACTATAGGAGGTTGCTTCAACGTCCTAATACTCACACATTTCTTCTGACAATCTATAATTTCCCCATGGTTAATCAACCAATCCATTCCGAGAAGTACATCGAATTTTCCCCACTTTATCGGTATAAAATCTACCGATAATTTACAACCCCTTATATCTACGCAACAATTCTTATGAATATCTTCAACAGGAATTATCTCTTCAATTGCTACCTTAATAATCAAAGGTATAAGCAACTTTTTGGAAAGTAATTCTAAACGTCTAGCAAAATCACATGCTATAAACAAACAAGTAGCTTTTGGAATCAAATAAGACGTAAGCATTTATGTTATTGATCGGGATAATACCTACAACTACATCCCCTGATGCCACCGCATCTTGGACCGTCATATTAAAAGTGTGGGCCATTAGTCTACCCGGCTGAGCTGGACCACTAATAGCCAACTTACCGCTATTAGTGCCCTTATTTCCATCTGCCCCCTTCTTTGGAAAGTTCTTTGCTATGTGGTCAATTGATCCACATACAAAACATGGTCATTACTCATGGCACAAAACCTATCCTTTGCTTGGTCATTACTCCTTTAACTTGGTTACCACATTAACTTGGGCCCCACTTATCTTGGTTTTCACATATTAACCATATTAGTATGGTTTGCCCCATGGGTCATAGTAATCCATTGGACTTTAATTTAGCCTAGATTAACCTGTCTTTTGGGCTTGCATTAATTAACTTGTTCATTAATTAATATTGGGCCTTAACATTTAATTCACTTGGGCTTGTACCAATTGTTAACCAATCTTCCTAGTCCATTAACATTACTTAATACATATACATATTTATCATGTATTATTCTCAGATATACTTCGTATACAACTTCATTATATACGATATTCCTTCCTTCATACAAACTCGTATAATACTTCGTATTATACTCATTTTCATTCCCTTGTACAATACCTAAGTATCATACAATTAATACTTACTTACTAATACTCCGCTCTCCTTAATATTCTCGAATTAAGTCCGCAAGCGAAATATTACGTTTTCCATAACTAGATTATTATTACATAATCCGTCTTACTTTGATATTCTATCATTATGTATTTCTCGGAAGTTCAAAAATAATTCCCGAGCAAATACCGATGAATAGTGTTTTTTTGGAAAATTTCTCGAAAAACTTTTATTTTTGTCTTAGAAATTCAAACACTTTAATTCCTTGACGTATCGAAAATACTACGACATTCCAACATCAATAGGTTATAGAATGACAACCATCTTGATATCACATAAAATATGATTTTATTTTTATTTATTTTAATAAAATCATTTTACAATAAAATTCGAATTTCTCGGTCGTTACAAGGACTCCATTGAGTGTGAATATTGTCCAGATGACAATATTCTTGTTAAAACTCTCAGTTTATGTTTTGTCGTATATTACACGACAGTTGTATTATTAAGTTGTATTTGTATTTTTGTACCATGTACTTGGCGACTCAAGATGGGTGATGTATACCTGTTTTGGGGGTGTCACAAATGTAGTATTCACACATAAGTAGATAAAAATGTTTTTTTAGAAGGTTGAATATCTGCTAAGCCCTCTTACTAGAGTCCCCATTAGAGTCACCACCTGTTGACGTCGGGAAGATTTGTGTCCCTTTCTGTGCTTGCCCTTTTGTGTCCTCATTTGGTTGAGTTTTGTCTGAAAATGCGAGTTTTAAAAGGTCTGACATGTAAATGTCAACGATTTGACTTTTAGAGTCGCTAGTTGGTAGATTTGAAATGGTTATACCAACTCAACCGAGTTTGAAAAGGTTTACACAAAGGCCCAATAGTTGGACATTGTTTAATTGGCCTAGGAAACTGAGATTCATGGGTTTGGGGGCTTGATTAAGCGGGGGGAAGGTGTTAGGCACCCCCCGACTTCCGTGAAAACACGGTTACCGTAACTTCTCAATTAACTTATTTATCTGGCGTGTTTGTGTGTGTTTATTGGGCCTCTGTTCAATTATCTGGAAGTAGTGCTATGGCTCATTTTCACCTATATACAAAGGGTTTGACTTGTATATAAAAGTTCAGTTTTAGGCAAGATATAACAGTGATGTTTTGGAAAATAGGTTTTCAAACCCTTATGTTCAATAGTAATTGAGGCCTTTGATACTTTCATTTTATTCTGTATTCGGCTTGATTACTTTTATTTTTGAGATGCGAAGCATCTTCGAGAAAATAAGATACATAGCAGTATCGAACTCCTTATGGGCATAATAGCCATCCAAGGATATCCAGACACCGTAGATAATTTACAAGCTGTCTGCAACTGAGAAATGTTCATCGTGGGAACCGAATCTAGATTCACAGGCTGAATCTTTGATCACATGGCTCCTAGGCTCACATGAGAGATTAATATGTACAAAAGCTAGAAAGAAAACTAGATTTAAATAAATCTAAGCCATTCTAGCTTCAACAGTTCTAGTTTAGTCACTTTTGAACTGGTTAAAGTTAGAGATAGCTAGATTTAGACAAATCTAGTCCATAAGCTGGAAGATTAAATGTCTACATTGCGAAAGCGATTAAAGCAGAGATATATAGAAATATATATATATATATATATATATATATATATATATATATATATATATATATAGGAGCCCTTCCATAGGCAGGTTTCTTTATAGGTCTTTATCTTGACACCCTTTTTGAATAGTTGATAAACTTATTGGAAGGTGAGATTGAAACATAAATATACCCAATGAAGCACTGACTTGTCAAGCTTTTATTTTAATATGAGGACCCCCACCATAGTCGGCGTATCGGTTTGTTTAACTAAAAGCAATTTTAATATTAAATAATCGGCCAGTGCGACATGCAAACGTATAAAAAAATAAAAATTCAAATAGTAAGAGCCTCTTACGGCTTGTATAAAAATCAAATAGTGGCACAAGTTCTTTATTTGCTATTTTTATAACAATATTTGTTATTTTATAAAAACAAATATTTTATAAAAACAAATATTTTATAATAACAAATAAAGAATATAAAATATTTTATAAAAACAAATATTTTTATAATAACAAATATTTTTATATTTTATAAAATATAAAATAGGATATAAAAATATTTTATATTCTTTATTTGTTATTATAAAATATTTGTTTTTATAAAATATTTTATATTCTTTATTTGTTTTTATAAAATATTTGTTTTTATAAAATAACAAATATTGTTATAAAAATAGCAAATAAAGAACTTGTGCCACTATTTGATTTTTATACAAGCCGTAAGAGATCTTGATTTAGATTTTTTTTTTTTTTTTATTTTTTATAGCATGTCGCACTTACGTATTATTTAATATTAAAATTCGCTTTTAGTTAAACAAACCGACAACATGACTATGGTGGGGTCCTCATATTAAAATAAAAGTTTGCATATGTCAGGCCTCGCTGTATATTTATGTTTCAATCTCAAATTTTCAATAAGTTTATCAACTGGCCTAAAAAAGGGTGTTACAGATAAACTCCATAGCAACCTACCCTATACATGAAGGGCTCTATATATATATATATATATATATATATATATATATATATATATATATATAGACAATCAATCGCCATGAATTTGGAATCCAGGCGGGACTTTGAAATTTAAATATATATATTTCAAGCCAGACAGAAATGGAAGTATATATATAGGTATTTATATATATATATATATATATATATATATATATACACTAAAGTAGTAGAAAGCTTAAAAATCTAAATAATCATAAAGTGGGCTGCAAAGATGACTTCAGATAGCTTTTGGGGCCTGAAAACTCGGTTTTCGCCGGTTAAACATCAGTTTGTTGTAGAACACGAGCTTACAACTGTTTAGAAAGAAGAATCACTCAGTTTGGAGCACTCTAGAAGAGGTTAAGGGCTGAAATAGACATAGTTTTCTCTCTTTTCTTCTGTTTCCCTTTTTCAAATGAGCTGATGGGGGCTCATATTTATAGACCAAGTGGCCACGGTTCAAGCCGCGGCAGCCACGGGTCTGCCTATAGCTGGTCGTACTGCCCCAAGCTTTTTGAGTCCCATCGTCTTGAAGTACGTGCACTCGGGCTAAGCGCTATCCGCTCGAACCTTCATAACTTTCAATCCGGGCATCTGGTGGAGGCGTACTGTACCTTTTTGGAAAGCTGTTGTTGAGAGCTAGACAATGACATGGGATTAGAGATTATCCAAAGCTAGGAAGATGGGTCCATGACCAGATATCCAAGTCTTGTTTGTTTATCTGTTGAGCTGTCTTGTGCAGTTGTTACTCAGGATTTGAGCTAGGGTTCTTAATGGACATCTTTGAACACAGTTTGAATTGAACTATATTGAGATAACGTTGATGTGATGTTGAGATGGCAAAAAAACTATTTTTCCCTTCCCAAGGTTGTCTCCTACTTTGGCATAGTTGTAGCAGTCTTTTATCAGGGTTATCTTCGAGATTGGCCTATTGTTGACTCTGATTGTCATCAGGGTTATCTCTGAGGTTGGCCTGACCTCTGGGGTTATCTTTGGGGCTGGCAATGACTTTCCTAGAGTTATCTCCCAAACATGGACTTAATCTCTCGGGGTTATCTCCGCGATCAGAAATTGGATCTCCTGGGATTATCTCCAGGGTTGGAACTGGATCTCCCGGGGTTATCTCTGAGGTTGGAACTGGATTTCTCGGGGTTTTCTCTGGGGTTGAAAGTGTGTCACCCAGGGTTATCCCTCGGGTTGAAATTGAATCTTCTGGGGTTATCTCTGGGGTTAGAGTTGGATCTCCCGGGGTTATCTCCAAGGTTGAAACTATATCTTTCGGGGTTATCTCCAGGGTTGAAACTAGATCTCCCGGCGTTATCTCCAGGGTTGGAACTGATTTGACTTCCAAGGTTATCTCTGAAAGACGATTCTGCCCTCCTCCAGGGTTAGTAACAGGAATGCAAAATTTTGAGTGTCTACAATACGCAATGACCTTGCCATGTTGCATTAGAACACAGCCAAGTCCTCTGTGTGATGCCTTAATCAGATGCCTTAATCATCCTCTTCTTCAACTCTTGGAAACTTTCTTCATATTTGTCCATCTATACGAACTTCACCATCTTCCTCGTTAGATTGGTCAACGGGGTTGCTATCTTAGAAAAATCTTAGATAAATCTTCGATAGTACCCGGCTAACCCTAAGAAACTTCTTACCTCCATTTGTGTCTTCGGCTATTCCCATTTACTCATTGCCTCCACCTTTGTAGGATCTACTAAAATTCCATCCTTGTTTATCACATGCCCTAAAAATTGGACCCTCTCCATCCAAAACTCACACTATAAAAATTTTGCGTACATTTTTCTCCCTTCTTTGCACTTCTAAAACCATCTTTAGATGTTCGGCGTGTTCTTCCTTAGTCTTTGAGTAAATCAAAATGTCATCGATGAAAACTACAATGAACTTATCCAAGTATGGCTTGAAAACTCGGTTCATCAAGTCCATGAATTCTGCGGGAGCATTAGTAAAACCAAATGACATCACCAAAAATTTGTAGTGTCCGTAACGGGTTCGAAATGCAGTCTTTGGTATGTCTTCCTTTCATACTTTCAATTGATGATAACCCATTCGTAGGTCTATTTTAGAGAAACATTTTGCTCCCTTCAACTAATCGAAAAGGTCGTCAATCCTTGATAACATATATCTATTTTTAATCGTAACTTTGTTAAACTTTCAATAGTCGACACAAAGCCTCATCGATCTATCTTTTTTTTTGACAAACAACAATGGCGCTCCCCAAGGAGACACACTCGGTTGAACATATCCCTTATCTAGCAACTCTTGCAGTTGTATCATCAATTATTTTATTTCTACCGGTACCATACGATATGGGTCTTTCGAAATCGGTGTAGTTCCCGATACTAAGTCTATTACGAATTCAATTTCTTTGTCTGGCGAAAGCCCATGCAGATCCTCTGGAAGCAGGACTTAAAAGTCTCTCATTACTGGTATATCCTTCATCTCTAATCCCTTCTTCTAAGTATCCACTATATAGGCTAGATAACCTACACATCCCTTCTTTAACAATTTTGTTGCCTGCATCATCGTAAGGAAACACAATTGCTTAAGCGATGAGATACCATAAAACACTACCTTAGAAATGTTTGGAGTCTTAAGGTTCACACTTTTCTTTTGACAATCGGTTATCATAGCGTGACTGGATAACCAATCCATTCCTAATATCACATCAAACTCTCCCAATCTTATTGGAATCAAATTTATGATTAAATCGTGACCTCTAAGGTTTGCATAAAAATTTTGGTAAATGAATTTTACAAGGATTACTTCCTTATTCACAAATTCTATGTTCAACGGGTCTTCTAATCGTTCTCGAGGTAAGTTTAATCGACTAGTAAATTCCTCAAACACAAATGAACAGGTAGCACCCGAATCAAATAATATATATGCAGTTATATTATTTATTGGGATAATACTTGACACCACATCCTTTGCAGCTATTACGTCCTGGATAGTCATGTTAAAAGTAGTGGCAGTTCGTCGGTTGGATTGCGTAAGTCAGCCAATCATCAGCTTGCTGCCTCCTCCCTGATGGTCGCTTCCTCCTTGATGGTCGCTTCCTCCGCTGCTCCCTTTCTTTGGACAGTCTTTGGTCTGATGCTCGGTTGAGCCACAAGCAAAAAATCCTTTGATCTTTATTGACTTTGGGCAGTTTAGGGAAATGTGCCCCTCCTGGCCGTAGTTGTAGCGAACACTACGTCCCTTCCAACACTCCCCTTAGTGGCTCTTTCCACACTTCGAGTATCCCACCACTCTCTTCTTAAACCCTCATTGAAAACTTCCCGCTTAATGGTTGTTTCTTTTGTTATTGTTGTTGTTATCCCACTTTCTCTTTCATAGATAGCTTCCTCCACTACTGCTTCCTCCAACCATCCCCATAGCCATCATCACAACTTCTCTAGCCATTGAGTTTTAAGTAAATGAGGGATAGGCTACTCTTGGGTCAATTAATATGGGATAATCCCTATTAAACTCAGCAAAGTAGTTATATTATGCTTAAATTTTGTTCCTTTAGGTTCCCAAGTATAATTTTAATGAGTTAATGCTACTACATAATGAAAAGCTGGGGGGTATAAATACACATATCATATAATCTATGTACATTGGGTTTACTTAAAATAATATTTAATTTAGATAGAATAATTCAGTTGGGTATTATTAACCCAATATTTTTCATAAAATTTATTATTTCATGTAGACAACCCCGGGAGATCAAGTCAAACCCCGTTGACAACCCTGGGAGATCAAAACAAACCCCGGTGACAACCTCAGGAGTGTTAGGTTTGTAATATTCAAGAACGCAATCAAATTGCATAAAAAGTGCGGAAACGTGTAAAATCAGAGTTTAAAAAATATATATTTACAAATCATATACCCGGATCACCCTTTATGCACAATTATTAATTAAACAAAAAAGATGAAGAACAAGAATCATACCCTTGAAGATTCGAGCTTCCTCAGGTACAAGTTCACCTCCAATCCTTTTCGCGTTCAACTTGAATCCACCGGGTTTGGTTCCTTCCTTTGATCAACGTTAGCCACCCATGTGTTTGGCCTCTAGAGGTGATCCACCAAGGAATAATAAAGATTCAAGAAAATGGGTGGTTGGCTAAACCCTAGTTTTTCTATCTCTATAGAAAAGGAACGTACTCTCCCAACTATTGGAATTACGTATGTTGTAAAAGTCAACAACTCCCTCACCCCCATAATAAGACTCCTCTTATTTTTAGATGTGGGCAACCCTCCTTAACAATTAAGGAATTGGGTTTTATTTTAATTAATTAAATTCTTTTAATTAATTAAGCTCCCTAATCTTATTAGGGATAATTAATTAAACTCCTTTAACTAATTTTCCTTCCTAATCCAATTAGGAATAAATGAGAGTACTTATATTAAATTAATTCCTAAACTCTTTTAGAAATTAAAATAATAATAATTATAATAATATTAATAAGACTCCTCTTATTAATTTATATTTAATATTTCTAAAATATTAAATAATAAATATTATGCTATTTAATTTATTCTATCTCAATAGATTAAATTAAATATACATAACATATTATTACGATTATGCCATTAACTTCTTAAATAATTATTCTTCCTTTTATGGTGTGACCCTTTAGGTTCTCCATATTAAACCTAGGTTGTGAATAAATCAATTAGAACAATTCTAATCTTATTTAAATAAATAAATTAAACAATTAATTTATTTAAATAAATAATATTTATTCTACAATAGGGATAAGCCTCCCCAAGAATCAACGACTTTCCGGATAATATAGATTTCAACATTAATCATTAAAGAACCTTTGAGTAAATAGTTTCTGTATACAATTCAATCCTTCCACCATACAATGTCCCAATTAAATATAAGACATGGAATTATTGTCAAGTCTTATTTTATTTAATTATATGTATTTCGATCCTTAAATGCACAACTCCAAATAATGCAAATTAGAAACTCCTTTCTAATTTCATTCTGCCTTGGCCAAGGACTACTGGGTTGTCATTTATCGAATCACATAGGACATTTCTCTTCTTTTAATAGAAGTGGTGGATTCTTTATTGATCATACATTATCTCCATGTACAACTTATTATACCCAAGCATACCCTTTGATATACCCTAAGGGTCTTAAGGAATAAGTCAAAGTAGAACTCATCATACACAAGATACTATGATGATCTCAAGTCCAAGGATCACTTGTACTACTATCACTATAGGAATTCCTATTGACAGGCAAGTAAAACTCCATTAGGTATTCCTTAGCGAGCCACGTTCAGTGAACTTATTCTCTAATAAGCACCTACATACTTGCTTTAGTGTCTCCACACAAATGATCATGCGATCAATCATCCTCATCTAATGAGCAAGCAACGTATGTACCAATCTATCCGGATTCACTAATCCCCAATTTAGTAATCCAATGATTGGGAACTATTTTAGTTTTAAGCTTTCTAAGAATTTAGATCTCATTAGAATGATCATCATCATTATTCTAAAAGCATTGCTTAAAACTATGGGTTTATCACATATTATAAAACAAAGATCATGTAGATAATTAAAAGCCTTTAATAAATTAATACTTTTTATTAATAAATGAATAAGATTGTTACAAAGTATATGCTTTATCATCAAACATGATTGGCTTGTATGCATACTACTTTCAATCTCCCACTTGCACTAAAGCCAATCGTCATGGTATCTCATACTCTTCTTCTCTAAGTGACGATTATCCTGCTGTTGGATAAGCTTTAGTTAATGGATATGTAATGTTGTTCATGAGATTCCACTATCTCTACAGTGATTTTCCATCTTTCAATGATTCTAATAATCAAATGAAAGTGCCACAACATATGTTTAGATCCAAGATGAGACTTAGGAACTATTCCTAGTTCTGTAATGAACTTTTAATCCAAACAATCAACTTGCAGCTTCATTTATAGCTATATACTTTGTCTTTATCACTAAACCAAAGAACTCTTTCTTTGTTTGGAACCTTTCAATTCACTGCACCTTGTTTAAGATAATGCTTTACCTTAAAGTGGATTTTTACGTCATCTTGGTCCATCGAAAAACTTGAGTCTGTTAAGCCCTCTAGTTTTAATTTAGACCCACCATGAATATGATCATATCCTTAGTGCCGGTTAAGCACTTTAAGATGTTTTTCAACGACTCATAGTGAACTTCTCCATAATATGGTGATCAACATTAGGTCTCGTATATTTCATTGCATACATGATTGTCACTCATGCGACCTCTCTTTCGTGAGTGCTGTGGGGACTATTAAGAGATACACTCCATAGCTCATCGACATGAGACATCTCTTGGAGTTTGCCATGCTAAACGACTTTAGCATCAAATGAATATACGTTCCTTGGGTTAAGTCGAGCATCCTATTGTATCTATCTATATAGATTTTATCCCTAATTAAGATACTCTTCCAATCATTCATGGAGGAATGTTTAAACAACTTTATCTTTACTGATTGTAGCATTGGTATGTCATTCCTTATCCGTAGTATATCAACATATAGTACTAGAAATGTCACGATGCTCCCACTGACCCTTTTGTACACACTAGGTTCATTCTTATTTTTGATAAAATCAAACTCTTTTGATTACCTCATCAAAACGAATGTTCCATATTTGAGAAACTTGATTCAATCCATTTCTCTAAGTGTCTACAACACTTATCTCATCGTATGTAACTGGATCATCATCTTCTATGATGTGTACCTCATCATCATCATCTATGATGAATCCATACCTCCCATGTATCTTCGGTACTATTCCAGAATTACGATTCAGTTGTGGTACAATAGGTCCATCTACAGGTTCCTCTTATTTGACTTATAGTGTTTTGTGGTTCTTGAACTCTTCAAGATCTATTATCCTCCCACTAGCCCCTTCAATGATAAACACATTTATCTTAGAAGGCAGCGTGTTTCACAATAAACACCTTTTGCTAAGCAGGATTATAGAACATATACCCTAAACTTACTTTAGGATGTCCCACAAATCGACACTTGTCAAATCTTGTCCCAAGCTTATCCTTTGAAACCTTTTCGCATAAGTTGGACAACCACTTATCTTAACATACTTAAGATTAGGAATCCTCCATGTCCATAACTTTTATGGAGTCTTGAAATTTGGATTTTGAGGTTACCTTTTTCAGATATATACGACCATTTCTAGGACATGACCCTAGAAGGATACTGGAATGTCGGTAAAATCATTATAGACCGCACCATGTCCAACAAGGTATAATTTTTCCTTTTTAGATACATCAATCAATTATTGCGTATCAGGAGGCGTCCATTATGAGAAAACCATTTGAGATGATCTAAAAACTTATTGCACAAGTATTTATTCCTTGATCTAATCAAAGAATCTTAATACTTTGTCAATTTGTTTCACTTCTGAATTCTTTAAACCTTTCAAATTAATTCATACTTGTATTTCAGCAAATACACACATTCAACTCTTTGAATGATCATCTCCTTTTCTTATACTAATTTTGTTCAATATGCAAAATTATTTTTCATGTAAAGTCAGTATACAAAATCTATTAAGTGATATTCGATCCTATACAAAACATTATTATTATAAATAGAACAACAATTGTTCTTAATTATAATACCAAAGATTTCATTGTCCAACAATAAAATGGAAATAATATCTTTAACAAGAAGCGGAATACAATAACAACTTATTGACTTAATAGATTTGCCCGTAGGCATTGCTAAACTATAAGTTTCTATGGCTAATATGGCAACCTTTGCTACATTTCCATACATAGGATTACTTATATTTGTTTAGCTTTCTACGCTTGGTCCCTTTATAAATCTATATTTATGATAACCAAAGTCGGTATCCAATACCTAAGTAGAACCTTGACTTAAAGAAAAATTTATTTCAATCATGAACAAAACTATATTATAATCGAAACTTCACTAAGCTTCTTTGGTTAGCCTCTCGCAAGATGCTTCTCGCAGATTTCTTTCCGGTGTCGGGCTTATTGCGGTGGAAGCAAACTCCTTTGCTATCCGTGACGATTTTGTTCTTATTATCCTTTGTTTATGCCTTTCTATTTACCTTCTTTGAATCGTTCTTCTTTTAGGAAGATCCTTTGGCCTCTACCAAGAAGACTTGATCTTTCTTGGTTGGAAAGTGACTCTCAACATTTTTCAACATGTTAAATCAAATCGACAAAGGCGATATCTAGCTTGTTTATATGAAAAATTCATAACAATTGTGAAAGGAGTCCGGAGTGAGTGCAAGATCAAATCTTGGCTCAACTCTCCATCCATGACAAAACCGGTTGTCCTAATTGATCAATCAAATTGATTATGTTAAGAACCTTTTTATGCGTACTATAGTGCCATTGGCCATTCTAGGTCGGAAGAACTCCTTAGATATCTCGATATCTATCACCCTACTTTCTCACCATCAACTACTTGATGTGCGGGAATATAGTAGGAGCATCCATAGTTTCATGCTAACGTTGAAGCTCGTTACTCATGGATGCGAGCATGATGCATTGAATAATCGTGCATCATCTTGCCACTTTCTAAAAGTAGCAATCTCTTCCTCAGAGGCATTATGCGCAACCATTGCGAGGATAGGCGATAAGGACATAAGATAGCTTTTCGACTATGAGAACTATTCTCAAATTCCTTAACCAATCCGTTTAATTGATTGCGGTTAATTTAGCATCTAATATGCTTCATGATGATAGTAATTTTAGACATTGTAAAATTACGTAAATGAATTTGTAATTAACAATATTTTAACATACATTCTTTTATTAATTACCAAAATAAATTAGGTCTTGTTTTAAATTGGTATCTCCCACTATTTTCTTCAAACTATATTACCTCACTTATATAGTTCAAATAAAATCTAATTAAAGATTTGCTAGTGAGAATAAGGATCCCATTTCAAATGTATATAGCCTTGTGGTGACACAACAAACTATATATAAATAAATAGGTAGACAACTTTTGTCAATTACATCAACTATGCAACTCCTTTTTTTTTGCCTCTTAGATTATTTTGATCAGTGGTGGCACATCCGAATCAAAATTATCCAAGTTAAGTCCGACCCAAAGACTCCATATATTCAAAAAGAAAAATATCATCCTTGTGGTGACATAACAAAACAATATTGTTCAATTTTCTTTATAAGCATCAAATGTGATAAATTAACATCTTAAATACTTAATACTTGCCTTATGGTGACACAACAAACTCATATTAAATATTTAATACTCTATTAATTTTATCATGCTAGAAGGCGACGTTCGATATTCCAAATATCTTTGAACGCTTAGGACTTAATATAAAAATTGAGGGGTTTGTTATTAATTTGTCTCATCTTGTTTAAGCGGCATGCACATACATATATATATATAAAATAAGCGTTATATTAATTAACATGCGAAGCATGTTTGCATAATATATAATATATATAGTATAAGCATGCACATATAGAATACTATATTCTACTGGGATTGATTATGGACTTTTATTCTAGTTTGGTTCACTAGAGCCACCAAGTGAACCAAAAGGTCAAACCTTAGGGGTGCAAGAAATAATATTTAAATATAACTATTACATTTAAACAGGGCTCCATTACAAATGTGTCTTCAAGCGCTCCTTGTTCCTTGATCTCCAATTCTTCAAAATTAATTCTAACTATTCCTATTACAAAACTATTTAAAATAAATAGAAACCTTGATCGTGATCGAGGGAAAGTACATAGGAGGAGATAGAATTTACATTAAGAAAAAATTAGAGAAGGCGAGGCAGTGCAGACCCCATTTAATAAAACCCATACATTCATGCATCCAACTAAAATAAAATCCAATCACATTGGTCGATAGTCCATAATCAATCCCATTTATTATCATACACATCATCATACGCATCAATAAATAACATTCATCTTATGAATAATAAACATTCAATATATATATTGATATCATTTAATGGGCAAATTTAGTTAGTATAAAATCTAATTTTGAATCAAAATAAACTCTTTTATTTTAATCCAAATTTAAATCAAAGTAAAACTATTTTATTTTAATTTATTCAATTTTGAATAAAATAAACTATTTTATTTTAATCAAAATCATTAATCAAAATAAACTCCTTTATTTTAATTAATTATGGAATCCAATTCCATGTAAAAAAAAAAAATTTATTAAAGGAAACACGTAATTTTCTTTCCTATTCACAAATAAACACTTTTTATTTTGTATAATATGAAATCTTATTTCGTATTTAAATAAACTCCTTTATTTAAAGAAATATGGATTCACTTTCCTATTCACAAATAAACACTTTTATTTTAAATAATATAAAATCTAATTTCATATCTAAATAAACTCCTTTATTTAAGGAAACATATAATCCAATTTCAACTCCAATTAGTTATCATAGAATCCAATTCTAACTCTAATTAGTTAGCATGAAATTTAATTTTAAAATTAAAATAAATCTTTTTATTTTAAGATTAAAATAAACTTTTATTTTAATATTAAAATAAACTTTTATTTTAATTATAAAATAATTAAAATATATATTATATATACATAATATATATATATTACGGAAATATATATATATTATATATATATATAATATATAAGTATAACATTAATAATAATAATAATAAAAAAACGTGGTACTGCAGCTAAGATATAACCACGTGAATATATATCAAAGTTTCAAGGAATAAATACTTTAGCCAACATGACCCACGTGATTCTACTTTAGAAAAAACAGCCGCTACGCGGATCACCCACGAATTCGGTATAAAAAAAAAACTGTTTCCGAAAACAGTTTTCGGATTTATTTTTTTTTTAATTTTTTATAACAAAATTATGCCCAATTAAATTATTCTAAACACATATCAATATACATATCAAATTTGAACAATTAATAATTTGCATAAAGGTTTGGCTCTGATGCCACTGTTAGGTTTGTAATATTCAAGAACGCAATCAAATTGCATAAAAAGTGCGAAAACGTGTAAAATCAGAGTTTTAAAAAAAATAATTACAAACCATATACCCGGATCACCCTTTATGCACAATTATTAATTAAACAAAAAAGATGAAGAACAAGAATCATACCCTTGAAGATTCGAGCTTCCTCAAATACAAGTTCACCTCCAATCCTTTTCGCGTTCAACTTGAATCCACCGGGTTTGGTTCCTTCCTTTGATCAACGTTAGCCACCCATGTGTTTGGCCTCTAGAGGTGATCCACCAAGGAATAATAAAGATTCAAGAAAATGGGTGGTTGGCTAAACCCTAATTTTTCTATCTCTATAGAAAAGGAGCGTACTCTCCCAACTATTGGAATTACGTATGTTGTAAAAGTCAACAACTCCCTCACCCCCATAATAAGACTCCTCTTATTTTTAGATGTGGGCAACCCTCCTTAACAATTAAGGAATTGGGTTTTATTTTAATTAATTAAATTCTTTTAATTAATTAAGCTCCCTAATCTTATTAGGGATAATTAATTAAACTCCTTTAACTAATTTTCCTTCCTAATCCAATTAGGAATAAATGAGAGTACTTATATTAAATTAATTCCTAAACTCTTTTAGAAATTAAAATAATAATAATTGTAATAATATTAATAAGTCTCCTCTTATTAATTTATATTTAATATTTCTAAAATATTAAATAATAAATATTTAGCTATTTAATTTATTCTATCATTATAGATTAAATTAAATATACATAACATATTATTACGATTATGCCATTAACTTCTTAAATAATTATTCTTCATTTTATGGTGTGACCCTTTAGGTTCTCGATATTAAAGCAGGGTTTGAATAAATCAATTAGAAACAATTCTAATCTTATTTAAATAAATTAAACAATTAATTTATTTAAATAAATAATATTTATTCTATAATAGGGATAAGCCTCCCTAGCGATCAGCGACTTTCCGGATAATATAGATTTCAACATTAATCATTAAAGAACCTTTGAGTAAATAGTTACCATCGACAATTCAATTCTTCCACCATCTGATGTCCCAATTAAATATAAGACATGGAATTCTTTGTCAAGTCTTATTTTATTTAATTATATATTTCGATCCTTAAATGCACAACTCCAATTAATGCAAATTAGAAACTCCTTTCTAATTTCATTACGCTTGCCAAGGACTCTTTGGGTTGTCATTTATCGAATCACATAGGACATTTCTCTTCTTTTATTAGAAGTGGTAGATTCTTTATTGATCATACATTATCTCCATGTACAACTTATTATACCCAAGCATACCCTTTGATATACCCTAAGGGTCTTAAGGAATATTAGACAACTCAACGGACGAACTGCGAAGACTCAAAAATCTGGTCATGGACCCATCTTCCCAAATTCAGAAAAGGTCAAATCACATGTCACTATGTAGCTCTCGGAAAGGGCTTTTCGAAAAGGTATAGCACTCCTCCATCGGATTCCCAGATTAAAAATTATGAAGGTTCAAGCAGACATCTTGTTGGTTAAAATACACGTACTTCGAGACAAACAAGCCAATTAATATAGGACAATCCATATTAAACTCAACAAAGTAGTTCTATTATGCTTAGATTTAGTTCCTTTTGGTTCCCAAGTGTAATTTTAATGATTTAATGCTACTACAAAATGAAAAGCTGGGGGCTATAAATACACATATCATATAATCCACGTACATTGGGTTTACTTAAAATAATATTTAATTTAGGTAGAATAATTTAGTTAGATATTATTAACCCAGTATTTTTCATAAACTTTATTATTTTAATCATACATAAATATCAAAATAAATAGTAAATATTCATTTTCTTAAATTTATTTTAAATTTCACATTTAGTTAACTCACTATGTATCACAATGCCATACAAGGCTCAATTTCTTAACTTAATAAATTAATACTTCAACTTATTTTTATTATATAGTATTATATAACATTTATTCGCCTTTTAATGTCACACCTTATGCTAAAATTAATGAATGAGGAAACTTTATTATACATGGCCACACAATACATGTTATTGCATATAGAAAATAATTAAAAACAATAAAAATTAGTCTATCACATTATTTAATTATTTACTCATTAATTTAATATAATCATACTAATCAATTCCATCGTTAAATCATTTCTTCATTAATTTAATTAAACCATTACTTAGTCCATCGTCATGCCACACAAGGCATTCACATAAGCTTAAATTAAGCTTTTCATTAAAATCTCCATATCTCTCAATTATCATATACTCAATTTAATTTAATTGAATTATCACTACTCATGTCACAACAATATATAAATTTTCAAATAAATATTCAACTTTTATTAATTTAATTATTAATATTATTTATAAAATTCACGGGTATTACATCCTCCCCCCTTATAAAAATTCCTTCCTCGGAATTGGTACAAGGTTACACAAACAAATGGGGACAATCCATTCTTATCTTATCCTCTAATTCCCATGTAGCCTCCTCAGTGTCGTGGTTTCGCCAAACTACTATTATAGAAGATATAACTTTATTTCTTAAAGTTTGTTCTTCCCTATCTATTATCTGGACATGAACTTCTTTATACGTCAGATTTTTTTCTACTTGAATGTGCTCATAGGATATCGCATGCTTATAGTCGGGCTTGTATGGACGTAATACAAAAATGTGAAACACATTGTGGATGTGTTCAAATTCAAGCAGTAAAGCTACCTTGTACGCCACCTCGTCCACTTGCTTCAAAATTTTGAACGGTCCTATGACCCTCAGACTCAATTTCCCTTTCTTGCCGAATCGTATCTTCCCTTTCCAGGGAGACACTTTCAAAAATACGAAACTGCTAACTTTAAAGTCTTGGTCTTGACGATGAAAAATTGCGTATTTCTTCTGGCAATCTTAAGCTGCTACCAATCTGGCTCTTATTGTTGGCCGTTTGTTGAACTAATTCTGGTCCCAAAATTCGTCGTTCTCTAACTTTGTCCCAACACAATGGTGTTCTGAACTTTCTCCCGTAAAGAGCTTCGTACGATGGCATACCAATATTTACATGATAACTATTTTTGTAAGCAAATTCTACTAAGGGTAGGTGATCGTCCCAGTTCCCTTTGAAGTCCATCACTAAATCTCTAAGCATAACTTCTAGCGTTTGTATCGTTCTCTTAGTCCGTCCCTCAGTTTGGGGATGATAAGCAGTACTCAATCTCAACTGTGTTCCCATCCTCTCTAATAAGCTCTTCTAGAAATTTGACGTGAAGCGCGGATCTCGGTCGGAGAAAATTGACGTCAGCACTCCATGTCGTGATATGATTTCCTTTACGTACAAATTTGCTAACTGATTAAGGTTGAAGCGGATCTTGATTGGTAAAAAAATGTGATGTCTTCGTTAGTCGATCCACGATAACCCAAATGGCATCATATCCTTTTTGCGTGCTCGGGAGTCTCACCACAAAGTCCATTGTAATGTGCTACCATTTCCACAGGTTGAAGTAAACCGCTCGGTCTCTGGTGCTTTTTATTAAATCGTTGATACACATAAGGCATCTACTGATGTACTTTGCAACCTCTCGTTTCATATTGGGCCACCAATAGTTTTTTCGAAAATCTCGATACATTTTCATACTTCCTAGATGAACTGAATATGTCGTTGATGAGTGGGCTTATACCTATGATTTGGACATCGTTAAGGATTAATTCTTTGTTAACTTTAAGTATTTTTAGTGTCATTTTACTTGTTTGTGTGTTTGTGTTGTAGGAAACGACTTCGGAAGGTCAAAACATGAAAATTGGAGCTTAGTGGCATTTTTCGTAATTTTAGAAAAAGTACCCCTGCCGGGGCGGGGGTTTCCTAGTGTAAAAAGCCCACCGGGGCGGGGGTGTTGATAAGTTGGTTTTATACCTACTTATTCGGTATCTGTTACTTGAATTAGTTGCTTATTCTCATGTTTCTTAGTTACTTTTCATGCATTTTGTGTTTATTTTGTAGATCTTATGCTTGGGAACGATGTGAGTGACTATTGTTATGAAAACGCAAGGAAAAGCAATCCGGATATCGTTTAGGCTTTCATGTTCATTTCATGTTCTTGGCTTGGAACTTGGACTATGTTGTAGAGCTTCTTCTAAGCTTTTTGGAACATCTTAAATCATTCTAATCGGAGTTCGGATGCAAGACTTATGACCTTTGTACCAACGAACATTGAACGTCACTATTTTGGATGGCTATTTGCATAGCTGTCACTTACAATCTAATTACAGCCTTCATCCGTGAATTATTTCTCAATACTCAAAGAATAAAACTTCTAGAGCTCGTCGATATCTTCGATTTGATAGGTGGCAGGCCCCGTAACTCTTCCCGGATCAAAAGTTATGGCCATTTTACCAGAGGAAACTTCAGCAGAAAATGGACCGCGCGGGTGCGCGAATTTGTAGTGCATTTCCCACGCGGCCGCGCGCGACCCTGGAGCCAAAAAACGTGATTTTTTGGTTGAGCGCAGCCACGCCCAACTTCAGGCCAATTCCTGCGCAGCCGCATGAATTCGGGTGTTGACCAAAGCTGACTTTTCATTAAACAGTGCATTTGAAGCGTAATTTGGAGAGGGGTTCAATTAGGGCTTATATATTAGATGTATTTTCATTATGTAAGAGATTCCACCCCTTGGGGGCTCAAACTACTGCTATTTTCTTTCTTCAACTTGGAATAATTAGATTAGAGTAGTGATTTCTAGAGTTGATTAGATTGAAGACTTGAAGCGATTGGAAAGCATCGGAGATTCAACTTTGGATCAAGAGAACAGAAATGCACTACTATTCTCTATTCTTACTCTCTCTTTGATTCCTAATTGTATCTTATGATGTTTATTCAATATTTGGATGATAGCTTTAATTCAGTTATGATTTAAACACTATTTTGAGATTACAATGGAGTCTATGGATTAGTTTAATCTGATATATTTCATTGTTAATGTGACGCCCCCAAATTCGGGTCTCTTCCAACCCGACAGATGGTGCTACACGGTACTACTATTCATTCATTCATTCAATTGAATAGTCTTAGAAGGACTAATATAATTTCTATATATCCAAAATAATATTACATTTCCCAAGTTCTTTGTAACCCATTCGTTTGTTCTTATCATAATATTCAATATATTATAGACATTCAACTATTCTATTGCATAAGCAATCTAAGGGTTCGTCTTCACCTTGCCCTTGTCCTTTCCTGAGCCTTCGGTCCGCTCGATCTTAGCTGTGTTCATATGGTTCAAGCAAGAGTGAGCATGACTAGCTCAGCAAGTATTACGATTCTAATAAACAACATGCTTGAAACATAGAACTTATATATCTTTAGTAACTGAATAGTAGTTACGAAGTACTATCGATAATTCAAAATAGCACTTCTTTTCATTCAAAACGTTTTCCAACAACAATATTCAGTAGAATATCAACTAAGGCTCAAAACTATGAGCAGTTCATAATTTTTTTGAAAAGGACAACCCGACACTAAGTCAAGTAAGTTCAAAGATAGCTTACGAGCATACGGGTGATGATCAGCCCATAGTACTCTATGTTGATCAACACTACATTCATTAAACGTGTATACGTTTAAGTTGTGGCAACCTCACGTGCCTGTCGTTAAACGACAAAAACATTTTAGCATACTTGGTCTTCGATTGAAAACCACACCAATATAACTCGATAAACGTTAATCATGCTTAACAGAATCATAATATAAGTCTAGCCGAAAGAATTGGCTTAGACTTCATCATTAAAAACTTCATGCGAAAGAATATATGAATTACATAGCTTGTCCAGACTAAACTGGAACAAAGGTTAGAATACTTGCCTTCAGCGTCTGCTTACTGATTATAACACGTACACTTTAAGTCTCTAAGTCTCTATAGTAATGACAATATCACATAACACATTAGGTCATGAATGAACATACATAGACCCTAATATATCTTACCCTTCTTCTCAATGTAAATCCTTACTTAGATCTACTATTATGGGTTTTCGGCTTTCATTACGTCATTCACATTTCGTTCATCTTTGATTGATTATTAACTCTTAATCATCATACGTAAGTGTCTAACAATGTCTTAACAATGTCATGTTTATACCTTAGTTCATTACTATAAAGTTCCCTTTCATTCTGTACTTGTAATTATTCTTTAATGTCCATTGCCTAGGGTTGGACGCTGCGGCGACACCCATTACTCTTCTTCATCTCGTATTTACATGAAAGTTAGCGATACTGCATCCGGACATGGCGCTGCGGCGACACACTTAACTCATCATCTCGCGCTACATAAACAAGTTAGCGATGTGCTCAGACACCTTCATGTATCGGTATTTTGTGGCGCCACTCATTGGCCAGGTTGGCGCCCGATTACGTGCCTCGAGATAGTTTACAATTTCTGAAAATTTTACGAAACTCTCGGACTCGTAAGTTCTTCGTTATAAGTCCGAATTGGCTCGTTCAAAAGCCTACGCTTCACAAATTACACACTCTATGCGTTCATCCAAGAATTTTATCTATTTGAATTCGTTTGCTAAAATTTCACCTATTAGTTCATTTTTAACGAAAACGATAAACGTCCGTGAACGTTCAACGCTCGTTTCTTCGTTTTAAGTCAAAATTCCATCATTTTCGAGTCCGCAACTCTATAATGCCAAATATGACTTGTCTCCATCGAAAACCAACGTTTCCGACTTCAAACACAAAATACGACTTCCATTCCGAAAATTTCACGAATTCGACGATTATCGTCCTATCGTGTGAATTCTAGCAAAACTACATTCTTAATGATTCTAAATGGATTTTAACCAATATATGATCATTACAAGTTACTTATTACACCAACTTATAATCAAAGTAGGTTTTGACTTATTCTCATAAGTCAATGACTTATTTAACTTATGAACTACAATTCCTCATGCTTATGACTTATTATGAACTTAAATCCATCAATCAATGTTCTCATACTATATTCAACACACTAACATCATATGACAAACATATGATAAGTTCTTCATGATTCTATCAACTTATTAGAGTTCAAGTTGCTTATTAAACTTATTCGTCTTAAGTTCATTCATTAATAACTTATTATATGTTCTTAACAAATAATCCCCCTTCACTATCAATCCTATCATAGAAGAGATAAATATAAAAGATATGAGTCTTACCCTTGAAGACTATGACTTCAATTCACTTTGGAAAATCTACTAAAAGTTGAAGTGGCTTATAAGTGCTTAAGTGGCTTATTCTCTCTAACAATTAAGTTGCTTATCTTTGAGAGGAAAGTGTTGGATGAAATAACAACCAACAAAATAAATGAGGCTTGGTATTTATAGGTAATCCAAAGCTAGGGTATTATGGACTTTAAGCGATCCACCTCCTTTAATCCACCTCCTCAATTAACCTCCTTAACCTCCACCTCCTTACTATTCATTCCTTGCTCAACACAACACTTAGTCATCACACTAATTGTTTGCCCATCAAGTTTACCCATATCCTACTTGGATTGCTCCATGGATCACGGCTACTCATTGGGCTTGCTAATTAAATCTAGCTAATTCCTTATTGGGCTTGTACTACCATTGTTTGGACTCATAACTTATCAAACACTTGGGCTTGATTGTCACATTCTATTGTACTCCTTCCATTAGGCTAATAATCTTACAAGTCCATTACCTCTTATTAACCAACTTAACATATATACATCACATATAATCCGCGTATGCTAGCTCGTATATTAATTCGTAATATACTTTATTTCATTCTTCATACATATTAGTACAATACGTAGTATTATACTTACGTTCATTAACTCGTACAATGTATACACATCATACGATTACAACTTTCTTCCTTTACGATTATTAAACCTAACATTCACAAATTAAGTCCGCATGCAAAATATTACGTTTTCCATACTTAGGTTATTATTACATAATCCACATCACCTTGATATTATAACATTACGTATTTCTCGGAAGTTCAAAAATAATTCCCGAGCAGAAATCTATGAATAATGTTTTTCGGAAAGTTTCTCGGAAGGCTTTTATTTTCGTCTTAGAAATTCAAACACTTTAATTCTCCCACGTAGTTAAAATACTACGACATTCCAAAGTTTCTAGGTTATAGAACGACATTCATCTTATCCACACGTAATAATAATAAATAATATTATTTTATTTATTATTATAAGTATCTACAAAGGTTCGATTTTCTGGGGCATTACACTCTTTCTCCCTTATAAGGATTCTGTCCCAAGAATCTCGCTAAAAAAAATTACACAAATAAATGAAGGTAATTCTTTTTCATCATTTCGTATAACTCCCACGTTGCTTTTCCTACATCGTGGTTCTTCCATATCACCTTTACCGAAGGTATGAATTTATTTCGCAGAACTTGTTCTTTTCTACCAACAATTTGAATTGGCGTTTCCTTATACGTTAAGTCCTTCTCGACATGAATAGGCTCATATTCTATCACGTGCTTATAATCTGGCTTATAAGGACGTAACACGAATACGTGAAATACATTATGTATTCGTTCTAGGTCTGGAGGTAAAGCTATCATATAATCTACCTCCCCTACCCGTTTTAATACTTCAAAAGGTCCTATGAACCTTGGACTTAACTTTCCCTTCTTCCCAAAATGTATCTTTCCTTTCCAGGGAGATATTTTTAGGAATACGTACAAACCTACTTCAAACTCCCGATTCTCTCTATGCGGATCCGTAAACTTCTTCTGTTTGTCTTGAGCTGCTAGAAGACACATTTGTATCTTCTTGACAATGTCCGCTGTCTGTTGTACCAACTCTGGTCCCAACATTCAGCGTTCTCCAACCTCATCCCAATACAGTGGCGTTCTGCATTTCCTCCCATACAAAGCTTCGTAAGGCGGCATACCTATGCTTGCATGATAACTATTGTTATACGTAAACTCCACTAATGGTAGATGATCATCCCAACTACCCTTGAAATCCATGACGCAAGATCTCAACATATCTTCTAACGTCTGAATTATCCTCTCGCTCTATCCATCCGTTTGTGGATGATATGCCATACTCAGCTTTAACTGCGTTCCCAACTGCTCTTGTAGACTCCTCCAAAAGTTCGACGTGAATCGTGAATCACGATCTGACACAATCGATACAGGTACTCCATGCCTGGAGATTATTTCTTTAATATAGAGTAGCTAACTGGTCTAAGTTATACTTAACCCTAATTGGTAAAAAGTGAGCCGACTTCGTCAATCAGTCTACTATTACCCAGATCGCATCATACTCCTTCTGAGTAGTCGGAAGTCCTACCACAAAATCCATCGTGATATTCTCCCACTTCTACCCCGGGATTTCTAATGACTGTAGCAAGCCACTAGGTCGTTGATGTTCGACCGTAACTCTCTGACAAGTCAAGCACCTACTCACATATTCGACGATCTCTCTCTTCATGTTCGGCCACCAGAAACTCTGTTGAAGATCTTGATACATCTTAGTGTTACCAGGATGAATCAAAAACCTTGAACTATAAGCCTCTTGTAGAACCTGCTTCCTTAATTCCTTCTCATTCAGAACCCAAATTCTTCCTTCAAATCTTAATAACCCCTCGTTATCAAGACTGTACTTAGTTTCTTTTTTATTGGTTAATCGCTCCTTTGCTCGATCACACCCATCCGTTCTGAGCTGCACCTCTTTCATTCTTTCTACGATAGTAGATTGCATCTCTGTCGTAAAAAGTATCTACTCCGATTCACTTGGCAACTTCACTTCTATCTCCATCCTAGCCATCTCTGTTATTAACTCAGTTTGAGCCGTTAACATATACAACTTTTCCCAACCCTTTCTACTTAAGGCATCGGCAACTACATTGGCTTTTCCAGGGTGATACAGGATTTCACAGTTGTAATCCTTTATCAACTTCAGCCATCTCCTCTGCCTCATATTCAACTCCTTCTGTGTGAAGATATATTTAAGACTTTTGTGGTCCGTGTATATCTCACATTTTTTTCCATAAAGATAATGTCTCCATATTTTTTAGAGTAAAATCATCTGCGGCGAGTTCGGATCATGAGTAGGGTAAACTTTCTCATAATCCTTCAACTGCCTAGATGCATATGCAATGACCTTGCCATGCTGCATGAGCACGCAACCAAGTCCTCTATGCGAAGCATCGCTATAAACTACAAAATTTTCTGTGTCATCGGGCAATGACAAAACAAGCGCTTCACTCAATCTCTTCTTTAGTTCATGAAAAATGTCCTCGTACTTGTCAGTCCAAGCATATTTCACCGTCTTCCTTGTTAAGTTAGTCAATGGAGTAGCTATCTTCAAAAAATCCTGGTTGAATCTTCGATAGTAACCCGCTAATCCTAGGAAACTCCGTACCTCAGTCTGCGTTTTCGGTTGTTCACAATTCATCACGGCTTCCACCTTCGCTGGATCTACTGAAATTCCCTGATGGTCAATGACACGACCTAAAAACTGTACCTTCTCCAACCAAAATTCACACTTAGTGAATTTCGCATACAACTTCTCCTTTTTCAGTGTCTCTAACACTAATCTTAGGTGTTCAGCATGATCTTCTGGCATCTTAGAATAGACTAGAATATCATCTATAAACACCACGACGACTTGTCCAAATATTGTTTGAACACTCTGTTCATCATATCCGTGAATGCAGCTGGTGCATTTGTCAACCCAAACGACATCACCAGAAACTCGTAATGACCATAACGAGTCCTGAATGCTGTCTTTGGTACATCCTCCTTCCTAACCTTCAACTGATGATACCCCGTTCTTTAATCTATTTTAGAAAAATACTTATCCCCTTTCAACTGATCAAAGAGATCATCGATCATGGGCAATGGGTATTTATCCTTTATCGTTAACTTGTTTAACTCTCGATAGTCGATACACAGTCTTAATGATCCAACCTTCTTCTTGACAAACAGTACTGGTGCTCCCCACTACGAAACACTCGGTTGAATGTACTTCCTGTCTAACAGTTCTTGCAACTGCACCATCAACTCCTTCATCTCCACTCGCACCATACGATACGGTGCCACAGAAGCTGAGTCAAAAAGCTCACGGCACAATGTCTATCACAAATTCTATCTCCCTATCCCGGTGGAAGACACACAATTCACTCGAAAATACATCGATTTAATTCTCTCACTCACACAGTATTTGTTCCATGGTTGCTACCACTCTCTGGGTATCAACAACTTGACACAGATAACCTACGCATCCCTTTCTCAGTAATTTCCTAGTTTGTGTCATTGTTAGACAACACGAACGTCCCGGCGATCTATTACCATAAAATACTACCCGAGGTTGTTCTAACGTCCTCATGTTCCCACATTTATTTTGACAATCTATAATTTTCCCATGGTTTACTAACCAATCCATTCCAAGAATTACATCGAATTCTCCTAACTTTATCGATAACAAATCTACCGATAATTTACAACCCCGTATATCTACACAACAACTCTTATGAACATCTTCAACAGGAATTATTTCTTCGTTTGCTACCTTAATATTTAAAGGTATAGCAAACTTTTCGGGAAGTAATCCTAATCATCTAGCAAAATCGCATGCTATAAACGAACAAGTAGCACCCGAATCAAACAGCACGTACGCATTAATATCGTTGATCGAAATAATACCTGCGATGACGTCCCCTGATGTGACTGCATCTTGGACTATCATGTTAAAGGTATGACCCATCGGCCTACTCAAGTGCGCTGGTCCACTAATAGCTAACTTACCGCTATTAGCGCCCCGATTCCCGTAATGACAATATCACATAACACATTAGGTCATGAATGAACATACATAGACCCTAATATA
This sequence comes from Panax quinquefolius, assembly GCA_020205615.1. NCBI lineage: Eukaryota > Viridiplantae > Streptophyta > Magnoliopsida > Apiales > Araliaceae > Panax > Panax quinquefolius. Next base: position 108,990,691 of record CM035154.1, on the reverse strand, counting down.
TCTTACCCTTCTTCTCAACGTAAATCCTGACTTAGATCTACTATTATAAGTCCAAATTGGCTCATTCAAAAGACTACGGATCACAAATTACATACTCTATGCATTCATGCAAGAATTTTATCTATTTGACTTCGTTTGCTAAAATTTCACCTATTAGTTCATTTTTAAAGAAAACGATAAATGTCCGTGAACGTTCAACGCTCGTTTCTTCGTTCTAAGTCGGAATTCGTTCATTTTTGAGTCTGCAACTCTATAATGCCAAATATGACTTGTCTCCATCGAAAACTAACGTTTCTGACTTCAAACACAAAATACGACTTCCATTCCGAAAATTTCACGAATTCGACGATTATCGTCCAATCGTGTGAATTCCAGCAAAACTACATTCTTAATGATTCTAAATGGATTTTAACCAACATATGATCATTACAAGTTACTTATTACACCATCTTATAATCAAAGTAGGTTTTGACTTCTTCTCATAAGTCAATGACTTATTTAACTTATGAACTACAATTCCTCATGCTTATGACTTACTATGAACTTAAGTCCATCAATCAATGTTCTCATACTATATTCAACATACTAACATCATATGACAAACATTGATAAGTTATTCTTAATTCTATCAACTTATTAGAGTTCAAGTTGCTTATTCAACTTATTCGGCTTAAGTTCATTCATTAATAACTTATTACACGTTCTTAACAAACAATCCCCCTTCTCTATCAATCCTATCATAGAAGAGATAAAGATAAAAGATATGAGTCTTACCCTTGAAGACTATGACTTCAATTAACTTTGGAAAATCTAGCAAAAGTTGAAGTGGCTTATAAGTGCTTAAGTAGCTTATTCTCTCTAACAATTAAGTTGCTTATCTTTGAAAGGAAAGTGTTGGATGAAATAACAACTAACAAAATAAATGAGGCTTGGTATTTATAGGCAATTCAAAGCTAGGGTATTATGGACTTTAAGCCATCCACCTCCTTTAATCCACCTCCTCAATTAACCTCCTTAACCTCCACCTCCTTACTATTCATTCCTTGCTCAACACAACACTTGGTCATCACACTAATTATTTGCCCATCAAGTTTACCCATATCATACTTGGATTGCTCCATGGATCATGGCTTCTCATTGGGCTTGCTAATTAAATCTAGCTAATTCCTTATTGGGCTTGTACTACCATAGTTTGGACAAATAACTTATCAAACAGTTGGGCTTGATTGTCACATTCTACTTGACTCCTTGCATTCGGCTAATAATCTTACAAGTCCATTACCTCTTATTAACCAACTTAACATATATACATCACGTATAATCCTCGTATGCTAGCTCGTATATTAATTCGTAATATACGTTATTTCATTCTTCATACATATTAGTACAATACATAGTATTATACTTACGTTCATTACCTCGTACAATGTATACACATCATACAATTACAACTTTCTTCCTTTACGATTATTAAACTTAACGTTCCCAAATTAAGTCCACATGCGAAATATTACGTTTTCCATACTTAGGTTATTATTACATAATCCATATCACCTTGATATTAAAACATTACGTATTTCTCGGAAGTTCAAAAATAATTCTTGAGCAGAAATCTATGAATAGTGTTTTTCATAAAATTTCTCGGAAAGCTTTTATTTTCGTCTTAGAAATTCAAACACTTTAATTCTCCCACGTAGTTAAAATACTACGACATTCCAACGTTTCTAGGTTATAGATCCACACGTAATAATAATAAATAATAATATTTTATTCATTATTAAAAGTATCTACAAAGGTTCGATTTTCTGGGGCGTTACAGTTAACCTTATTAATTGTTATGGGATTGTCGATTAAGATTCATGTTTGCTTGCTTAGTTGATTGGCCATCAATTACTGCGATAATTCATATGGACTTGAGAGATGAAATATGGATTAGGATATGATCTTAATTGCTTTTGTTTGTATATTCTATAATGTGATAGGATGTATGATGTGTGTTTAGGATAGACATATATCGAAGTACCATTCGTAGTCAATCGAGAACTTGGGCTTAAATCCTAATTATTTGTAAATCACATAGACATATAGTGGTTTAGGTAATGTGGGTGTTCATGCGTATTCTATCAGCTGTGGATTATATGTGATATGGGTATGGTACATTGAGAGATGGTTATACCTTACTTTCGTGTTCTTAACTAACAATTCAGTACAATTAGTTTGGCTTAACATGAAATGTATGGGTTTGAATGAGTCAATAGATGAATTTGTGATCTCAAGTCTTCATTCTCTAGTCTCACTCTAGGAATAATTAGGTTTATTTAATTTTGTAGTTTTCATCACTATATAATATCATTCGTTTAAATAAGACTGAAATGGTTATGGGCTAGTGCTTGGTGAACTTTATTAGTTAATTCTCCGTGGGAACGATACTTTACTTACTCTTTATTACTTGTTGACCGTGTATACTTGCACGCATATATTGATCGGTAAAACGACCAACAAGTTTTTGGCGCCGTTGCCGGGGAATTAGCTTAATAAATTTTTGCCAACAATAATTTCAATCAAATTGGTCTTAATTTAAATATTTTTATTCTGTTTTAATTATCTTCTTATATTTTTCTCTTTTCAGGTACCATGGGTGACTTTTCTTATCAATGGCCTTTTGCAAATAAGACTCCACTAAGGGACATAAGCACTAAGGGACTCAATTTATTTTCTTAATTGTCAGCACAAATTGCAACACTTTCGGAGAGGTTGGATATTCTTGTAGCCCAACACACTCGAGAGATAGTAGTTATATGTGAATACTGTGCTGGCGACCATCTGAGTTATCAGTACAACATCAACGTTGGACAAGTGCAGTTTGGGGGTGATCACTTCAACAACGATGTTTATCTTGATTGTCAACAAGGTTTGGGGTATCACCCAGATTATGAACGGGGTTATAACTATCAAGATCAATACTACATCTCAAGTTCAACATATCCATCAAATTTCTCATATCCACCTCCAGTGCAACAAGAAAAAAATTCAGAGTTGAAGGAATTCATGTCAAAAAGCATAGCAGACCATGAAGAGATGATGATGAGTCAGGAGTTATCAATCCAAAATCTTAACAGACAGATGGAACAACTCATTAACTCCTCAATGAATGGTTCTCAACACATGGATTTCGAAACTGAACAAGATAATTCAAGATTGGAGGATTTGTGGTTCAAGTTTGTAGCGTCAACTGAGGAGAATATGATTGAGCAAGCGAGGTCAATTTGGAATCTTCAGAATCAGATGGATCAAATGTTCGAAGCCTTTAACAATTGCCCTCCAAACAATTGGTGCTATGACATGGACGATTTAAACCGATGGAGAGCGTAGTGTACATGCTAATCGAATGAACTCGAAAGGAGTGGACATTGAGGAGACAACTAGGGGTATGGAAAATGAAGAACATGAGCTGACTTATATAATACCCCAAGTTCCTTCTCAGTTAGAGTTGAAAAATTCAGTGAACTTTGCACACCCATGTCCCCTTGGTAGTCACATCCAAAGCAAGAATTTCTGCGATAATAGAAATCTAAAGAAAGAATTCAGTTATGAGGCCTCTTACAAACCATGGTGGGCTGAGGAAGAGATAATAGAAGAAGAAAAGTATATTGTATCTTTCATGTCTCAATGCAAAAATCTATTCACAGATACAACGGGAGAAGTAGCTGGCGATGCAATAGAAATGGAGACATCAGGTACAGGAAATATGCTAGGTTGTTTAAATTCACAGACACGCAAGATGGGGAACTTACCTACGCACATAGCAGTTCTAATGAACGGAGGGTTCCTAGCTTATCATAGAGGAATTGGATAATGGTGTCAAGAAAAGAGTCCAGCTAACGGACTATAAACCGAGCGCTCGATGGGAGGCACCCCATCCAATCTTTCTCCCTCCTTGTTTAATTCTTATTTACATTTCTATATTTAGTAGATGTTAGATAGTGGTAAGTCTTAATAATAGTTTTATTATTTCTCTTCTCAGGTTCAATCCAATTGCTATAAGCATTCAGGATCAAATAGAAGTCAAACAAAAACTGAAAGTCGCCAGAGTATAGTGGTGGTCGCATATGGCGCGCTTCAACTACAAGCAAACACACATGGCGGTCGCGCATATAGCTCAGTCATAGAAAAAAATTGCTAAATTTTTAGAATTTCTGACTCAAGCATTCGGACAGTTAGAAGCCCACACTCAGTTTCCAACTATAGAATATCTCAAACTTAGCCATCGCTTGATATATAATCGGATTATAAGGAGGTGAATGGAGATGACATTTCCACTTAGGGGAGTATTCTTTCACTTTTAATTACAATGAGGGGGCATTGTTTATTTTAAGTTTGGGGGTATTGGGTTGTAATGAGTAGTTGTTGCATATATTTAGTTGCATATAGTTTGATTGCATGTTTAAGTTGCATAGTAGGGGTATTTTTGTATCTTTGTAGTTAAATTCTACATGAATTTTTTTTGTTTGTTTTTAGTTTTCTTTTGTCTTGTTTACTTAGTATGTGTTTAGTTGCATAACATTGCATAATCCCAGGCTTCTAGTTAGTTGAATTCTAATTTGGCCAATGATGACATAGAAATTTGATAGATTTTTGAACTTGGTTGATATCTTGAGCTTAGTTATAATTTTATACATGATATAATTCATGCTTGCTGTTTAGTTGTTCCCAGGTAGCACGACAATGTTCCTATTTGCTTGTTGGTTAAGATTATCATGCTTATCTGTTGAGAGGAAAATGTTATTTTTTAATGATAGAATTGTGTAGGAAGTGAGTAATGACTATGAAGACACTTAAACTCAAGTTTTGGGAACGCATGGGTATGCTTACTTTATATAAAAAAAAAAGAGAAAAAGAAAATATAAAAAAAAGAAGAGAAAAAAATTGAATAATTACCGTGGCTAGACTTGTTTCGGGGCCTTTGTTACTTGAGTAAGTACGCTCGAGGGGATTGTCTCTACACCTAGCGCCCTAAGGTCTTAATGGTTTGGGAGTCGTTGGTTGAAAGCTCGCTAAGGGGTAGCACTGTTAGCCTAATGGAATGAGACATTGCACTGTCATGGGAAATATATAAAAAAATTAATAAACACCGCGGGAAAGTGCGAAAATCTCCCTCGTGAGTAAAAATAAAGCAGAATAAACCCATTGTTGAACCTTAATTTGTATTGATGTGTTGGAGTAGTTGATGTCTCATTAGTATATGCAGTTCTTGATTTAAACTTCAATTTTCTGTCTTAAGCAATTTAGCATGTGGTATCTTCACCTTTGTTAAGCTTATCTATGAACACATCACACACACACAACATCTTTATAGTAGGTTAGGATTATATGATTATATATCATTATGCCTTTAGCTTAGTTTGATGCTTTGTTCTTGGATCTTGATATTTCTCTGAGGAATATCTTATTGGAATTCTTAATATGGCTGGAAATTTGAGGATTCATTGTCACAGTAGCGTAGCTTGCATAGCATGTAGATTGCATTATATTATGTTGCTTGGGGACAAGCAACGATTTAAGTTTGGGGGTATTTGATAAGTTGGTTTTATACCTACATATTCGGTATCTGTTACTTGAATTAGTTGTTTATTCTCATGTATCTTAGTTACTTTTAATGATTTTGTGTTTATTTTGTAGATCTTATGCTTGGGAACGATGTGAGCAACTATTGGTATGAAAACGCAAGGAAAAGCAATCCGGACATCGTTTAGGCTTTCATGTTCATTTTATGTTCTTGGCTTGGAACTTGGACTATGTTGTAGATCTTCTTCTAAGCTTTCCGGAACATCTTAAATCATTCTAATTGGAGTTCGGATGCAAGAGTTATGACCTTTGTACCAACGAACATTGAACATCACTGTTTCGGATGGCCATTTGCATAGCTGTCACTTAGAATCTAATTTCAGCCTTCACCCGTGCATTATTTCTCAATACTCAAAGAATAAAACTTGTAGAGCTCGTCGATATCTTCGATTTGATAGGTGGCAGGCCCCGTAACTCTTCCCGGATCAAACGTTATGGCCATTTTACCAGAGGACACTACAGCAGAAAATGGACCGCGCGGGTGCGCGAATTTGTAGTGCATTTCCCACGCGGCCGTGCGCGACCCTGGAACCAAAAAACATGATTTTTCGCTTGAGCACGGCAGCGTCCAACTTCAGGCCAATTCCTGCGCAGCTGCGCGACTTCGGGTGTTGACCAAAGCTGACTTTTCATAAATAGTGCAATTGAAGCGTAATTTGGAGAGGGGTTCAATTAGGGCTTATATATTAGACGTATTTTCATTATGTAAGAGATTCCACCCCTTGGGGGCTCAAACTACTGCTATTTTCTTTCTTCAACTTGGAATAATTAGATTAGAGTAGTGATTTCTAGAGTTGATTAGATTAAAGACTTGAAGCGATTGGAAAGCATTGGAGATTCAACCTTGGATCAAGAGAACAGATTTGCACTACCATTCTCTATTCTTACTCTCTCTTTGATTCCTAATTGTATCTTGTGATGTTTATTCAATATATGGATGATAGCTTTAATTCAATTATGATTTACACACTATTCTGAGATTACAATGGAGTCTATAGATTAGTTTAATCTGATATATTTCATTGTTAACCTTATTGATTGTTATGGGATTGTCGACTAAGATTCATGCTTGCTTGCTTAGTTGATTGGCCATCAATTACTACGATAATTCATATGGACTTGAGAGATGAAGTATGGATTAGGATCTGATCTTAATTGCTTTTGATTGTATATTCTATATTGTGATAGGATGTATGATGTGTGTTTAGGATAGACATATACCGAAGCACCATTCGCAGTCAATCGAGAACTTGGGCTTAAACCCTAATTATTTATAAATCACATAGACATATAGTGGTTTAGGTAATGTGGGTGTTCATGTGTATTCTATCAGCTGTGGATTATATGTGATATGGGTATGGTACATTGAGAGATGGTTATACCGTACTTTCGTATTCTTGACTAACAATTCAGTACAATTAGTTTTGCTTAGCATGAAATGTATGGGTTTGAATGAGTCAATAGATGAAATTGTGATCTCAGGTCTTCATTATCTAGTCTCACTCTATGAATAATTAGGTTTATTTAATTTTATAGTTTTCATCACTATTTAATATCATTCGTTTAAATAAGACTGAAATGGTTATGGGCTAGTGCTTGGTGAACTTTATTAGTTAATTCTCCGTGGGAACAATACTTTACTTACTCTTTATTACTTGTTGACCGTGTATACTTGCACACATATATTGATCGGTAAAACGACCAACAGGTGTCGGGAAGAAAAAGGATTTTTCATAATTTGAGTTCAAGAAGGATTGGTTTGAGCAGTTTGTTTTAAGGACTTTAAGGACTCTAAAAGACACATGAGGAGACATATAAAAGGAGAAGAATCATAAGGATTAATGGGAGGATTCTGTTAGTTCCCAGTAGGCACAATAGATCTAGAAGGGGGGGGGGTTGAATAGATCCTTTTACTTTCAAATACTTTTCTGGTTTATTTTGTATTGCTAATAATTTAGTATGTGACAAACATAAGAATCTTTTCAAGCACAGCGGAATAAGTAAAAGTTCCCCTTCATTGATATATTCATAATCATACATACATTGTTCGTAGAGTTAGTTCAGTGGTAAGCAGTTAAAACATATATAGCAGTTATAGTAGTTATTGTACATAATGTAAATGACATAAAGTAAAAGACACAAGGGGTTTTAAGTGGTTCAGAGACTCAAGCTCCTAATCCACTCTTCTGCTTTCAACTAGCAGGATTTCCACTAAGAAAGGGCAGCACCCTGAATCACTAAGATTCCTTCAAGGCCAGCAGCCTTGGGACTTCAGTTCACTAAGAACTCTTCAAGGCCAGTAGCCTTAGAACGTCTCTAGTTCCCTAGGAACTCTTAAAGCCCAGCAGGCTTGGAACTTCATTTAGCCCCTCCGGACAAGGACCCCTCAAGCCCTGGCTTCTTGTTGTTGAGGTTGTTGTTGTTGTTGGTGTTGTTGGTGCTGAGCTGCTAAGATGTCATTAAGCTCTGAACATCTTTTGTACTTAGCAGCTTAGTATAATCCTCTTTACATTCAGCTTCGAGTCCGGACCACATCTTCTCTGGTGCAGCTGATCTTTTCTCTTTTCTGCTTATCTTCATCTGGTATCAGCTGTGCACCATCACCATTTGGGTTTGCTAAGTCTCTGTGCTTTTAGTAGACTTTGTTTGGCACTTAGCAAACCCTGAACCCTTCTTGAATACTTTGCAGACATGGTTCTGCACTTGTTCACTTTTAGCTTTCGGTTCATGGCGATTCGTAGAGTGGCTCTCTTGATCTTCCTTATACTCAGCCACTTTCCTGAATGCTATCTTCTTGGCCTTCTCGGCTCTCAGCTTGTCTGCCATCTTTAGTGGCATTCTCATCTTTATTGAGTGAAGCTTTTATCTGTTTGAGTCCTTCTTCAAAGTTGCTTCACTTCCACCTTGGTAGTCTCACTGTCACTGAGACTTGTTCTATTGATCTTTGGTGGAACTCGTAGATTCAAAAATAGCATTCACCAACTCAACGATTTTGCAACTTCACAATCATCAACAACTCTTGATCTTTGAAGCTCTGTTTATTTATACTACTTCCTAATCTTCCCTTTGGAAAGTAGTCGTTGAAGGTTATTCAAATTGCTTTGCAGATCTCGAGTTATTTGGTGCAGACTGCAGATGTGACATGACATCTTTTTTTGACTTCTTGACACTACAGTCTACTGTTTTACCTACCCTGTCAGATATGTCACTTTGATATCTTGGGCAGGTCGAAGACTTTATTTCAGAGGTTGTCCTTGCATCGATGCTCTCAATAAGCTTTTGTCCGAATATTACCCTTCAGATTGAACCGTTGCCAATGCTTCAGTCTTCAGGTAATCGAACTCTACATTTCTGATGTATGTCTTCATGGACCTGATCGTAGTGTCTTGTTGATAGGTAGAAGCAACACTATGATCTTGAGGAGTGTTCACTTGGTCTTTAGTGTAGAACACCTCTTTGTTTTCTAGTGCAGTGCTTCAACACTTCTATTTGCCTTGACTGTTCTCAAACACTGATGGCTTGACTTCTTGCTCTGGTCCCTTCTGAATAATAAGACACTTCATATTTATGGCGTGTCCAGCTCGCTTTCTTCTTGTGATCTCCCGTTCACTTATCATCAATGGACTGACCCAATGCTTAATCACTTTAGCCTTGTTATTCAGAGGCTGACCAGTATCTTTGTGTATACTCCATCAGTTTCTTCTTTGTTTGGCAAACACTACGATTCTAATTACTTTCAGGATCGTTGTCATCTTTCTTCTTGACATCTGCGTGTCTTTGACTTTCCTTAGTCAACCATCAAGTCTTCTTATGATCATCTTGTGGAAGGCTTTACCTTGAATAGCTTCTCAACTCAACTGGATCTTCGATTTAGTTGATGCTTAGATCTTCTATTAGCTTGCATGCCATTCGTTGAGTGCTCTCTCGCTTCCTTCAAGTGAGATGTATCTTTGCATTACCAACCAGAGGCTTCATTCCTTTGGATATTCTGGGAGTGCTGAATTGTTGAGAATCGTGTTTGCTCTATGATTCTATCGTGGCCTTGTGAGCACATCATTAAGGTCTTAGCTCTTGCATTCAATGATTCAACTTTTCTACCGTAAGAATACTACGACTTTGAGATCAGATCTTGATACTACGATTTGTCTTCATCTGATCTTGCTCGACTACAATCTTTGCCTTTGATACGATTAGTAGACTCTACGATTTTGAGTGCAGTCTATGATTCTTGAATTGGCTTTAACATTAGTAGACTCTATGACTCTGAGTGTAGTCTACGATTCTCGACTTGCTTTCGCAGATGCTCAGTCGGCTCGTAGGCAGGCCGTCTCTACGATTCTGAACATGACTTCGTCAGCAGACTACGGCCCTGAGGAAGTTCTCCTCGACAAACTATGATCCTTCCTCATCTCTCTTGGAAGTCTACGAACTCTGAGATCTACTATCTAGCAGACTGTAATTCTGCCTCGATAGCTCTCGAGTTTTCCTTGACTCTCCTAGCAGACTACGATTTCTGGTGTAGTGCTCGACGATCAGACAAGCCTATCTATTGCATTATAAGATCAACCTAACATGCTTGATCTTACTATATTTATAGTCCTTGTACATCATTTCTTTTTAAGGACTTTTCAAAGCTGTTTTGCTTAAGTAGGATCAACCTAACACATTTAATCAATTCATTCTAAGTCCTTGTACATATATTTCTATTATCTATCAAAGGACTTTATTGCTTTTCTTAATGCAAGCATACTTGCATATTCATTCATATATATACATATCATAATCAAATCATATGTAAATAGGAATATCATTCACATGCATATTCCTGACAATCTCCCCCTATTTGATTATGACAAAAACAATAAGTGCATATGCATGTTATGAATGAATCTTATATACAGTGAGTTGATGTATTTCTAAAATAGATAATCATGAATGTCATTTATAATAATATAGAATTTAATACACTATGACAATTTACATCCTGGATCCAGAACATACCTAACTAGTTAGAGATGTACCACTTTGGCTCCATGTATGTTTCCAGGATGTCTGTTGATCAGCTATTCATCTGTTTGATTCCATTGCTCCTGCTCCTCCTAGGATGTGGAGCTATTCCTTTCTTTTTTTTTCTGGTTCTGGCTCTGGCTCCGGCTCCCCCTCAGCCTTAGGCTCATCATCCTTTGGCTCCCCCTCGAATGATGAACTATCTTCTTGTTCTGCTTTCTTCTTCTTTATCTTCCTTTCTTATTTGCTCCTGCTCTCCTTGCCTTTTCTGGAATGCCTTTTACTCCGCCTCTTTCTATACCTCTTTTTCTTCCCCTTTTTGTCATTAATCATTTGGGAGAGCTGCTTCATGTTGGACATAAGCTGCTCCATCAGATAGGAGGCATTACCGACTTCAATCTTGAGTTCTTGTTGGCTTAACTCAAGTTGCATAGAGAATGACTGATTTACATTGTCAATCTTGTCAGAGAGGGCTTGTAGTTGCTCTTCATTGGCTTTCTGAGCTCGTAGTGCATCTTCCTTCTGATCATTTAAGGCCTTTAGATAGATGTGATCTCTATCTTTGATTTTGAGAGATACATCAGCCATAGTTGCTTGGAGTCTATCTTGAACTGAATTATCTCCAGCTGCTGTCACACTCTTTGATTCTTCATGGATTAAAGATATCTTCTCAATCATTTCATCAGAGTTTTTCATTAGCTCTTGCTCCATAGAAACATCGTCATTTGGTTGGGCAGTCTCTTGCTGAACACCAGATTGGACTCTACGATCTTCATCATTGGATATATTTTCGAAAGTGTTGACAATCTGAAAGATTGTTGAGTACCAATCGTGGGAGGATGTAGGAATGTCAGATAGTTGTGCTTGGTCAGATAGAGACATCTGAATCTGGACTTGATCATCATCAGTGGTAGAGTGAACAGAATCTACTATCAATGTCTTCGCCATATTCCTTTTTCCATCAGAGTCCACTCTACGATCATAAGGAATATAATAATTTTCAGCATGTCGGTAGATCTTATAGTGGGGCTTGTCGTTGATCATCATGGTTGCAAACTTCTTAACCATGGGGAAATTTTGTGACACCAGTTCCAAATTTGGAAACTGAGAGTAGCACTAGCTGAAGTAACTCTCATCTCTCTTACTGTGTACTTTTAGCCAAGGCATCCAAGGAAAGAACCACCTCATCAGAAGGTCTTCAGAATTGTACAGTATAGTTATGCAATCTAACTCTATATTTTTCCAGTTATGAAGCACTTCATCTGTAGTCATCCTTACAACTCGAAGTTGTTCATTTCCATGATTTATCCATCTTGCTGCTGGCTTTGCTGGTGGCTCATCAAAGACTTCCACTACAAATCTTCTGCTAATTTTGGCCGGAGAGAGAACAGGATAGTATTCTAGTTCCTCAGATTCCTGATGTGCAGAATCAGAATCTTTTTCTATCTCTTCCCTTTTTGAGCTTGAAGTTAACTGATTTTTTTCATCAGATTCATCAATGAATTCTTCTTGTTTAATTTCATTTTCAGAACCTTCTTCAGCAGTATCTTCCTTGGATTCATCACTAGTTCCATCTTCAGCACTTTCTTCATCAGATTCATTATCACTTACTTCAATGACTGCAGTAGTATGATCATTTCTCTCGTTAGAGGAAAATTTAGCCAGTAGTCTGTAGCTCTTCCTCCTCCTTGGAGGTTCAGCTATGGGTGAATCAGATTCTTCTTCTTCTTTAGACTCTGAAGCCTTGGAGTTAACAGGCAAGCTTCCTTGATTTTCATCATTGACAGGGGCAGGTGATTCTTTTTTGAATTCATCATCTTTTGAGTCATCATGAGGGCTTGTTGGAACACTTGCATTTGGAGATCCAAATAGGTCATTTTGCAGCTTCTCTTCAACTTCAAAGTGAGTACTCTGAGAATTGGCCATAGGACTTGAATATTCTTCTTCATCACTAGAGTTTACATCTTCTTTCATGGATCTAGCTCCACCTTCATTGCTGGATCTGATCTCCGGGGATTCAGTCTTGAGATCATTAGTTTCCTTTTCTTCTTTTGACTCTACGTTTTCTTCTTTGTTAGATGTGCTTCCTTGGGGAACTGGAACTAATTTCTTCATCCCTTTTGCTTTCTTCTTGGGTGGTTCTTGAAGCAGTCTGTTCCTTCTTCTTCTTTTTGGATGTTCAACAGTTGATGCTAATTTTTCTTCTGCTTCTTGTATTTTCTTATCAGTGGGGACATAGCTTGACAAAGCCTTAGCATTCTTCATATTCTTAGGCTTCTTGCTTGCTGGTGTGGCAGTAACTGATGTCGAGTCACCAGACTCAAATCTTTCTTATAAGACCCCAACTTATTATTAAATAAAATTGAATTTCCTCTATTTATTATTTTGAAATAGTAAGGGTTGATTTGATTAATGTGGTTAGTTATGGGTAAAATGCGCAAATATTTTAAATAAACAAGTGGTTATAAAATATTCTTTGTTGTCGGGGAATATTCTTTTCGTCGACATCTTGTGGGAATATTCGTACACAAATAAGTGAATTGTGTGGGCCCCATAATGGAAAGCGATTGGATGAAGAAAACGACAAATATAAGTTGTTTATAAATAGCGGCGTAGTTGTTACCATTAATACTGTTGGAATACCAGGTGGTTAAAGCATAGTAGCACACGGTATTGCACCAATTATTGATTCTTACGTAAGAAGGCACTACTCAATAATTGTTACAGTAGTTACTGTTCAATATTTTATTTTATTGATTCATTAATTGCTATGTTGATATTTTACATTATTGTTGTTTCAATAATTGTCACTACACAATATTTTCATTATCAGATCAATAATTCATATTATTTGAATAATATTATTAGATAACAATATTGGCAATGTCTAGAAAGTTCTGTCTAAGGAGAGGTTTGGTCACCTAATTGCGCGCCAATAAGAAGAAATCCTTATTAGAAAGCCCCCTCTTTCCTTGGAACGGCCTGGTTGTCGGTATTGTGATTCTGTAATATTATTTGTTAATAATTAATTATTGATTATTATGATAAGGAAAATATTCATTTTATGTGGATATAGATGGAGAAAATATTTAATGTGACAATTGTTGAAAATTGATATTTTATCTTTTTTGATAAAATAATTCCTTTAAATATATTATTATATTTTAATAATATAATAATAGTGATATTTTTACAATGAATGTGGGATATATGAATAAATAAGGAGGAAGAGTATTTTTGTCACTAAAAATTGTTTAAAACATGTTAAACATGTTTGTGGGCTCATTTCTTGACTGAATTTGATTATAGCCTATAAAATCGTCCGTATATGAATTTCAGTCAATTTCTGTTTGGAATGTGGAAAACCTTTCTTCTGCAAGGTTGTAGATAATGGAATTTCCTATGGAAAAGACATTAGGTTTGAATTTTTCTGATAAAAGGGCTATTTATTATGAATTATTGAAGTTCCGAAGTTTTAAAATAATTAATTTTTGAAAGTTTTAATTATTTTTAATTAGAAAAACGTTTTTTGTAAGTTTTGTGAGGTGGGCTACTTGGTGGCTGATGTTTTGGGCAAAATAAGGGTGCGTAGGAAATTTAAAAAAATATATATTAATATTTTATTAAATTTTCTGCTTTGGTGTTCTAAGCATTTTCCTATAAATAAGGTGCTTAGGTTAGAATTGAAAATCACACCAGAAACTGAAGTTTTCTCTCTCTATATTATCGAGCGTATTCTTGTGAGTATTTTGATACTTTGAGTGTTGCTATACGGTGCAAGTTTCTTCAGCGTTAAATCTGATATTCCAGCCAGAAGTACTATTCTTTTCGAGGTAAGGGATATTATTTTTTTAAAATGATATTATTTCTTCTAATATCATTATGCCAGATTATTGGTAAGATTTTTCTTGTGAAATTCTTGTCTTTTAGTGTTGGGGTTACTATTCACATATACGTTACCATTCACGTATACGACACTATTCACGAAAACGACACTATTCACATAAAAATTAATTTTTCATTTTTTGTCCAAAATATCTATTATGGATACTAGCTTTGATTATATCCATGTTTTGATCATTCTTGAATTTTACTTCACTATGGTTATTTATGAAGTATTTTTGAACTTGGACGGTTTAAAGTACGAATCCTTATTATTTGTTCTTTTGTTTCACTGGATTCATTTTCTTTAAAATATTTTTCATCATCCTCAATCCTAAATGATGATATTACTGAATATCTTTGGCCTGTAGTGCAAAGATGGTTGATTTTCTTATGAATATCTTTGGCACAGTAGTGCAAAGATGTACAGTGTTGAGATGAACATGGCCGAGTGATGAATATCTTTGGCTCAGTAAAAAGATGAATATTTGATTCAAGATGTATATTGATTGATGTTACAGGATAAAATATTAATGATGGACTTTTAAATTCATAGATAATAGTAGATTTCATTCTCTACGTAACTCATCTATGAATTATTATTTCATTTGCGAATATTGATCTCGAAACACGTTGTCTATTGTATTTTATCAGATTTTTCCCTGTTGAAGACTAACGATAATTTGTTCTATATTATCTTAGTCATAATATTCTTTACTGGGATAGTTGAGCTCACCCATTTCCTTTTTGTTCCATTTTTCTTCTGAGGAGGCGAGAATGTAGCGAGTTCTAGTCGGGATATGGAATGATGGTTCTAGAGAGTTGTTTTAGTAGTCCTTACCAGTTTTATAAAATAATGTACCAATAATTGTAATGAGGACTTATTTGGGTGTGAATATTTTCTAGATGGCAATATTTGTATTTAAACTCATAGTTTATATGTTGTATTAATAAAGTTGTAGTTGTTTCTGTACCATGTTATTGACGACTCAAAATGGGTGATGTATACTTATTTTGGGGGCGTCACATTTCTTCCTCCTTTGCCTTTCTCTTCTTTGCAGAGATCTTTCTGCTGCTTCCTACTGTTGTTAACCTTCTATTCTCATTTGGGTTTTTCTTCCAATTTACGAACAATTGTGGAGACATTACCTTATGAACATTAAGAATTTCGCCATCATCATCTTTGATTTTATCTTTCAACTTTTTTTTTCAAGATGATACTTAAGAATCTCCCATGAAAAACCTTTGTGAGTGGTTTTTCAGTTAATCTTTTCTTTTCTTCCTTATCCAGCCACTTAGACATATGATCAAGGTGATGACTCCAAAGTTGATGTGTTCCTTCGGGACTATGGCGGGATATGATCTTGATTGTTGGTCAATCACAAGATTATCATGTATGCGGTGTCTTCAAGATAAGATACATTTCCCCATGATTTTAGCAAGGAACTCAAATTCTTCAGGAAACTCTTTTTTCTTCATGTCCTTCAGACTAGGGTTTCTTCTATACTGCATAATCTGCTTAGCTTTTTCTGTGTCGATCTCCTCCAAGCTTTTTAGATTTCGGTCAGGAAGGCCTAAGCATTGATTGATGTCAGAAGAGTTTAGCTTCAGAATCTGACCCTTAACCTTGGTGGAGAGGATTCCAGAATTTATGGTTACGTTTGAATGAAACTCCTTGACTAGGTCACCATATATTCGTGTGTTTTCCTTAAGACATTCTGAGAACCCGACCTTCCTCACAAGTTCAAGAATATCCCTGAACTTCTTCTCGGATTTTCCGAACGTCTTGGTTCCTAGCTGAATTCCAGTGATTACTCTTCAATCTGCCATTTGAGGAGTTTGAAGAATATGGGTGTTGGTTTAAAGAAGTCTTGTGAGAGATAGTAGACTGTGATATAGGTAAGGATTTGGAGGGTTAATGGATTCAAGAAGTGAACAGGCTTTTAGGGTTTGAAAATGAGAGGGAAGAAGTTTTGATAGTTTCTAACAACTGTTTATAGATTTTAAATTTGTCTTTAAGAAAGTTTCTTCTATCCCTGCAAACGCTGTGATGTGTCACCCAGTAATTGGTTGCACGATACCCAGTAACAAGCTGTAACTCCCTAGTAACTTGCTAATTAGCTGTCTCTTTTAGAAGAGTGGACGTTTGATTGACGTGGATTGACCTTTGACCTCTTGAGTTCGTATAGTAGCATGATAGGACATCTATTGACTCTACATTTTCCTTTGTTGACTCAACGATCAATTCTCTGAAAGATGTTGTAGTGGATGGTTTGACATTACTTCTCATTTTGAACCTCCATGCCTCATCCACTGTTGTGCTTTATGAAGACTTGGGCACTTTCCTTCGGCAGAACATCGTTCCAACCAGCATTCGAGCTTGTCTTCCCTCATTTTGAATGATAGAGTAATTTTCCTGTTCTTCTAACTCCTCATAAGTTAAGAGTAGCCTCTTATAGGATTGCGATCGTCGAGTCTACTTCTACGATCGCTGAGGTTGCACTACGATCGTGGAGTTCTCTTCAACCTCTACTCTACGATCGTTGACTGACTTGGTCCTTGAGATGAACTTGATTAAAAAATTCTTCTGGGTTAAGGTAGCTCAGGAAGGGCCAACGTCTTAGAGTGAGCTAAGGGTTAAGTTTGTCCCTGAGGTACTTTCCAGATGAAGTACTTTAAAAGTGATTTGCACTGATATCTCATTTGACCTTTTCTGGTGGTGAGGTCCTTTACCAATTTTAGACAATTGCATTTGCTGTAATCGTGGTGTCCTTCTGCTATTCCATTACGATCAGATGTTTGATCGTAGGCTCTTCATGGTTTTGAGTTGGGTGGCTGAAAGATTATCAGTAGTACATTTTGAAATGTTCCTACTGACTATGGATCTTCATTTACTTCATCAGCCACAAAGTTTTGGGACTCTATAGCTGGTACACTGCTTTATAGTATATCTCAGTATTGTTGTTCCTTAACATATCACTGCTCCCCATGGTTGATACTGTCTTCTCAGATAGATGTGATTCCCCTTTCTTTATGTGTATTAGAAGACAGCCTTACATATCTCCTTCTGACTGGAATCACCAAATCTTCTTATATCGTAGAAATGGGCATCTTCAAGGTTGATCATTCTACGATCCTTTGACAGCACTACAACCGTAGTCTTCTTTTACAGTTTGTACTTGTGGAGTTCTGCTCCCGTAATGAGTTCCTAATGTTTGATGCTCGATAGTCCTCTGATGTGAGCTTCCTTGAGAACAAGTTTTTCTTGCTTGAGCATCTAAGACTTACTCTCTGGTTGAGTGGCATGCTTTCATATAAAGGTTTGCAGCCATTTGAGCTTTATTTAGATTAGCTCAGTAGGTCTTCAAGGACAGGCTTTGACATGCAGGAGGTTTGTCAGAATTATTTCTGAACAATCCTAAGCCTTTTGCTGGTTGACTCTTCTTGACTGAAGTCTTTGGCTTTAGCATTCCTTAGTGTGGTCAGATAGACCACGTACCTGCAGGTTATTCATTTCTAACTTTTTTTGGTACCCATGGTCAATTGGGTCCTGCTAGGTTAGTTTACCAAACCCCTGTTCCTCATATTTGAGTAATCATCATGTTGCCACCATTAGTCGTATTTATGCATATACTTCATTTAGATATTATATTTTGAGATGCATGGTGGTGAGTGTGAGAGAAATTTGTTATTTTATTAAAACACTCTTTTCCTTGATGGTTTCATCATATGCTAAGTTATGATCACAGAGTTTATGTAGCGTCCCCGAATCGCCGCGGATCTGGTTCGCTATTTCTATAACTGTTGCGGAAGATATAAACATAAATTGTTTATACATTAAACATTATACACTATCCCCAAGGTCGAGTAACCATAACTTATACACATTTCATAACTTATCTGACACATGATATTATCATCATACAAGATTATTACAAATCTAATCGCGCATATTAACTCTAAGCTGGAACTGTCTTTAACCTTCCTTGTATCCGAAGCATTCGTCTTTATCTACAATGTTTTATCATGATATAGCAAGGGTGATCATGAAAGTTGCCCAGCAAGTTTAAATACAATTTAAGGATATATCATGATTGAAAGAGTTTGAATAATAAGCTGGCTATAATTCACAATGTAGTTGTAAATTAGCATGAACAAACTTTTGACTGAACAAGTATTACATATGAACAATATATATCTGGACCAACTGGTAATGAAGGTAATCAGCCTTTCATACCTGACTTATACATACAAGATGTACAGAGTACAATTATACATGACAATCAGTAATGATTAACCATAAGCATATCTGAATGAAACACTCTTAATAGAGTTAAGAAAAACAAACTTACCTGTTCCGTTGATTACCGATACGAAAAATAACTTAGCTTTATCCGAAGACATAATACAGATAATACCGATCTCCAAATATTAGAATAGAATCATCACAGTATAAAATAACCTAAACACATTATCACATAATCCTGTCAGTCTATACAACACATAAGACTTAGCATCAAATCAGACTATTTAAGTTGAAACCGACACAATTCAATCATCCCGATGGTCAAATCGGACAATATCAAGTTTAAGTTCAATTAAACTCTGCCTAAACAATTAACAATAATCTTAGATAATCATAGTATCAGTTAAAACATTTTTCATAAACTTGCAAAAATTTTCAGATAATTAATATCATTTAACAACATTTTTCAATCATTAATACTGTATTTAAATGAATTAAATACAACAATATTCTAATATCATTAATATTTATTTAATATTAAACATTAATGAAACACATGTCATAATATTATAACATATTTGTAATATCTCAAAGTATTTTCGGTACTTTTTCATTTCCTTTAAATGTTTTTAAAGTAATTAAAAACATTAATAAATAACTAATATTAATATAAATACCACATTATTCATTGATCATTAACATTTATTTAATATTAAATTTTAATGAAAATCATAACATAATATTATAATATAATTATAATATAACAAAGTATTTTAATATCTTAAAATCATATTTATATAATTTTAAACAATCAAATCCATTATCCGATAATTAAAATATTAATATTTTCATGCCAAAATATGAAAAGTTATATTTTATAAATTAAAATATTTTATAACACTCAAATGATTTTTATATGATTTTTAAAGCATTAATTCTATTTTTTTCATAATTTATCTAATATATTTATTAAATAAACTAATTATCATTAATAATAAATATTAATGAAATTCATCACAAAATATCAAAAGTTATCCGAATAACTTAAATTTTTTTAACACCATAATATAATTTTTCACGATTTTTCATGAATTAAAACTATTTTAAAATAATTTATCTAATATTATAATTAAGTAAATAAATACCATTTATATTCCAAAAATATTAAATATTTTGAAATATACTCCAAATAATTAAAAACTATTTTTAGTGCTTTAAAATAATTTTTCGTAATTTAATATTTATTTTAATAATTTAAAACCATTTATTTCTATTTATTTATTAAAATAATCTATTTTAGAAAATAAGCGTAAGCTAAAGGGCCCTATACTATGACTTTAAATTGCCACATTATAGGTGTTCTTGAGCCCAACCTAAAAAACCGTGTTAGTGCTTTCGAGGGGTAGTTTGACGGTATATATAATCATGATGATTGTGTTTTCAGGGCAGATAAATTGTTATAGTTGTAGTATTAGTGTAATACTCTTATTATCCATCAGTATCATGGCTATCCAACAACAAAACAGCAAGATCTGGGCGATCAAAAACCTTGTCAGACGGTTTTTGGGTTTCCCCAGAAACCCAGAAGTTCGTCTAGGTACTTTCAATCCAAAACATCAAACAACAAAAATCATGATTAAACATGATGATTTTTCCAGATTTCTAAAAATCTACAGCCACTGACATAAGGCTGTCAGACAACATTTCAACATTTTTCCAGATTTCTAAAAATGCAAGATTCGAGTATTTTGATGTTATGGATCTGGGATTTAACAACCCAGATCACTAAATGACACCTAAATACACCACATTAACTAATCAACAACATCTAACATAGAATCATAGGATTTCTAGGATTAGGGTTTATACCTCAAAAATGCTTTGATATTGACTCTGATCTTTATGATCTGTTTCTGGCTTGCTAATGTTATTACTAGTGACTGATTTACTCAACATTTTCGTGGCTAAGAAGAGAGAAAGGTTTGGTTGAGTGTAAGGATGCAATTGAGCTTGGTTTTGTAACTTTTTCTCTCTTTGATCCATATATATAATGATAATATGTAATGGCTGATCATGTGATCAATTTGTTGATTGATTAAAGTAGCTTTCTAGACCACATGGCTATCCTAGGGTTGCTTACCAACCACAAGTAGGGTTAGATCCACACTCCACCTTATTAAAATAATATAAGGGTACTTTGGTCATTTGGTTTGTACTTTTAGTGGCTAAATTGTCAAATGCTCCAACCCTTAGGGTTTAGGGTTTGAGCCTTTAGGGTTTGGGGTTTGAACCCTTAGGATTTAAAAAATAAATTTTTAGGATTTCCAATTTAAGTTTTCAAAATATAAAATTAATATTTCTAAATTATAATTAGGATTTGATAATTATATTAAAATTTCCTAATCATAAATTAAGCTTGCCAATTAGGATTATTATTTCCTAATTAAATTTGCTAATTTAGAAATTAAGATCATAATTGGTCACTAGAGTTTATAACCCACTAATTAGGATTTTACATAGAAAATAATCTTTCTAATTTAGAAATTAGGTTTCCTAATTTAGATTAGGATTTCCTAATTACTTATATCTTGAAAATTAGGATTAATGTTTCTAATTAACATTAAACATTATAAATTTATAATTAGGTTTTCTCTAATAAATATATTAGGGTTTCCAACATTAGAAATTAGGGCTTTCCAATTAATCAATTAGGGTTATCCCTAATTAGTCTTACAATTTAATAACATAGAAACTCTGTACTTATCTTCAAGCTTCCCACTTAGGGTTTTAATATCCCGAATTAGGGTTACGAATTCTCGAAACTGTAATTAGGGTTTCCATAGCCGATAATAGGGTTTTCTAATAAGCACTTAGGGTTTCAAGTAATTCATTAGGTTTTCCTAAGAAATTTATAATTAATGACGTTAAACTTATTCATAGCATTTAAATTTCGAATTAGAGTTTTGATTCTCGGGCTGTAATTAGGGTTTCGTAACCCATTTCTAGGGTTTCTTATCGACGTTAGGGTTTTCTAACATAACGTTGTCGTTCTTTAATATATATTTAGGATTTGACAGTGATAAGTTTTATCTGGTCAACCCTTGACCCTTAACCACATTAAGAACACATACATAACCATATACACCGAACATATGCACATACACAGATATTCTTAACACTATAAACCTTTACCAAAAGTTTTTAAATTCACAAAATTTATTCCTAAAAATGTTAAATACATACACTTATTTTCTGTCTAGGTCTATTATTTGACCTTAAATCAATCATTTAAGATTTTAATAAATTGTCTAAATTCTCGGGTTGTCACAGTTTAAATGTTCACATAGTGAGAATCAGCTCTACGATTTATTAGCATCTAGTTGATTCATGGAGGTGATCAGTTTCTATGAATCTTTAAGATTCTCTTGTAGATCTGATTATACTCCGCGGGTCATTAAACACTTAGACCGTAGGATGTACGAAGCACATTTACCCATCAGCAAAGATTACTTCACATTCAATTGACCTGTGAGGGTCTTAAAACCATTTCAGGTCTCTTTCAAGCTATCATCTTCAACCTAAAACTTGGATGGAGAGAAGGTTTATAGACATTTGAGTTTCCATTATCAATGTACTTTCTCTCTTCACCTTTTTAGATAGATTATGAATACTTGAAGGAAAACTGTTATAGTTCATAAGTAAGGTGCAAATATGATGCTCATATCTATATTAGTAAGGAACCATACCTTTTTGCTGTTAGTTTCTTAACAGTCATTTATCTTAGATATTCTGAGTTTAGGCATTGATGTGCATATTTTTTTTTTCATTTGCTTCTGACAGCTAGTTGCTCTAGTTGATCTTCAGTTAATCAGTCATGGTCTTGAAGATACAAGCTAAGAGAGTGTCAGCATTTCTAATTCTTTGACATCCTTGAGTTCACAAGGTTTACATCCAGCTGCAGGTTGTCCAGACACATGTTTGAGAAGTTCTTCTTTCTTCTCTGGATAAGCATTACTTAGCATGTATAGCCTTTTCATCTTTTCAGGTTGGTGGATGTTTGCATCTTTTCTGTTGATATCTCTTGAGCTTTCTAGCCTGGTCTCTAGACTACAAGATTGACTGCGAGCAAGGATTGGTCTTGTTGATATGGCAATCAAGAACATGGACCAATCTAAGTAGCTGCAGGTGTATATGCACATTTACCTGTACACAAAATTTCCAGCGTTTGAGCTCATCTGCATATCACAAGTGACTTACTACTAAACTAAGTTTTAGAACAATGTTTGTGCCTAGGATCAGACTCAAAGCGATTAGCTTTTGAATATAGCATGAGAACCTGCTCTGATACCAATTGTTAGTTCCCAGTAGGCACAATGGATCTAGAAGGGGGGGGAGTTGAATAGATCCTTTTACTTTTAAATACTTTTCTGGTTTATTTTGTATTGCAAATAATTTAACATGTGACAAACATAAGAATCTTTTCAAGCATAGCGGAATAAGTAATAGATCCCCTTCATTGATATATTCATAATCATACATACATTTTTCGTAGAGTTAGTTCAGTGGTAAGCAGTTAATACATACATAGCAGTTATAGCAGTTAATGTACATAATGTAAATGACATAAAGTAAAAGACACAAGGGGTTTTAAGTGGTTCAGAGACTCAAGCTCCTAATCCACTCTTCTACTTTCAACTAGCAAGATTTCCACTAAGGAAGGCGGCACCCTAAATCACTAAGATTCCTTCAAGGCCCGTGACCTTGGGACTTGATTCACTAAGAACTCTTCAAGGCCGCTGACCTTGGAACTTCTCTAGTTCCCTAGGAACTCTTCAAGCCCAGCAGGCTTGGAACTTCATTTAGTCCATCCGGACAAGGACCCCTCAGGCCCTGGCTTCTTGTTGTTGAGGTTGTTGTTGTTGTTGGTGTTGTTGGTGCTGAGCTGCTAAGATGTCATTAAGCTCTGAACATCTTTTGTACTTAGCAGCTTAGTATGATCCTCTTTGTTTTCAGCTTCGAGTCCAGACCACATCTTCTTTGGTGCAGCTGATCTTTTCTCTTTTCTGCTCATCTTAATCTGGTATCAGCTGTGCACCATCACCATCTAGGTTTGCTAAGTCTCTGTGCTTTTAGTAGACTTTGTCTGGCACTTAGCAAAACCTGAACCCTTCTTGAATACTTTGCAGACATGATTCTTCACTTGTTCACTTTTAGCTTTCGGTTCATGGCGATTCGTAGAGTGGCTCTCTTGATCTTCCTTGTACTCAGCCACTTTACTGAATGCTATCTTCTTGGCCTTCTCGGCTCTCAGCTTGGCTGCCATCTTTAGTGGCATTCTCATCTTTGTTGAGTGAACCTTTGATCTGTTTGAGTCCTTCTTCAAAGCTGCTTCACTTCCACCTTGGTAGTCTCACTGTCACTGAGACTTGTTCTATTGATCTTTGGTGGAACTCGTAGAGTCAACAATAGCATTTACCAACTCAACGATTCTGCAACTTCACAATCATCAGTAACTCTTGACCTTTGAAGCTCTGTTTATTTATACTACTTCCCAATCTTCCCATTGGAAAGTAGTCGTTGAAGGTTATTCAAATTGCTTCGCAGATCTCGAGTTATTTGGTGCAGACTGCAGATGTGACATGACATCTTTTTCTAACTTCCACGACACCGCAGCTTCTCTTGTTTTACCTACCTCGCCGATATGTCACTTTGATATCTTGGGCAGGTCGAAGACTTTATTTCACCCTTCTGATTTCTCGATCAGAGGTTGTCCTTGCATCGATGCTCTCAATAAGCTTTTGTCCGAATATTACCCTTCAGATTGAACCATTGCCAATGCTTCAGTCTTCAGCTATTCGAACTCTACGTTTCTGATGCATGTCTTCATGGACCTGATTGTAGTGTCTTGTTGACAGGTAGAAGCAACACTACGATCTTGAGGAGTGTTCACTTGATCTTTAATGTAGAACACCTCTTTGTTCTCTAGTGTAGTGCTTCAACACATCTGTTTGCCTTGACTGTTCTCAGACACTGATGGCTTGACTTCTTGCTCTGGCCCCTTCTGAATAATAAGACACTTCAGATTTGTGGCGTGTCCAGCACGCTTTCTCCTTGTGATCTCCCATTCACTTATCATCAATGGACTGACCCAATGCTTAATCACTTTAGCCTTGTTATTCAGAGGCTGACCAGTATCTTTGTGTATACTCCATCAGTTTCTTCTTTGTTTGGCAAACACTACAATTCTGATTACTATCAGGATCGTTGTCATCTTTCTTCTTGACAGCTACTGCATATGTTGACTTTCCTTAGTCAGCTACTGAAGTCTTCTTATGATCATCTTGCGGAAGACTTTACCTTGAATAACTTCTCAACTCAATCTGGATGCTGATTTTGTTGATTCTTAGATCTTCTATTAGCTTGCATGCCATTCGTTGAGTGCTCTCTGACTTCCTTCAAGTGAGATGTATCTTTGCATTACCAACCAGAGGTTTCATTCCTTTAGATATTTTGGGAGTGCTCAATTGTTGAGAATCTTGTTTGCTCTACGATTCTACTGTGGCTTTGTGAGCACATCTGTTAAGGTCTTAGCTCTACATTCTATGATTCAGCTTCGGCTGTGCAGACACTACGACTTTGAGATCAGATCTTGATACTACGATTTGTCTTCATCTGATCTTGCTCGACTATGATCTCTGCCTTTGATATGATCAGAAGACTCTAAGATTCTGAGTGTAGTCTGCTATTCTTGAATTGGCTTTGACATTAGTAGACTCTACGACTCCGAGTGTAGTCTACGATTCTTGACTGGCTTTAGCGCAGATGCTCAAATCGGCTCGTGGCGAAATTTGTCTCTACGATTCGAACATGACTTCCTCAGCAGACTACGGCCGAGTAATTTCTCCTCGACACACTACGATCCTTCCTCATCTCTCCTGGAAGTCTACGAACTCTGAGATCTATTATCTCGCAGACTACGATTCTGCCTCGATAGCTCTCGAATTTTCCTTGACTCTCCTTGCTGACTACAATTTCTGGTGCAGTGCTCGACGATCAGACAAGCCTATCTATTGCATCATAAGATCAACCTAACATGTTTGATCTTACTATATTTATAGTCCTTGTACATCATTTCTTTT
Source organism: Panax quinquefolius (assembly GCA_020205615.1). NCBI lineage: Eukaryota > Viridiplantae > Streptophyta > Magnoliopsida > Apiales > Araliaceae > Panax > Panax quinquefolius. Next base: position 108,964,792 of record CM035154.1, on the reverse strand, counting down.
TAAGGACTTTACAAAGCTGTTTTGCTTAAGTAGGATCAACCTAACACATTTGATCAATTCATTCTAAGTCCTTGTACATATGTTTCTATTATCTATCAAAGGACTTTACAACTTTTCTTAATGCAAGTATACTTGCATATTCATTTATATATATACATATCATAATCAAATCATATGTAAATTTGAATATCATTCACATGCATATTCCTGACAGATTCCATTAGATTAGATTAGGACAAAGCCCTAGTTCTTATTAGATTTGGAGATTAAAGCAACTTGGAGACCATTGAAGATCAAGAGCAAGAGCTTGAGGAAGATGGAGATTTACTAACAATAGATTTATTCTTCACTCTACTTCTATTTTTTCTCTTTTAATGTTTATTCAATTATGGATTCTTGGTTTTAATTCAATAACCATGAACTAAATCTTTTGTTTAAGAATACAATGGAGCTTGTTGTGTAGTTTATTTTAATATGCTTCTTTATGAATTATTGTTGATTATTCTTGGATTGTCTGTTATGGTTTGTGCTTATTGCTTAATTGGCTAGCTAACAATTACTGTGATAATCTATATGAACTCGAAAGATGGATTATAGATTTAGATCTGATCATAATATCATGTGATTGTGTTTTTGTATGGCATTGGAATTCATAATTTATATCTAGGATAGAGATATACATATACATCGCATGTAATCTGATAGAGAACTTGTGCTTTAAATCCTCTTTAATTGTTATTCACATAGAGATATAGTGAATTAGTTTATTAGGGTATTCTTTTTAATTCTATCATCTGTGGATTTAAGTTGATTTGAGTATGATGTATTGAGAGATGGTCATATTTATTTGTGTTCTTGATTAACAATTCATAATACTGAGCATAACTGATAAGAAGTGTATTAATTGAAGTGATGCAATAAGTTAAGTTGTGATCTTAAATTTCTATAATCTGATTTTTAACTAGTGGTAATTAGAATTAGTTTAATTAAGTAATTTAATTCATAACCTTAAATTGATTGTTTAAATAAAATTAGTTTGGTTAAGAGTTAGTATTTGATAATTTGTATTAATAATTCCTCGTGGGAACGATACTCTACTTACACTTTATTACTTGTGGACCACGTATACTTGTGTGTTGTGCGTAATTAGATTTTACACCAACAGTCGTACTATGTGCCTCATGCAAAATCTTCTCCCTTAACTCAGTTACAGGTGGCACCCACACTCAATCTTCGAATCTCAAGATACCGTCCCTATCTATTTTGGACTTTTCTTCCTCATTTTCTGCTATGCTGTTCTTTACCTTCTCACACCCTTCATCTTTCTCTTGTGATTCCTTTACTCTATCCAACAATGTCCGATGAGCTCCTATTACAAACAATTTTCCCCTGGACTCTTCGACTCTATTTACTTCTATTTCCAGTCTCTCCATTTCTCTTATTAGTTCCTCCTGAGATGTCAACACAAATAACTTCTCCCTTCCTTTTCTACTCAATGCGTCGGCTACTACGTTTTCCCTTCTCGGCTAATAAAGAATTTTGCAGTCATAATCCTTGATTAATTTTAACCATATCCTTTGTCACATGTTTAATTCCTCTTTTGTGAAGATATACTTCATAATATTGTGGTTTGTGTGTATCTCACATTTTTCTCTATACAAATAATGCCTCCAAATTTTTAACGCAAAAACTACCGTTGCTAACACCAAGTCATGGGTAGGGTATCGCTTCTAGTAATCTTTCAACTGTCGTTATGCATACACAATGACCTTGCCATGTTGCATTAGCACACAGCCAAGTCCTCTATGCGACGCATCACTATACATCACAAATCCTCTCATATCATCTACTAATGATAATACAGGTGCATCACTCAACCTCTTCTTTAACTCTTGGAAACTTTCTTCACATTTGTCCGTCTATACAAACTTCATCGTCTTCCTCGATAGATTGGTCAATGGGGTTGCTATCTTAGAACTCCTGGATAAATCTTTGATAGTACCCGGCTAACCCTAAGAAAATTCTTACCTCTGTTGGCGTCTTCAATTGTTCCCAATACTCACTGCCTCCACGTGATGCCCCCAAAATAGGTATACATCACCCATCTTGGGTCGCCAAATACATGGTACTGAATACAACTACAAACTTAATTATACAACATGAGCTGAGAGTTTTTACACGAATATTATCTTCTAGACAATATCCAAACTCAAATGGAGTCCTCATTACATTTATTGTCACACTATTTTATAGAATAGTGAGGACTACTATAACACCATCTCGGACCATCACTCCGTTCCCCGACTAGTTCTGGATACGTTCTTATTTCCTGAAGAGAATAATGAAAGAAAAAGGGTGAGCTCAACTAGCCCAGTAACAAATATTATGACCAAATTAATACAGAATAAATTATCATTAGCATTCAACAGTGTTAAACTGATAAAATACAATAAACATCAAGTTTAACTGCAGTGGAACAAGAAATCCATTAGAAGAGTCAAGTAGAGCATGATATCTACTATCTTCTATGATTTAAAAAGTTTTTCATCAACTTTATTGCTGAGACTTAGCTTAATAAATAAACCACATCATTGAATCATCCCTGCACTACGGGCTAAGGATATTCATGTAATCACCAATAGTCATAATTATACCGAATAATTCCTGGTCATAATCATACCAAGAACTATCCATCAATGCACTATGGGCCAATGAGGACTTTTACTACATCATTTGTAACATTACGGGTCATGATTATACTGAATGATCCCTAGTCATTATCATACCAATCAATAGTCCATCTATGCACGTAAGCCACATATGACTTTCATCACAATATAAGCATGAGGATGATGACAATAATATAAGAATTCAATTAAAAGAAAGCAAAGGATAAATTTTAAAGATTTATAATTTAATTTATCTAGAATTCAATAATGTTCAAATTGCCAACATGATACTGCTTTGTGGAGTAGAATTCAAGAATGATATTGTATCAAAAATAATTTGGACCGAAAAGAAATCAATTTTTGTCATGAATAGTACTCTGGGTGAATAGTACCCGGGTGAATGTAACAATCCAGAATTTTAAATTATAATTTCAAATATTTATTGAATTATATAAATATTTTAATTGATGTGTTTATTGTTGAATAAATATTTGACAATTAAATTAGATAGTTGATAGGATTAAATGAATTAGTATAATGTTATTTTAATTTAATTTTGTAATTAAACTAATGTGTTAATTTATTAAACAAAATTATAATTATAAGGAAAATTATAATTTTGTTGTATTGGTTTATGTGGTAAATTGATTTAATAAATTGTTATTAGATTTAATATTAGAATTTTTAAATAAATTGTGACAATAAAACTATATGATAAATGAGTTATTAACATAAATTAAGAGAGTTTTAAATTTGGTTTTACCAAACAAAGACTTAGATCTTTTGAAATTATTGTTTTAATCTTGTTTTGCCAAGCAAGGCTTAAGGAATGACTAAGTCATTATTTTAATTGGTTTTACCAAATAAGGCATAAGGGTTGTAAGTTATTAATTTTAAAGTGGTTTAGCTAAACAAGCCTTATGGCTTTTGATTTTCAAATAATATAACTAACATCAGTTATATATGTATTTATGTTATATATTAATAGGTATTATATTATATTATCATATATCAATTTATATTACGTATTAGTAAAAGAGAAAGGAAGAACAGAGAAAAAGAAGAAGAAAGAAAGAGAGAAGGAAGTAGAGAGTTTCCCCGTGAGTTGAGAATTTTGAAGAAGGGGAGAGATTTTCAAGTTCTTCATATCTTCTAGCAAAGATATAACCCTACTTTTCTTATTTTTAGTTTTTATAATACATGAAAAGTTCTATGTAAAATTGGTGTGAAGGAGTAATTATTTATTATGTGATTTTATATGATAATTGTTGATATAAATTGTGTTCATATGGTTTATAGATGGTTTAGAGTGGAGGAAATCAAATTATAGTACGTTTACATTGATATATGTTGAATATGGCTTAAATTAGAATTAAAATTTGTACTCAATTCATTGTATAATGTATAAATTTGCTATTAATTGTGAAAGTACATGAATAAACGAAAACAAAGTAATTAAAACCAACTGTTTTGGTTGTTAAATGAATTCACAGTGAAAAATTTCGTTATGAATGTCAAAAGAAGAGGATATAATAGAAATAGTGAAATTAAAGATTGTAATTTTGATGTGTATGTTGTTTATGTGGTTAAAATGTGTTAGAAACATTAGTTTATGTTTCTGTAAACATATTAAACCTTGGGTAGGTTTGTATGGTTGTTAGAAAGGATTTTGTAGGCCTAATTTTGCTTTCTGTAGTGTTCGAGATGATCATTCGCGAATTCGCAGAAGGGACCCCCGCCTCGGTGGGCTATCCTATAGTAAAAACTCCCGCCCCGGCAGGGGGTAGTCTGATTTGCCAAATTTTGAAAAAAATGACCGTACATGTTTTACTAAAATGAGCATAACTTTTTCATACGAATTTTGATTGATGCGATTCAAGATGATTCGGAACAAGGACGAATAGGCCTATAACTTTAATTCTTTAAGTTATTCAATGTGATGTCGTTATTAAGGGTCAAAATAGCCATCTTTAGGACTGTTGTGCATTTGGATGCAATCAGAGGGCGTCGGGATGCACAAATGCAAGTGCAATACTTTATGTGTTAGTGTAACCTAATCTAAAGAGAATGATAACATGTTGAACATGTAATAGGATGTTGTATTAATTTATTATGTGTATATGGTGCAATGGCATAATAATTTAATTGATTGTAATAGAGCTAAAATGTGATGTTCATGAAAAGATGTGATGATGTTTAAACTTAAACTTAGTTAGTGAGCTATACTAAAGTGGGAAAGAAACTCATAAAGTTAATATTAGTGTAACTAATGAGTATTGTCAATACATATGGTATGTGTAGGACTTGTGGGGAACGTGAGTAGTGATTGTTTAACCTACGCAAGAGGCAAGTTCTCTAACTCTATTTTTACGATTGTGCAAGTGTTTAAACCTTATTGATGCATTGACCAAGTTCCTAAACCTACTTATATATCTATTTTAACTTGATTATGTTCATGCAAACTCTTCAACCTAACTCTTACTTTGAGAAGGGTTCCTATCTTTAATTTTGTTTCTTATTACGCAAGTTCCTAAATTCTGTTATTTTTAGGTTGAGCAAGTTTTATTCTTCAACTTGTTATTAATCATGCACGTTCATTAACTCACTTCTTTTATTGAGTAAGATTAATAGCCTTAGCTTATTATTATTCAATTAAGGTTTGTTATAATATTCAAATGCCTATGCTTTCTAGTTCATTTCTAAATCATGATTTCGATGTATAATGTTGAATCACTTATAATTCATAACTATTTCATATCATATTGTTATCGAGCACTTGAAGTGATATTAAACTATGTTGATTTAACTAATCCTTAGTTGATGTTCATTGAACTCTAAATTACCTTGATGCTTATCCAAACCAAAATTCCTTTGGTGCGGACTCGTATATTAATACTGAGATGAACAACTCTATTACAGGGGATAATTTATGCGTAAGCATTTAGATGTTTGTGCACAATACATTGTACGAAGGGCTGATCCTGAAAGTAGTATGCACACAAGCCAATCATGTTTGATGATAAAGCATATACTTTGTAACAATCTTATTCATTTATTAATAAAAAGTATTAATTTATTAAAGGCTTTTAATTATCTACATGATGCTGTTTTATAATATGTGATAAACCCATAGTTTTAAGCAATGCTTTTAGAATAATGATGATGATCATTCTAATGAGATCTAAATTCTTTGAAAGCTTAAAACTAAAATAGTTCCCAATCGTTGGATTACTAAATTGGGGATTAGTGAATCAGGATAGATTGGGTACATACGTTGCTTGCTCATTGGATGAGGATGATTGATCTCATGATCATTTGTGTGGAGACACTAAAGCAAGTATGTAGGTGCTTATTAGAGAATAAGTTCATTGAACATTGGCTCGCTAAGGAATATCTAATGGAGTTTTATTTGCTGTCAATAGGAATTCAGTAGTGATAGTAGTACAAGTGATCCTGGACTTGAGATCATCATAGTATCTTGTGTATGATGAGTTATACTTTGACTTATTCCTTAAGACCCTTAGGGTATATCAAAGGGTATGCTTGGGTATAATAAGTTGTACATGGAGATAATGTATGATCAATAAAGAATCGACCACTTCTATTAAAAAGAAGAGAAATGTCCTATGTGATTCGATAAATGACAACCCAAATTGTCCTTGGCAAGGCGTAATGAAATCGAGAAAGGAGTTTCTAATTTGCATTATTTGGAGTTGTGCATTTAAGGATCGAAATACATATAATTAAATAAAATAAGACTTAACATGATAATTCCATGTCTTATATTTAATTGGGACATTGTATGGTGGAAGGATTGAATTCTACCAGTAACTAGTTACTCAAAGGTTCTTTAATGATTAATGTTGAAATCTATATTATCCGGAAAGTCGTTGATCGCTAGGGAGGCTTATCCTATTGTAGAATAAATATTATTTATTTAAATAAATTAATTGTTTAATTTATTTATTTAAATAAGATTAGAATTGTTCTAATTGATTTATTCACAAATGGGTTTGATATGGAGAACCTAAAGGGTCACACCATAAAAGGAAGAATAATTATTTAAGAAGTTAATGGCATAATCGTAATAATAATATGTTAAGTATATTTAATTTAATCTATGGTGATAGAATAAATTAAATAGTTTAATATTTATTATTTAATATTTTAGAAATATTAAATATAAATTAATAAGAGGAGTCTTATTAATATTATTACAATTATTATTATTTTAATTTCTAAAAGAGTTTAGGAATTAATTTAATATAAGTACTCTCATTTATTCCTAATTGGATTAGGAAGGAAAATTAGTTAAAAGAGTTTAATTAATTATCCCTAATAAGATTAGGGAGCTTAATTAATTAAAAGAATTTAATTAATTAAATAAAACTCAATTCCTTAATTGTTAAGATGGGTTGCCCACATCTATAAATAAGAGGAGTCTTATTATGGGTGGTGGGGTTGTTGACTTTACAACATACCTGACATAATTCCAATTTGTTGGAGAGTACCCTTTTCTATAGAGATAGAAAACTAGGGTTTGAGCCAATACCCCTTCTTCTTGAATTTTCTTCTTCCTTGGTGGATCACCTCTAGAGGCCAAACATTTGGGTGGCTAACGTTGATCAAAGGAAGGAACCAAACCCGGTGGATTCAAGTTGAACACGAAAAGGATTGGAGGTAAACTTGTACCTGAGGAAGCTCGATCTTCAAGGGTATGATTCTTATTCGTTATCTTTTTCGTTTAATTAATAATTGTGCATAAAGGGTGATCCGGGTATATGGTTTGTAATTTTTTTTTTAAACTCTGATTTTACTCGCTTCCGCATTTTTTTGCAATTTGATTGCATTCAAGAATATTACAAACCTAACAGATCCCCCTAAGTAAGAGAAGTCCCTACAGTCTTATGACTGTTTACGTTTAAGTTGAAAGAATACTTATAACTTTGGACATAGTTCGTGGTCTTGTGACCCTTAGATACATATATTTCACATTATGTTCCTGATTATTATTGATAGAGAATATTATTCCGTTCTATTGAGCCTATTCATTTGGCAGTTGTTATGATATTTTTATTCGTTGTCACTTCGAGTGAGCATTTGTTTGCTCACTCTTGCTTATATAACCATTACAGCTGAAGTTGAGAAGGTCAATGAACCTACCATCAATAAAGGAAAAGGAAAGATGAACAAGTGTTGAAGACTTGTAAATCTGTTGATTTCTATATTGTCAAACTTTGTTTTACTTGTTGAGATGTAATTATTTTATTTTCCACACTTGATGTTTGTATTTAAAGCTTAGATAACCTGGGAGATTTTATTGAACTTATTGATGTAATCCTTTAATGGGAAGGTTTATTGTTAAACTTTATTATATTTGGGTAGTTAAAAATGACTGTTTAGACAGTGTACACCAAATCTTGTGGGAATGAAGTACCCAGATTTGGGGGTGTCACAAGTTGATATCAAAGCTTTAGGTTATGAACCTTAGGTGTGGGAAAAGCCTTAGGAATTAACCTTTGAAAAGATAGTGGTGATAAACTCTTATCGAGTTTTAAGGAAGAAGTAATAAGACACTTATGTGCTTATGTGATTGCAACCTATGTGCTCGTGAGTGTTGAGTAATAATGATTAGTAATTAAAACTTAAAATTTTGTTGTCAGTATGGCTAATGTAGAAGAATCAAGTCAGGCTAGAGAGGAAGGATCCCAGATGCCTAGAGAGGAGGAGCCTCAAGATATTCAGGTGGTTTGAGAACAACTACTGCCACGAGAATCATCTTCGGTTGTCATAGTGGTTAAGTAGGAGGGGTTACCTAATGAGGATGATGAGGTAGAGATGGACGAGGAGGATCCCGTTGAGCCGCCACAGTCGGATGGGGATGAGGATGACGAGGAAGAAGAGTTTCCACTAAATTCAATCGCTGCCCGTATGTACGACGAAGTATACGACCGTAATGTGGAACTCCAGGATAGCGTCGAGGAGTTGGGAATGATAGTAGCTGAACAGCAGACCTCAATGGCACAGAAGGACAACGAGATCCAGGATCTAGATAAACGTCTAAGTAATGTCGAAGGGAAGTTAATCCACACTGAAGGAGTTAATGAGCAAATGACAGAGGAGATTATGGAACTGAAGAACAAGCTGAAAGAAGAGTCTATTACGAGGGCAAGAGCCGAAGACGCATACGAGGAAGCTTCTAAACGAGCCGGGGTAGCAGAGAGAGATGTACAAGTGAAGAAGATCAAGATGGAAGAGACAAATAGTGTTTTCAACACCGTGAGGAATCGAGCTCAAGATCGAGTCATGTGTTATCCGATTCAGTTTGAGATGTTGCCATTGTACATGTTAGATCGCCGAACAATGTTCTGTATTATGGAAGAAGAGCGTCGTAAGGCTATGCAGTATTTTAGTCAGTCGTCATAAATGTACTTGATATGTGATTAATGATATGATAAATAAGATGTAAATCCCAAGTGTTATGTAACCTATGGGATATGATGATGATGTTATCCTGAAACTTTAGTAGTTCAGAAAAGTAATGTAAATATTAATGATGCTATTGTTCTTATGTTTCTAAAAATGATAAATGAATAAAATGTTAATTTTTATTCAAGATGTTATGTGTTATGTGGTAATGTTTATGATGTGCAAGTTGAATATATAATACCTAAAAGATTGAATAGAATCTATTGAGAAAATTTTAACAGAAAATGCCTCTAAGACGTTAACCACGACAAAGGACCCCTGAGGGATCTAATAACAACAACAATGCTGAGGCTAACCCAGTTCAGCAATTAGTGACGTTACTAACGGGAGCATTACAGAATCAACCGCAGAACCAAACTGCGATATTTAAGAACTTCAAGGCGGTTGGGCCCCCAAAATTCTGTGGAATCATGAATTCGGTTGACGCACAGACGTGGATTATGGAAATAGAGAAGGTATTTGATGTTGCTAGGGTCGGTGAGAACCAGAAGACTTCTTTTACAACATTCATGTTGAAAGCAGAGGCCAGTTATTGGTGGCAAGCCAATAAAACTAGAGGAGGTCAGGGAGTGATGACTTGGGAAAGGTTCAAGGAAATATTCTTCGAGACCTATTTCCCAGAGAGTTCAAAGAATCAGATGGAAGTGCAGTTTTTAGAGCTAAAATAGGGCAAATGAGTGTGTCGGAGTATGCAGCAAGGTTCAATGAGTTGGCGAGGTTTGCACCATATCAAGTGAACACGGATGAGCACAAGGCGAGGAGGTTTAAACAGGGACTGAAGCCCTGGTTGTACAGCAGAGTCTCCCTATTTCAGTTAAAGACGTTTGCAGCGATGCTTGAGAAGGCAATTCTCGTTGAGGGTGGTGGCAAGGCTATGACAAAGTACAATAAATAACAAAGAAAGAAGAAGAATGAGGGTGAAGGTAAGAATGGTGGTGGTAGTGATGGAAATGGTAGTAGTAACTTGAATAGGAAGTGGAATGCGAGTGTTGGTGATGGAAGCTAACAAGGTAGCCAGCAGAAAAAGAAGTTTGAAGCATGTGCTACATGCAAAAAGAATCACACTGGCATGTGCTTAAGGGGTAAGCGAGTATGCTTCAACTGTGGCCAGGAGGGTCACATTGCCCCAAATTGACATCAACAAAAGAAAAGTGTTTGCTACACATGTGGTCAAAGGATCATTTTGCTCGCGAGTGACCTAAGAAGAAAGTTGGAGAAACAACATGAAATAAGGGAGGTAGCAGTGGAGGTACATTAACCATTACTAGACCAACGTCATCAAACAGACCCACAGCCAGAACCTTCAACATGACTGTGCAGGATGCTGTACAATCAAAAGATGTTATGTCAGATATTATCCCAATCAATGATATAGATGTTTATGTATTATTTGATTCGAGTGCTACACGCTCGTTTATATCTGATGAATTTGCTAACAAGTTAGGATTGACTAGTGAAGAATTGAATTTCCCTTTAAACATAGAAATTAGGAATAGGGAAGTGATTCCTGTTAGGTTCGTATACAAGAATTGTAGGGTGAATATTAAGAGGAATGTCATTGTAAGACCCCAAATTTTATGAAATGAAAGTATTCAATTTTCTTATAATTATTATTTTATTTTGTAAATGGTTAAATTGATAAAAGGTTAAAGTTAAGGGTGATATGTGAAAATTTTTGCAAAGTAAACAAGTTGATATAAAATGTTCTTTTTGTCGGGGAATATCCATATGACGGCATAATAATTGGTGAACCCCACAACGGAAGTATTGTCGTAGTTAGAAAATGACAGTTCAACAGTTGTATAAATGAAGTTTGTATTTGATTTTTATAGTATGATATCTGGCGACTCAGAATGGGTCGTGTGAACCTATTTTGGGGGCGTCACAAATGGTATCAGAGCTTAGGGATATGTAATCATTTGGCGGAGATAAGAGTCTAGAACTAGGAGGGGAGAGACGAGTTATATACTTCACAAGTGTGTGACTTACCTAAGCTGAAATTGTTAACTTGATAAGTTGACAAATTGTGATATGTCAATTAACCTTTGTTTTGAAGATATATTCTAGAATGATATCTGAAATACAGGAGATGAGCAATGGGAAAATCATGATACGGAGGAAATAACTAGGAAGGTACAACCCAAAAAGAAAGCAAGGTATTCTCATCTCTTCGAATATCAGGTACGTACGTAAATTTCGAGGGCGAAATTTCACGAGGAGGGGAGATTGTAAGACCCCGAATTTTATGAAATGAAAGTATTCAATTTTCTTATAATTATTATTTTATTTCGTAAATGGTTAAATTGATAAAAGGTTAAAGTTAAGGGTGATATGTGAAATTTTTTGCAAAGTAAGCAAGTTGATATAAAATGTTCTTTTTGTCGGGGAATATCCATACGACGGCACAATCATTAGTGAACCCCACAACGGAAGTATTGTCATAGTTAGAAAACGACAGTTCAACAGTTATATAAATGAAGTTTGTATTTGATTTTTATAGTATGATATCTGGCGACTCATAATGGGTCGTGTGGACCTATTTTGGGGGCGTCACACTCATGATAGTAGATTTAATCCCAATTAAACTTGGAGAGTTTGATGTTATATTGGGAATGGATTGGCTATTCAATTATGGAGCGATAATTAATTGCCAAAAGAAATGTGTAAACCTTATGACTCCATCAAAGGTAGTTTTCTATGGTAGCAAATCGCCTAGACAAGCAAGATGTCTGACGATTATGTAGGCTAAGAAGTTATTCAGTCAAGGCTGTGTAGAGTACTTAGCTTACATAGTCGATACTCAGAAGAAGAAGGGTGTGAAACTGGAGGAGAAATCAGTGGTTAGGGAATTTTTAGATGTCTTTTCGAAGGATTTGCCAGGACTTTTTCCTAACAAAGAGATCGAGTTCGTTATTGATTTGGCGCTAGGAACTGCTCCGATATCGAAAGCCCTGTACAGGATGGCTCCGGTAGAGATGAAGGAACTTATGGTACAATTTCAAGAGTTGTTAGACAAGAAATACATTCAGCCGAGTATATCACCGTGGGGAGCACCAGTGTTATTTGTGAAGAAGAAGGATGGGTCAATGCATCTTTGCATTGATTATAGGAAATTAAACAAAGTCACTATTAAGAATAGATATCCATTGCCAAGAATAGATGACTTGTTTGATCAATTGAAGGTTGCTAAATACTTCTCAAAAATAGATTTGAGAAGTGGGTATCACCAATTGAAAGTAAGGAAGGAGGATGTACCAAAGACGACATTCAGAACTCAGTATGGACATTACGTGTAAGACCCCGAATTTTATAAAATAAAAGTATTCAATTTTTTTAATTATTATTCAGTAAATGGTTAAATTGATAAAAAGTTAAAGTTAAGGGTGATATATGTAAAGTTTACAAAATACGCAAGTGGTTATAAAATACTCATTGTTGTTAGGGAATATTTGTTTGGTCGTGGAATATTCTTGCTGTCGGAGAATATTCGTACGACGGCGCAGCCATTTGTGGGCCCCATAACAGAATAACTGTCGGATGAAGAAAATGACAAGTTTGAGTTTTTATAAATAACGCCATAATTGTTACCATTAACACTATTGGATTACCTGGTGGTTAAAATACAGTAATACGCCTGGTTGCATAGTAGCACACGGTATTGCACAATATTTTTGAATTATTAATTCTTACGTAAGAAGGCACTACTCAATAATTGTTACAATAATTACTATTCAATATTTTATTTTATTGATTCAATAATTGTTGCGTTGATATTCTATATTATTGTGGTTTTAATAATTGTCACTGCACAATATTTCCCATTATCAGATCAATAATTCATATTATTTGAATAATATTATTAGATAGCATTATTGACAATGTCTAGAAAGTTCTGTCAAGGAGAGGTTTGGTCACCTAATTGTGCGCCAGTAAGGAAAAATCCTTATTGGAAAGCCCCCTCTTTCCTAGGAACTGCCTGGTTGTCATTATTGTGATTCTATAATACTATTTGTGAATAATTAATTATTGATTTATATGATAAGGAAATATTTATTTTATGTGGATATAAATGATGGATTTATTTATGTGGTTATAAATGAAAGAATTAATGTTGAGGTGTTTTATCAGTATTTTGTCGGATTGGAGGTATTAAAAGATCAAATCGGTGTTCTTAAAGCTCTATTGCGTGAGTTATAATTTTAATCCGACCGTTGAATTGTTGTGATTTTTGGATATGTTATACATATATAAGTTGAGTATATATCCACAAATTTTGAACCGTTAAAAATTAACGTATGATTTGTTATGAATTTTAAGAGGTGTTGAAAATCATCCGTTTGTGGATTTCAGATATTTTCTATCTGGAATTTGGAAAAACTTAAAGCTACAAAGTTGTAGAGAATTCAATTTCGTGTGGAATGAACATAAAATTTGTATTTTTCTGATAAACGAGCTATTTTCTATGAATTCTTGAAGTTTTAGAAAATAAAATAATTTTTATTAAAATTGGGTGGGACCCACTTTTGTTTTATTTTGAAAACATGTGCTGAATTGGATTTTCAAAGCTGATGGCTGCCATATTTTTAAAGTGAGCATGCGTAGGAGAAAAGAAAACTTATATTAATATTTTATTAATTTAGTATCCTTTAGCATTCTAGCATTTACCTATAAATAGGCGTTTAAGTTAGAATTGAAAATCACGCCAGAAACTGAAGTTTTCTCTCTCTATATTATCGAGCGTATTTTTGTGAGTATTTAGATATCTTGATTGTTGCTATGCGGTGCAAGTTCCTTCAGTGTTATATCCGACATTCTAGTCAGAAGTACTGCTCTTTTGAGGTAAGGGATTGTAAGGGTTATTATGTTTTTCAGTTTCATAATTTTTCTGACCATCAAAAATTCTGGAAAAATTTGAAATGATAATTTGATGAGTTTTCTAGATTGTGTCCAAAAATGACGATTTTTGGATATATAGATTAGGAGTTATGAATTTTATGGGAAAAGACTATATTAAAAGTAAACCCTTATAACTCCTTATGGTTAACTCTAAAATTGGTAAAATTTTTATTGGGAGTACATGTATATCACAGAAGTATACTCTGTAAATTTCAGAATTTTTGGATAAAAGTACAATTTATGATAAATGTCTAAATATTCGGAAGTTTTGGCCATATGAAAAATAGTAGATGAATTTTAAAAATTCCGAGAAAAATATATGTTCAATATGGGACTATATTCTGCTAAATCCCAGAAAAGAAAATTTGTTTGTACTGATTTGGTTTTTTTCATGAAAATGGACTAGTTATGAGTAAATGAATTAAATATGTTATGTGAAGTAACAAAATTGGAAAATAGGATTTTATGGCTTGGGAATCCTATATAAGGTATATGCAGATTTTTGATGAGGGTTTTGGTTATTGGTGATGATAATTTATGAGTTTGGCATTTTAGGATGATTAAATGCATTAATTAGTAAAGTGTAAACAATTAAAATAAATTGTTTATAAGTTTAAGAAATGATTAAAATATTATTGTAATATTAATAATATTAGATTATGAGATTATTACGTAATATATAACATTTTTATAATCCTGGTGAAGAAATTTCTCTTTGACTTGAGTGTAAAGATGTATAAATTATTGGTATGATTGTGACTATGGGTTCTCTTTGGCCAGTAGTGCAAAGTTGAATCGTTGACTGGTATGATCATAACCATTGAATTTACAATCGAATATTTTTAGCTTAAGTGCAAAGGTGAATTGATCAACATGGTTATAATTATGGTTTATATAAATTCTGAAATGATTATGTATTTCTTTGAGATATTAATATCTTTGGCCTGTAGTGCAAAGATGAATTATTGATGAATAGCTTTGGTCCGTAGTGTAAATATGACCTGTTGTTGAATATCTTTGGCCTGTAGTGTAAAAATGACCTGTTGTTGAATATCTTTGGCCTGTAGTGCAAAGATGAACTGTTAATGAATATCTTTGGCACGTAGTGCGAAGATGAATTTATTAGTATGATTATGAACATGAATTGTTATTTGGTGTAACCATGATCTTTGATGTTTCAGGTAAAGACAGGTGATGAAAATTATCTTCGTCCTGGATGAGAAGAGGAATTTAGAACTACAATTATGATTATGAGTTATACACGTGATTTTGGACAAGAATTGTTGATTGATGTTACAGGGATAAAACATTGTTTGTGGACTTTTAACATGGAGAAGATAATAGACTTTATGGTCTATTTGACTCTTCTAATGGATTGCTCGTTCTGCTGCAACTATGGTTGAAAAGTTTTATCATCTACCATATGTTCTAAATCTCTGATTTATTACTGATGAAGGCTATTGATAATTTAATTATCTTTAGTCTTGATATTCTTTACTAAGCTAGTTTTGCTCACCCTTTTGCTTCACAATTCCTTTCAGATAATAAGAGTGTATTTGGGTGGGAGCGGGGGATAATGAGGGAATGTAAGCGGTGGTCTATAGGTTGTTGAGGTTCTCCCTAAATAGTATGGGAATAATTTTATTGAGAACTTTAGATAAGTGTGTCGTATTGTATACGTCATTTGATATTTAATTTTGGTGAACCGAATAGGGTGAGGTGAACCCAACTTTGGAAGGGTGTTTTGCCACTATCATACAAGATGTCTAATGACATACAACCTCGTGTTATGATAAGACAGGGTTGTGCACATCTATTTGCTGAGTATATCTACGAGCACTACCTATATAATCTTGGAGTTTGGTTGAAATATAATTTTCAATTGCAGATAGTGGAGATAGTTATATATCAAGAGAAGACTCACCATTGGAAAGAACATGATAGTAATCTTCTCATTTTTCTTTGGGATCTATTGGGTCAACCAAGGATAATTTTGTGGGCATATGATATCTATCATAACATAGACGCATGACCTCCCATGTACGAAGGTTTCCTTGAACACTTCCCAAAGATTTTAATTTCTAAAATAGTTTTTGACTGTACCTTTATGTAAGGTGCCATTGTGACGTGCTATCCAAGTTGGTGTCAAGAGTCACAGTTGGTATATATTTGTATCAAAACTCATAACATATGTGTTGTTGTATTTTGCATGACAATTGTAGTAATAAAGTTGTAGTTGTTTTCTGTACCATGTATTTGGCGACTCAGAATGGGTTGGGTGGATTGTACCTATTTTGGGGGCATCACATTACGAGTTTCTGGTGATGTCTTTCGGATTGACAAATGCCCCTGCAGCATTCATGGATTTGATGAACATGGTGTTTAAACCATTCTTAGATAAGTTTGTGGTGGTATTCATTGACGATATTCTGGTGTACTCCAAATCTCAAGAAGAACACCTGGAACATTTACATTTGACGTTGGAGAGGCTAAGAAAGTAAAAATTGTACGCAAAATTCTCGAAATGTGAATTTTTGCTAGAACGTGTATAATGTGACACCCCCAAATCCAGGTACTCCATTCCCACAGAATTTGGTGCTCACTAACCAAAACCATTAAATCTAACTACCCATCATAAAGGATAAAGACATAATTTAAATAACTTAAACAATAGTCTTTCCCATTAAAGGGTTACATCATCATCTAAAAATAATCCCAGGTTATCTAACCTTAAATTTATTACATCAGTTGCGAAATACATCATATATTAAAACAAGTTTCATAAAGTAAAACATTTAACTACATTCAATAAATCCTTAGCACTTGGACATCTTAACCTTTCCTTTGCTAGTAGACGGCTCATCGACTTTCTCAACTTTAGTTGCAGTGTTAAATGCAAGAATGAGCAAACAATTGCTCACTGATATAGGAAGTAGCAATGATAACAACATGAGAACGAACAATGAATGCTGACCTATAATGAACTTGTGTACTAATTAAAATAGAAAACAAGTTCGAAATCAATATCTGAGGGTCTTAAGACCACGAACTATGTCTCTGGTATTTAGGTATTATTACCTCAACCTTAATAGTCAGTTTGACTATACAGACCCTTCTTAACGTTCTTAGGGGGATCATCCCTTTGTATCATCTATTGTGAACAAACATCTAAACGTTACACGTACAAAATCCCCTATGCTAGGGTTGTTCGTCTCAGCTTGAATTTAGAATTTCCGCACTAAAGAAAGTTTAGCACGAAACTAATTTATTAGTGGTTCTAGAATTTCAGAACATTATTCCATAACAGACTAGTTCATTCAATAAGAGTTTTCTTATTACTTGGAGGTTTAATATAATCAATATAGAATTGAACAAGGTTATCAAGGTTAAAGATCGAATTACAACATTATATAATTGAGTAAACATGAAATACATGCAAAATGCTATATTCAAAAGAGTTAGAACAATCTCCTTTGAATCGATGTATTAGAACAATATATGCTTTGAATGATAATAAGGAAAGTAAAGCTCGCTCGATGTAACGAATTAGATTACAAGAGCTTGTACAATCATGTACGAGATAGAATCAATAGGCTTGCTTAACTTCAATGCAAGATTTAGGAATAAATAGATTGCTTGACTTAAAGATAGCATAGCTATGAAACAGGCGTAATTGTAATTGAGATAGGGTAAATAAACTTGCTCAATAATCACAAGGTAGAGTTAGAAAACTTGCCTCAAGCGTAAGCTACACTATTAAAACTCACGTTCACCTATACATTTTAGTGGAATCACAATATCTATTAAACATGTTAACATCCACTTACAAAATAACACCCAATTCTAGCTAAACTTGTAAATTTTAGGACAAGTCTTATCTTACCATACATATTTCAGAATCACCAGTGTACATTTCATAACACTTATTCATTGACCAATGAGTATTTTAAATCATACATATCATTTTCATAACTTACTAACTTTACATTTTAGGGTGACTAACCACATGATACGTTTCTATTTTAACCTTGTTATTACACATTTGACACATTAACATAATCATTAAGCCAAGATATAATGAATGTCCAAAGTCTGCAGAAGTAGTAGACTTCTTTGCTCGGATTGTATCTTTGGCTTGTTGTGCCGCTTTTACATCTGGATAATAGCGCGCATGCGCTAGAATCTAATGACAATGCCGCATACTGAAGAACGCGCCATTGACATGCATGTGCATGCGATGCATCAGTTTTAGTTTTTATAGAACGCGAACTTAGACTCTATTATAGTCTAAAAATCCCAATCCCACATAATTTCACCACACTTCAACATCTAAAACTTTGTAATATCATTGTTAAGCATGTTATTAATCATTCTAACTACACAAACATCATATATACACAAATTTAAAGAATTAAAACCATAGTTTTTCCAAATTTCTTCATTTTTACACTTTTAATGAATTTGATCGCAACGAATTCGTTTCTTAATCAATTGACATGATTTAAACTACGTTGTTTTCGTTTCTTAATGTATTATCACAATCCAACTTCAATTTGCAGATTACAACACATATAAGGCATGAAGTTTTGTACTTTCTAAGCCATATTATATGAACATAAACACTGCTATTTCAATTCCTTTCCTACAAAGCCAATTCCTCACGAATTTGACAAACAAGTATCAAGTATACATGATGATTATCAGATTTTACAAACTATATATATATATATATATATATACCACAATTCACGTGATTTCCAAATCAAATAGAATATATATATATACCAAAACTAAAAGTTAGAATAGGGATAGTTTATACCTTGAATCTTTGATGGTATGATAGCCAAATTAAGAGAAATTCTTTTCCCATAACCCTTCTTCTCTAACCCTCAAATATCACTGTGTTCTCTTCTTCCAAGATCTCTCTCAAAACTTTGCTATTTGGCCTTAGAAAAAAAACAAAACGCGATGAAATACTGACTCCCACTTCCCCACTAACGTCAGGTAAAAACCCAACAGGTAGCGTCAGTTAGAATAAGCCAAAGACCACAAGGCCTTGTTTGGCTAAACACATAATTCCCATACTAATTTATTTTTATATTATTATATTATATAGTTTTCATGTCACACCATTAATTTAGTTAATTAAATAACTTTAGCTTTAGCTAATTTAAATAACTTATAATAATAATAAAATTCTTATTATCATTATACCTTATAATTAACAAATAATTATATATCTAATTTAATTAATAAATTAGACACATCACTTTGTTTAATTTATTTATTTCCTTTAAATTAAACAATTCATTTAGTTTAATTATCTTCTTAAATATCAAGCAATTGATTTAATTTAATTATTTCCTTAAATTAAATCCTTTAGATAAATTTATCAACACTCAATTTAATTAACATTAACCAATTTAGTTACAAAATTAATTCACCACAATTCATCAATTATTTATTTTTCCCAATAAATAAATTATTTAAAATATTTATTAAATTTCATAAATATTTAAATTAAATTACAAGTTTCTCGATCGTTACATCCTTCCCTCCTTAAAAGGATTTTGTCCCCAGAATCACAACTCAAAAAATTTATTCGTTACATTCTTCCCTATTTAACAAGATTTTGTCCCTAGAAATGCTATACAAAATCAAGCAAACAACTGAGGATAATTCTTCATCATAACGCTTTCAAGTTGCCACGTAACTTCCCAAGAATTGTGGTTTCTCCAGACTACTTTAATAGAAGGTATCACTTTATTCCTCAGTACCTGCTCTTTTCTGTCAACAATTTGAACAAGGACTTCTTCATATGACAAATCTTTCTCAAACTTTAAGGGCTCATATTCTATTACATGTTTATAGTCAGGCTTATATGGCCTCAACACTGAGATATGAAAAATATTATGAATATGCTCCAACTCTGGAGGTAAAGCTACCTCATACGCTACTTCACCAAGTCGTCGAAGCACTTCGAAAGGTCCTATAAATCAAGGGCTCAATTTCCCCTTCTTACCAAATCGAATTTTCCCCTTCTAGGGAGACACTTTCAAGAAAACATAACTACTGACATCGAATTCTCTATTTTATCGATGCTGATCGGCATATTTCTTCTGTTTATCATGTGCTGCGATCAATCTTTCTCGAATCCCTTTGATGATCTCGACAGTCTGTTGTACCAATTCTGGACCCAATAGCTGACGTTCACCTACCTCATCCTAGCATAACGGAGTTCTGCATTTTCTGTCGTATAACGCTTCGTAAGGCGGCATGCCAATACTTGCGTGATAACTATTATTATAAGCAAATTCCACCAATAGTAGACGGTCATCCCAATTTCCCTTAAAATCCATGATACATGCTCTGAGCATATCTTCTAGTGTTTGGATGGTTCTTTCACTCTGTCTGTCGATTTGAGGATTGTACGCTGTGCTCATTCTCAGCTATGTCCCCAAGCACTCTTGTAATCGTTTCCAAAAATTAGATGTGAAACGTGGATCTCTGTCTGATACAATGGACACAGGTACACTGTGTCTTGTAATAATTTCCTTCACGTATAGTTTTGCTAACCGATCTAGGGTAAATCGAATCTTGATTGGCAAAAAGTGTACCGACTTCGTCAATCGATTGACAATCACCCAAATGGCATCGTAACCTTGTTTTGTTGTTGGAAGACCTACCATAAAATCCATTGTGATATGCTCCCATTTCCATTCTGTTATGTCCAACGGTTGTAACAATCCGCTTGGCCTTTGATGTTCAACTTTGACTTTCTGAGACGTTAAACATTTTTCCACGCATTCAGCCACATCCCTCTTCATATTCAGCCACCAAAAATGATGTCTAAGATCTTGGTACATCTTTGGACTCCCAGGGTGAATCTAATACCTTGAATTATGAGCTTCATTCAGAATTTCTTCTTTAAGTTCTGGTACTTACGGAACCCAAAGTCTCCCTTCGAATCGAAGTAACCCTTTCGAATCGATTTTGAATATATTTTCCTCACCTTCAGATATTTTCTGTTTTATCTTTTCACAGTCTTCATCCTAAAGTTGTGCATTTCTCACCTTATCCACCAACGTTGAACTGTTTCCCAACTGGAACAACTTTTCGTCGGCTTCTGTCGGATATTTAATTTCTAACTCCATTTTAGCCATTTCTGACACTAGTTTCTCTTGAACAGTCAACAATATTAACTTCTCCCGTCCCTTCCTACTTAGAGCATCAACGACAACATTTGCCTTTTCAGGATGATAGAAAATTTCACAATCATAATCTTTGATCAGCTCTAACCATCATCTTTGTCTCATATTCAAATCTTTTTGTGTAAAGATATACTTCAGACTTTTATGGTCGGTATATATCTCATACCTCTCTCCATAAAGATAATGTCTCCAAATCTTCAGGGCAAATACCACCGCTTCCAATTTTAAGTCATGAGTCGGATACCCTTTCTCGTAATCTTTCAACTGCCGTGATGCATACGCAATAACTCTGCCGTTTTGCATAAGCACACAGCCTAGTCCTTTATGCGATGCGTCACTATATACCACAAAATTTCTTGTATCATCAGGCAACGATAACACAGGTGCTGAACTCAACCTCTTCTTCAATTCCTAAAAACTTTCCTCACACTTCTCTGTCCAAACAAACTTAACCGCCTTCCTAGTTAGGTTCGTCAACGGAGTCACGATCTGGGAAAAGTCTTGAATAAAACGCCCGTAGTAACCTGCCAATCCTAAGAAACTCCTTACTTCTGACGGTGTCTTCGGCTGATCCTAGTTTATTACAGCTTCAACCTTTGATGGATCTACCGAAATTCCGTCCTTATCAATAACGTGTCCAGGAAACTATACACGTTCCAACCAAAATTCTCATTTTGAGAACTTAGCGTACAACTTCTCTTTTCTTAATGTCTCCAATGTCACTCTTAAGTGTTACACATGTTCCTCATTGGTTTTGGAATATACCAATATATCATCAATAAACACCACCACAAATTTGTCTAAGAATATTTTAAATACCCTATTCATCAAGTCCATGAACGCTGCAGGTGCGTTGGTTAAACAAAAAGACATAACCAAAAACTCGTAATGACTATATCGAGTTTTGAACGCTGTTTTTGGTACATCCTCCGGCCTCACCGTTAGCTGATGATAAACACTTCTCAAGTCTATCTTCGAGAAATATTTCGCTCCATTCAACTAATCTAATAGATCATCGATTCTAGGCAATGGATAATTATTTTTAATCGTGACCTTATTCAATTCTCGGTAATCAATGCAGAGCCGCATCGATCCATCTTTCTTCTTAACAAACAACATCGGTGCTCCCCATGGCAACACACTCGGCTGAATATACTTCTTGCCAAGCAATTCTTGCAATTGCACCATCAACTCTTTCATCTCTACCTGTGCCATTCTATATGGTGCCTTAGATATCGGGGCCGTTCCTAGTAGTAAATCAATCACGAACTCGATTTGTCGATCCGGCAGAAGACCCGACAAATCGTCTGGAAATACGTCTGCAAAATCTCTTATGATCGGTATCTCTTCTAGCTTCACACTCTTCTTCTACATATCGACTATTTAGGCTAGGTATCCTACACATCCTTGTCTCAACAACTTCTTGGCTTGCATCACCGTTAGACAACTTACTTGTCGAGGTGATTTGCTGCCAAAGAACATAACTATTTGCTGCCAAAGAACATAACCTTTGATGGAGTCACAAGGTTAACACACTTCCTTTGACAATCAATTACTGCTCCGTAATTGAATAACCAATCCATTCCCAGTATAACATCGAATTCACCAAGTCTAAATGGTATCAAATCTACCATCATCTTGTGCCCTTTTATAACCACCCTACAATTCCTATATATGTATTGGACATGAATCACTTCCTTATTCGCAATCTCTATACTTAAGGGAAATTCTAATTCTTCCTTGGGAAATTCTAAGCTCTGAGCAAATTCATTGGATATAAATGAACAAGTAGAACCTGAATCAAATAGTACACAAGCATTAATACCATTAATTAGAATGATACCTGATGTGAGACCCCAGATTTTATGAATAAAGATTTAAATTTCTCGAAATATTTTTTTGAATATTATGGTGTGAATTTGATATAATGTCATAGTTGTGGGTAGTATTTATAAATTTTGCAAAGTATATAATATTCGATTGGTCGGGGAATATTCTTTTTGTCGGGAATATACATACGTGACAAGACAATCATTGGTGAACCCATTAGCGGAAGTATTGTCGTAGTAAGAAAAGCAGTAATTATCTTTTATAAAAATAACGGCGGAAGTGTTACCGTTAAAACTGTTGAACTACCCGGTAGTAAAAGTACAGTAATACGCGTGGTTGCGTTGTGACGCCCCCAAAATTAGGTATACGTCACCCATCTTGGGTCACCACTTACATGGTACATAAATCCAAATACAAACTTAATTATACATTTGTCGTGTAACATACGACAATACATAAACTGAGAGTTCTAATAGGAATATTGTCATTTAGACAATATCCATACTCAAGGAGTCCTCATTACAATTATTATCACACTATTTCACAGAATAGTGAGGACTACTAATGTTATCTTCAGGACCATCACTCGTTTCCCCAACTCGTCCCAGCTATATTATCATTTCACGAAGAAAACGGTGAAAGAAAGGGTGAGCTCAACTAGCCCGAGAAGAAATATTATGACTAAGATAATGCGAATAAATTATCAATAGTCTTCAACAATGTTAAAGCGATAAAATACAATAGACAACCGGTTTAGCTGCAGTAGGAATATGCAATCCATTAAAAGAGTCAAGTAGAGAATAAAGTCTACTATCTTTTAGGTTTTAAAAGGTTTTCATCAATTTTTATCATTTGAGACTCAAGTTAATAAATAAACTACCACATCTAATTATCCTCGTACCACGGTCGAGGATTTTCATCAAATTATCAATGGTCATGACTATCTGAATCACCCCGGTCATAATCATACCAAAACTATCCATCATTTGCATTACAAACCAATCGAGGACTTTTATCACATCATTTATAACAAGCCATGATTATCCGAATGATCCTCGGTCATAATCATACTAAGTTCATCTATGCACGTAAGCCAAAGATAACATAATATATCATGAGGATGATGACAATGACATAATAATTCAATAAAACAAGTTCAAGAATTATTTTATCCGAGGAATTAGTAACGTCCAAATTGTCAACAAGATCTTGTTTTGTAGAGTAAAATTCAAGAATGATCGAATAATATTTCCATGAAAAGATCTTTGGATGAAACGCAAATATCAAGGATATTCTACTAATTTCATGGAGTATAGAAGTCAAAGTTTTAACCAATTGGGTATAATAAAGAATGGAATAACAAAAGAAATCACCGTGCATGCGATTACTTCGCGCCAGACGAGTTATTCCAACAGAATAATAATAACGGAACCGGTCGAAGTGTGAAATTCACAAGCGGGATGATCCAACAGAATAATAAATCTTTGAATAATAAACAATGGAACTGGTCGGTGTAAAACACACGCAGACAGGATATTCCAATGAGAATAATAAATGCGGAATAATAAACAATGGAACCAGAATTGTAAAACACATGCACAGGATATTCCAATGAGAATAATAAAGAATGGAATAATGAGAAGAAGATCACCAAGTATAGGGGATTCTGCAGTATCTGAGTTATTCCAAATGTAATAAATAAGAATGGAATAACATAAGGATTTCACCAAGTATAGGGTATGCCGCATAATTTTTAATATTATGGTGTGAATTTGAGATAATATTATAGTTGTGGGTAGTACTTATAAATTTTGCAAAGTATGCAAGTGGTTATATTATATTCGATTGGTCGGGGAATATTCGTACAACGGCAAAATCATTGGTGGACCCCACAACAAAATTATTGTCGGATTGAGAAAACGACAAAAATATTTTATTGAAATAACGACGGAAGTTTTACCGTTGATACTGTTGAACTACTCGGTAGTAAAAGTACAGTAATACGTGTGGTTGCATAGTAGTACACGGTATTGATTATTGATGCTTATGTGAGAAGTCACTCAGTTTGATTCCATTATTGTCGATTAATAATATGAATTATTATAGCGATAATGACATTTTGTTTTATTCGTATTATTAACGTAATAAAACAGAAACATCTTTTTATATAAAACTGAATACTTTATTAAAGTTATTCTATAAATAGAATATATTATATTTTATTATGCATAGTGTTGCATAGTGTTTTGCATAGTGTTGCATAGTGTTTGCATAGTAAAATATTTTTATATAAATAGAATATATTATATTTTATTTAAAAGATTTTGCTTTAAATATGGACCGTCAGATTATAGTAAATCAATCTGGACCGTTCATGGATTAATTACTATGCATTCTATTTTCCTATAAATAGAAGCTCATTCCTTCATTATTTTCTTACTTAATTCTTTGAAACTCTAGAGAGAAATTATAGAGAGAAGCTATAGAGAGAAAATCTATAGAGAGAAAGAAGAAGAGTATTCGGTACTTCACTACTTTGATATCCGGTGTCTTTTTACGGTAAGGGTATTATTTGTTGTAATTCGTAAGGGTGTTATTCTTTCTTATTCATGAAGAGAACTTACATTATTCCATTCATTATTATTACATTGGAATAACTTTGTAAAAGTGGTATACCCTATACATAACTTCGTATATGCGGCATACCCTATACTTGGTGAAATCCTTATGTTATTCCATTCTTATTTATTACATTGGAATAACTCAGATACGCTGTGGAATCCCCTATACTTGGTGATCTTCTTCGTTATTCCATTCTTTATTATTCTCGTTGGAATATCTTGTGCGTGTGTTTTACACGGACACTGGTTCCATTGTTTATTATTCGCATTTATTATTACATTGGAATATCACATGCGTGTGTTTTACACGGGACATTGGTTCCATTGTTTATTATTCAAACATTTATTATACTGTTGGATCATCACTTTGTGAATTTCACGACTCGGTTAAGATTATTATTATTACATTGGAATAACTCTGCCTCATCAACCGCATGCATGGTGATTTCTTTTGTTATTCCATTCTTTATTATACCCAGTTGGTTAAAACTTTGACTTCTATACTCCATGAAATTAGTAGAATATCCTTGATATTTGCGTTTCATCCAATATCTTTTCATGGAAATATTATTCTGATCATTCTTGAATTTTACTCTACAAAATAGTATCTTGTTGACAATTTGGACGTTACTAATTCCTGGATAAAATAATTCTTGAACTGGTTTTATTGAATTATTATGTCATTGTCATCATCCTCATGATATATTATGTTATCTTTGGCTTACGTGCATAGATGAACTTAGTATGATCATGACCAGGGATCATTCGGTATAATCATGGCTTGTTATAAATGATGTGATAAAAGTCCTCGATTGATTACGTAATGCGTTGATGGATAGTTTTGGTATGATTATGACCTGGGGTGATTCGGTATAGTCATGACCATTGTTAATTTGATGAAAATCCTTGGACCGTGGTACGGGGATGATTAGATGTGGTGGTTTATTTATTGTCGAGTCTCAAATGATAAAAATTGATGAAAACCTTTAAAAACCTAAAAGATAGTAGATTTAATTCTCTACTTGACTCTTTTAATGGATTGCATATTCATTGCAGATTAAACCGGTTGTCTATTGTATTTTATCGGTTTAACTTTGTTGAAGGCTAATGATAATTTATTTTGCATTATCTTAGTCATAATATTTCTTACTGGGCTAGTTGAGCTCACCCTTTCTTTCATTGTTCTCTTCAGGAAATGAGAATATAGCTGGGACGAGTTGGGGGAAACAGAGTAATGGTCCAGAGGATAGCATTAGTAGTCCTCACTATTCTGTGAAATAGTGTGATAATAATTGTATTGAGGACTCCTTGAGTATGGATATTGTCTAAATGACAATATTCCTATTAGAACTCTCAGTTTATGTATTGTCGTATGTTACACGACAGATGTATAATTAAGTTTGTATTTGAATTTATGTACCATGTAAGTGGCGACCCAAGATGGGTGACGTATACCTAATTTTGGGGGCGTCACACGTAAGGGGTATTATTTCTTTCGTATTCATGAAGAGAGCTATTGTTATTCCATCCCTTATTATTACATTGGAATAACTTTGTTTATGGGCACCGCATACATGGTGAAATTCTTCGTTATTCCATATTTCATTATTATGTTGGAATAACTTTTGTTTATCAAATACCGCATACATGGTGAAATTCTTCTATTATTCTGTTCTTTATTATTCTGTCAGAATATCCTGTTTGTGCATTTTACGCCGGACCTGGTTCCATTATCTATTATTATATCGTAATATCCGATTCAGACGCGTTCGCTGGGACCTAGTTCCATTATTTATTATTTCGCCGGAATATCACATTTTGTGCGTTTATCTTTGGGACTAGTTCCATCATATATTATTACATTGGGAATAACACATGCGTGCGATCTATCGCATTACATAGTAAATCCTTCTGTTATTCCATTCTTTATTATTCTATTGGAATAACATGTCTATGTGGATTACCATATGCATGGTGAATGATCCTTTGTATTCATTCCTTATTAAATTATGGAAATGATCTATATATGTGGATTGCCGCATGGCGGGTGAAAATCCATTTGTAGTTTCATATATTCTTTATTATACTCAGTTGGTTAAAGTTTTAACTTCTATACTCCATGAAATTAGTGGAATATCATTGATATTTGCGCTTCATCCAGTATCTTTTCATGAAAATATTCTTCTGAGCATTCTTGAATTTGACTCTACAAAGAAATATTATGTTGACAATTTGGACATTATTGAGTTCAAGATAAAATAACTTATAAATCTTTAAAATTTATTCTTGAACTTGTTTTATTGAATTTTTATGTCATTGTCATGATGAGTTATGTTGGTTATTATGTGAAAACATGAAAGTTTCTTAGAAATCGCAAAGGGTTGAAAATCAGATTTTGGTGAAAATGAAACATGAAATTCAATTGACCATATCTCCTATTATATTTCGAATTTTTGAGTGTGGTCAAGTCCTAGAGTTAGATCTATGAGTTTTCTAACTTATCCAAGTGGAATCACAAGACAAGGTGTTATACATTTTCGTGTGGACTGATTTTAGCAAAGGAGTCAAAAATTGAAAATACCAAAAAGGCTACTGCCAAAATTTTGTAAGGGTTGTTTCGGCCACTTAATTTATGAGAAAAATTCCGGCCTTTTGGGACATGAAATTATATGGTATAAAGTACATCCTGTCCAACAATGAGCTCATTCTGACTTAAAATGAGCAAGTTATGACCATTTTAATATTTAGGTTTTTCCGATGAAAAACGCTATAACCGGAGTTCAATAACTCTGATGACCATGAAATTGAAACTGGAAGCTCACGTTAACATGTGTAAGATCCTGCCAAGATTTGGGAATTTTTGGAGTTAAACTTGAGGTAGCTAATTTCTTAAGGAATTAATTAGAAATTGATTTTTGAAAAATAGTAAATGAATTTTAAAAATTATGAGAAAAATATATGTTCATTATGTGACTATATTATGCTAAATCCCAGAAAAAAATATTTTTGGGACTTATTTGGTATTTTTCATGAAAATGATTTAGTTACGAACATATGAGTTAAATATGTTATGTGAAGTAACAAAGTTGGAAAATAGAATTTTATGGCTTGGAAATCCTATATAAGGTATATGCAGATTTTTGATAAGGGATTTCATCATTGGTGATGAAATCTTATGAGTATGAAATTTTTTGAATGATTAAATGCATTATTTGGTAAAGTGTAACAATTGAAATAAATTGTTTATAAGTTTAAGAAGCGATTAAAATATTGTTATGATATTAATAATATTAGATTATGAGTGGTTGATAATATTTGGATAAATTTAAAGTCTTTAATAATTATCCTTGTTTTCGTTTGATTAATGCTTATATCATTGTCATCATCCTCATGCTTGTATGGTGATGAAAGTTATCTTTGGCTTACGTGCAAAGATGGACTGTTGATTATTGAATTGTATATCTTTGGCTTACGTGCAAAGATGGACTGTTGGTTATTGAATTGTATATCTTTGGCTTATGTGCAGAGATGGACTTGGTATGATTATGACCAGGGATTATTCGGTATAGTCATGACCATTGATGATTTAATGAATATCCTTGGCCCGTAGAGCAGGGATGACTTGATGATGTGGTTTATGTATTAAGCTGAGTCTCAGCGATAGAAATTGATAAAAACTTTTTAAATCATAGAAGATAGTAGATTTTATTCTCTACTTGACTTTTCTAAAGGATTGCTTGTTCCGCTGCAGTTAAACTTGATATCTATTGTATTTTATCAGTTTAACATTGTTTAAGACTAATGATAATTTATTCTGCATTATCTTAGTCATAATATTTCTTACTGGGCTAGTTGAGCTCACCCTCTCCTTCACTATTCTCTTCAGAAAATGAGAATATAGCTGGGCGAGTCGAGGAACGGAGTGACGGTCCAGATGATAGCATTAGTAATCCTCACTATTCTGTTAAATAGTGTGACAATAAATGTAATGAGGACTCCTTTGAGTGTGGATATTGTCTAGATGACAATATTCTCTCAGCTATGTTTTGTCGTACTGTTTACACGACGTTTGTATACTTAAGTTATATTTGTATTTTGTACCATGTATCTGGCGACTCAAGATGGGTGATGTATACCTATTTTTGGGGGCGTCACACCTGACGCCACATCCTTAGACTGTACAGCATCCTGCGGTCATATTGAAAGTCCTCGCAGTAGGTCGGCTTGACTGTGCTGGTCCAGAGATAGTCAATGCACCACCACCGTTGTTGTTTCCTTTTCCACCACTTGCACTTCTCGCTGGCTTCTTAAGGCAATCACAAGCCAAGTGATCCTTTGAACCGCAGGTAAAACATGCTCATTTCTTCAGACTAAAATAGTTCGGTGCAATGTGTCCCTCCTAACCACAGTTGAAACACACCCTCTTTCCCTTCAAACATACCCCAGTATGGTTCTTCCCGCACGTCGCACAAGCTTCAAACTTTTTCTTCTGCTGATTTCCTTGTTGTCCTCCCGCAATCGAATTCTCGCTCTACATTCTCTTCTGACTGTTACTTCCAACATTACTTCCACCAGCCTTATTCTCATTCTCATTCTTCCTCTTCTTCTGTTCGTGGTTGTACTTGGTCAAGGCATCGCTTCCACCTTCCGCGATAATTGTCTTCTCCAGTACAGCCGCAAATGTGTTCAACTGAAACATTGAAACCTTACTGTAAAGCCAGGGCTTCAAACCTTGTTCGAATCTTCTTGCTTTACGATCATCAGTATTAACTTGATATATAACAAACCTTGCCAACTTGTTAAACTTTGCAGCATATTCTGGCACTGTCATCGTTCCTTGTTTCAACTCCAGAAATTGCACTTCCAACTAATTCTGAGAACTTGCTGGAAAGTACATTTCAAAGAACATCTCCTCACCCGTCAACAGAGCTACCAACTGCTAAACCGGATTTGCGTTGGTCTCGTTGTTATTATTAGTAGACCCCTCAGGAGGTATTTGCTGACGTGGTTGTCTTCTTCTAGGAGGCATTTTTTGTTAAAATATGTGCTTTATTAGCTCATTACTCAACTTCTTGGGTATTTGAAGTTTAACTTAAACATTCTAAGATTAAAGCTTTAACACATATCATTTCAAATAAACTTTGATATTCTATCATTCATAACGTTTTAAAACATATTAAGGATAACATAACCGCTATTAACATTCACTTTCCTGAACTAGAGAAGTTTCAGGATTACATACTCATACTATCCCTTTATTCATCTCAAAATAAGGGATTCACAATTTATTTATTCACATAATTAACCACACATTATTATCACTCTTATTCTATCTATGCATATTAAGTCGTCGTAAGGCTTCTCGATGCTCTTCCTCCATGATACGATAAGCCGTTCTATGATCCATCATGAACCATGGCGAATTCTTAAACTGAGGTGGATAATAAAAGACTCGATCCTAGGCCCTATCAATTGCCAAATTAAAAGCGTAATCCATCTCGTTCATCTTGGCCTTCTTCACCTGGACCTTAGCCTCTGCACGGTCTGCACGTTGAGTTGCCTTCATCCAAGCATCCTCTGCTCTTGCACGCTTAGCCGACTCCTCCTTGAAGTCATCTTTTAATTTCTCCATGTCAGTCTTCATCTTCTCGTTTACTGCCAATAGGTCTTCATGTTGACCCTTGGTATGAACTAGGTCCCACTCCGTGTTACCAAGGTGTGAGTCGAGTTCCTTAATCTCCACATCCTTCTGCTCCATCGAAGCGTGATGCATCTCAACCATCTCCTTCAGCTCCTCCACTTTGTCCTGTAATTCTATGTTACGATCGTACAGAGCGTCATACATCTCAGCTGATATGGAGTTTGGTGGAAACTCCACAGGATCCTCTTCTTCATCATCCTCTTCTATCTCCTACGAACTATCCTCCTCGGGATCGGTCACAGGCTCATCCTCCTGGATCAACTGCTTCCGTACTACGTGAATATCCTGGGGTTCGTCGTCTCTAGGTATCTGAGGTATCGATTCCCTAGCTGGACTGGATCCTCCTTCGTTAGACATCCTGACAACAAAATATTTTAAGTTTTACTTAACATTTTCGATACTCGCGAACCCATAAGTTATTAAAACATAGCACATAATGTCTTTTAATGTTTAGCCTCAATAGACACCATAATCCATTCCTTAAAACTCGATAAGAGTTGAACACCTCTATGTTTTCTATTTCCTTAAAGGTTACTTCCTAAGGTTTCCCCACCTAAGGTTCATAACCTAAAGCTTTGATACCATCATTTGACACCCCCAAATCCGGGTACTCCATTCCTACAGAATTTGGTGCTCACTAACCAAAACCATTACATCTAACTACCCATCATAAAGGATAAAGACATAATTTAAATAACTTAAACAATAGTCTTTCCCATTAAAGGGTTACATCATCATCTAGAAATAATCCCAGTTAATCTAACCTTAAATTTATTACATCAGATTGCAGAATACATCATATATTAAAACAAGTCCCATAAAGTAAAACATTTAACTACATTCAATAAATCCTTAACACTTGGACATCTTACCCTTTCCTTTGCTAGTAGACGGCTCATCGACTTTCTCAACTTTAGCTACAGTGTTAAATGCAAGAATGAGCAAACAATTGCTCACTGATATAGGAAGTAGCAATGATAACAACATGAGAATGAACAACGAATGCTGAACTATAATGAACCTGTTCTACTAATCAAAATAGAAAATAAGTTCGAAATAAATATCTGAGGGTCTTAAGACCATGAACTATGTCTCTGGTATTTAGGTATTATTACCTCAACCTTAACAGTCAGTTAGACTATACAGACCCTTCTTAACGTACTTAGGGGGATCAGCCCTTTGTACCATGTATTTTGCGCAAACATCTAAACGTTACACGTACAAAATCCCCTATGCTAGGGTTGTTCGTCTCAGCTTGAATTTAGAATTTCCGCACTAAAGAAAGTTTAGCTCGGAACTAATCTATTAGTGGTTTTAGAATTTTAGAACATTATTCCATAACAGACTAGTTCATTTAATAAGAGTTTGCTTATTACTTGGAGGTTTAATATAATCAATATAGAATTGAACAAGGTTATCAAGGTCAAAGATCGAATAACAACATTATATAATTGAGTAAACATGATATACATGCAAAGTGCTATATTCAAAAGAGTTAGAACAATCTCCTTTGAATCGATGTATTAGAACAATATATGCTTTGAATGATAATAAGGAAAGTAAAGCTCGCTCGATGTAACGAATTAGATTACAAGAGCTTGTACAATCATGTACGAGATAGAATCAATAGGCTTGCTTAACTTCAATGCAAGATTTAGGAATAAATAGATTGCTTGACTTAAAGATAGCATAGCTATGAAACAGGCGTAATTGTAATTGAGATAGGGTAAATAAACTTGCTCAATAATCACAAGGTAGAGTTAGAAAACTTGCCTCAAGCATAAGCTACACTACTAAAACTCACATTCACCTACACATTTTAGTGGAATCACAATATCTATTAGACATGTTAACATCCACTTACAAATTAGCACCCAATTCTAGCTAAACTTGTAAATTTTAGAACAAGTCTTATCTTACCATACATATTTCAGAATCACCAGTGTACATTTCATAACACTTATTCATTGACCAATGAGTATTTTAAATCATACATATCATTTTCACAACTTACTAACTTTACATTTTAGGGTGACTAACCACATGATACGTTTCTGTTTTAACCTTGTTATTACACATTTGACACATTAACATAATCATTAAGCCAAGATATAATGAATGTCCAAAGTCTGCAGAAGTAGCAGACTTCATCAGTATATGATTTGAGGCATGTGGCGGTTGCACAGCTTTACTTTGGATAATAAGCGGCGCATTGCAAGCAAAGAACGTGTCTGTCTGATGTAAGTGCGCTGTGATCGTCTGGCCTTGATTATGATGCATCGATTTCAGCTTTTTCTGAGAGCGAACTTAAACTCTGTTATAGGCCAAAAATCCCAATTCCACAGAATTTCTCCACACTTCAACATCTAAAACTTTGTAATATCATAGTTAAGCATGTTATTCATCATTCTAACTACACAAACATCATATATACACAAATTTGAAGAATCAAAACTATAGTTTTTCCAAATTTCTTCATTTTTACACTTTTAACGAATTTGATCGCCACAATTTTGTTTCTTAATCAATTGACATGATTTAAACTACGTTGTTTTTGTTTCTTAACATATTATCACAATCCAACTTCAATTTGCAGATTACAACACATATAAGGCATGAAATTTTGTAGTTTCTAAGCCATATTATATGAACATAAACATTGCTATTTCAATTCCTTTCCTATAAAGCCAATTCCTCATGAATTTGACAAACAAGTATCAAGTATACATGATGATTATCAGATTTTGCAAACTATATAAACATATATATATATATATACATCATAATTCACGTGATTTCCAAATCACATAGAATATATATATACATATATACCAAAACTAAAAGTTAGAATAGGGATAGTTTATACCTTGAATCTTTGATGGTATGATAGCTTAATTAAGAGAAATCCTTTCCCCAAAACCCTTCTTCTCTAACCCTCCAATATCACTATGTTCTCTTCTTCCAAGCTCTCTCTCAAAGCATTGCTATTTGGCCTTAGAAAAAAAACAAAACGTGATGAAATACTGACTCCCACTTCCCCACTAACGTCAGGTAAAAACCCAACAGGTAGCGTCAATTAGAATAAGCCAAAAGCCACAAGGCCTTGTTTGGCTAAACACATAATTCCCATACTAATTTATTTTTATATTATTATATTATATAGTTTTCATGTCACACCATTAACTTAGTTAATTAAATAACTTTAACTTTAGCTAATTTAAATAACTTATA
Source organism: Panax quinquefolius (assembly GCA_020205615.1). Classification (NCBI taxonomy): domain Eukaryota; kingdom Viridiplantae; phylum Streptophyta; class Magnoliopsida; order Apiales; family Araliaceae; genus Panax; species Panax quinquefolius. The sequence goes on along the minus strand of CM035154.1, from coordinate 108,930,144 downwards.
ATAATAATAAAATTCTTTTTATCATTATACCTTATAATTAACAAATAATTATATATCTAATTTAATTAATAAATTAGACACATCACTTTGTTTAATTTATTTATTTCATTTAAATTAAAAAATTCATTTAGTTTAATTATCTTCTTAAATATTAAGCAATTGCTTTAATTTAATTATTTTCTTAAATTAAATCCTTCAGATAAAATTATCAACACTCAATTTAATTAACATTAACCAATTTAGTTACTAAATTAATTCACCACAATTCATCAATTATTTATTTTTCTCAATAAATAAATTATTTAAAATATTTATTTAATTCCATAAATATTTAAATTAAATTACAAGTTTCTCGATCGTTACATATAATTTCTTGGACATGTGATTGACAAAGACGGGATCTCAGTGGATCCATCAAAAGTCGAAGCGGTAATCAATTGGGAACTACCAAGGACACCATCAGAGGTGAGAAGTTTCTTGGTACTGGCAGGCTACTATAGATGATTCATTCAAAACTTTTCCAAGATTGCCACCCCGTTAAAAATTTGACAAGGAAAGATGTAAAATTTGTTTGGACGGAGAAGTGTGAGGAGAGCTTTCAAGACTTGAAAAAGAGGTTAAGTGTGGCACCTATGTTGTCATTACCAGATAATACAGGAAACTTTGTGGTGTATAATGATGCATCACATAAAGGGATTAGGGTGTGTGCTTATGCAAAATGGCAAAGTCATTGCGTATGCATCAAGGAAACTGAAGGAATATGAGAAAGGATATCTGACTCATGATTTAGAGTTGGCTGCGGTGGTATTTGCTATGAAGATATGGAGACACTATCTCTATGGAGAGAAATGTGAGATCTACACAGACCATAAGAGTCTGAAGTATATTTTCACACAGAAGGATCTCAACATGCGTCAAAGGAGATGGTTAGAATTAATAAAAGATTACGATTGTGAGATCTTTTATCATCTGGGTAAAGCAAATGTAGTTACTGACGCCCTGAGTAGAAAAGGTCGTGAGAAATTGATGTTGTTAACGGCGCAGGAGGAACTTATCTCAGCGATGGCAGGGTTAGAGTTAGAAATAAAATTTCCAAAAGAATCCAATGAAAGATTGTTCCAGTTGGAAGATAGTCCAAATTTGGTGGATAAGGTAAAGAATGCTCAACTACAAGATGAAGAATGCAGAAAAATAAAGGAAAGTATGGTTGAGGATAATGAGGTGAAGTACAAGGTTGATACCGAAGGAGTGCTAAGATTCGAGGGACAGATTTGGGTTCCAGCAGTATCGGATATTAAAGAAGAAATCTTGACTGAAGCTCATAACTCAAGATATTCAATTCACCCGGGAAGTACGAAGATGTATCAAGATTTACGAAGGCACTTTTGGTGGCCAAGCATGAAAAGAGATGTTGCAGAATGTGTCACAAAATGTTTGACATGTCAAAGAGTCAAGGCCGAGCATCAGAGACGCAGCGGATTACTTTAACCGTTAGAAATACCGGAATGGAAATGGGAACACATCACAATGGATTTTGTGGTAGGTCTTCCAACTACTCAGAGAGGATACAATGCGATTTGGGTGATAGTAGACAGGCTGACGAAATCAGCACACCTTTTGCCAATAAAGATTAGATTCAGTCTTGATCAGTTGGTAAATTTGTACGTTAAAGAGATCATTTCGAGACATGGAGTTCCAGTGTCAATTATGTCAGATAGAGATCTACGATTCACGTCAAATTTTTGGAAGAGACTATAAGAACGCATGGGAACACAATTAAAAATGAGTACGGCGTACCATCCTCAAACAAACGGCCAAAGCGAACGAACAATCTAGACTTTGGAAGATATGCTCAGAGCATGCATCATGGATTTCAAAGGGAGCTGGGATTAACATTTACCATTGGCAGAATTTGCCTAAAACAATAGTTACCACGCAAGCATCAGCATGCCGCCTTACGAAGCATTGTACGACAGAAAGTGCAGAATTGCACTGTGTTGGGAAGAAGTCGATAAACGTCAACTATTAGGACCCGAGCTGGTACAGCAAACTGCTGAGGTTGTTAAACTCATCAGGATAAGATTGGTAGCTGCTCAAGACAGACAGAAGAAGTATGCTGATCAACACAGACAAGATAGTGAGTTCGATGTATGAAATTTTGTGTTCTTAAAAGTTTCTTCTTGGAAGGGGGAAATTCATTTTGGTAAAAAGGGAAAGCTAAGCCCGAGGTTTATTGGACCCTTTGAAGTGCTGCGAAGAGTAGGAGAAGTGGCTTACGAGGTAGCTCTACCTCCAGAGTTGGAACACATTCACAATGTTTTTTCATGTTTCAGTGTTACGACTGTATAAACCCGATTACAAGCATGTGATCGAGTACGAACCAATACAGTTCGATAAGGACTTACCTTATGAGAAAATTCCTATTCAGATAGTTGAAAGGAAAGAACAAGTGCTCAGGAATAAAGTAATACCTTCCGTAAAGGTGATATGGAGAAACAACAATGCTGAAGAAGCTATGTGGGAACTCGAAGATAAAATGATGAAAGATTATCCTGAATTATTTGTTTAATTATGCCTTCGATTTTGGGGACAGAATTCTTGTAAGAAGGGAAGAATGTGACGAATGATTTGTTTGAGTTATGATTCTAGGGACAGAATCCTTGTAAGGAGGGAATGATATAACAATCCAGAATTTTAAATTGTAATTCTAAATATTTATTGAATTATATAAATATTTTAATTGATGTGTTTATTGTTGAATAAATATTTGATAATTAAATTAGATAGTTGATAGGGATTAAATAAATTATTATAATGTTATTCTAATTTAATTTTGTAATTAAAGTGATGTGTTAATTTATTAAACAAAATTATATTTATAAGGAAAATTATAATTTTGTTGTATTGGTTTTGTGGTAAATTGATTTAGCAAATTGTTATTAAATTTAATTAGATTGAATATTAGAATTTTTTAAATAAATTGTGACAATAAAACTATATGACAAATGAGTTATTAACATAAATTAAAAGAGTTTTAAATTGGTTTTATCAAACAAAGCCTTAGAGCTTTTGAAATTCTTGTTTTAATCTTGTTTTGCCAAGCAAGGCTTAAGAAATGACTAAGTCACTATTTTATTTTGTATTGCTCATGAATTAGTATATGACAAACATAAGAATCTTTTCAAGCACAGCGGAATAAGTAAAAGATCCCCTTCATTGATATATTCATAATCAGACATACATTGTTTGTAGAGTTAATTCAGTGGTAAGCAGTTAAAATATACACAGCAGTTATAGTAGTTAATGTACATAAAGTAAATAACATAAAGTAAAAGACACAAGGGGTGTTAAGTGGTTCAGAGACTCAAGCTCCTAATCCACTCTTCTGCTTTCAACTAGCAGGATTTCCACTAAGGAAGGGCAGCACCATGAATCACTAAGATTCCTTCAAAGCCAGTAGCCTTGGGACTTCAGTTCACTAAGAACTCTTCAAGGCCATTAGCCTTGGAACTTCTCTAGTTCCCTAGGAACCCTTCAAGCCCAGCAGGCTTGGAAACTTCATTTAGTCCCTCCGGAGAAGGACCCCTAAGGCCTTGGCTTCTTGTTGTTGTAGTTGTTGATGTTGTTGGTGCTGAGCTGATAAGATGTCTTTAAGCTCTGAACATCTTCTGTACTTAGCAGCTTGGTGTGGTCCTCTTTGCATTCTGCTTCGAGTCTGGACCACATCTTCTTTGGTGCAGCTGATCTTTACTCTTTTCTATTCATCTTCATCTGATGTCAATTGTGCATCATCACCATCTGGATTTGCTAAGTCCCTGAGATTTTGGTAGACTTCGTCTGGCACTTAGCTATCCCTGATCCCTTCTTGAATGTTTTGCAGATATGGTTCTGCACTTGTTCAGTTTTAGCTTTAGGTTTGTGGTGACTCATAGAGTGGCTTTCCTGATCTTCTTTGTACTCTGCCACTTTTCTGAATGCTATCTCCTTGGCCTTCTCGGCACTTAGCTTGGCTGCCATCTTCAGTGGCATTCTCATCTTTGTTGAGTGAAGCTCTAGTCTGTTTGAGTCCTTCTTCAAAGCTACTTCACTTCCACCTATGTAGTCTCACTGTCACTGAGACTTGTTCTATTGATCTTTGGTGGAACTCGTGGAGTCAACAATAACATTCAACAACTCAATGATTCTACAACATAATAATCCTCAGCAACTCTTGATCTTTGTAGCTTTGTATATTTATACTCCTTCCCAATCTTCCCATTGGAATGTAGCTGTTGAAGGCTATTTGATTTGCCTTGCAGATCTCGAGTTATTTGATGTAGACTACAGATGTGACATGACATCCCTTTTTCTGACTTTCTGACACTGCAGTCCACTCTTTCACCTACCCCATCATTGATGTCACTTTTATGTCTTGGGCAGGTAGTTAACTTTATTTCCCCCTTCTGATTTCTCGATCAGAGGTTGTCCTTTTGCATCCATGTTCTCAATAAACTCTTGTCCGAATACCACCGTTCAGATTGAACCGTTACCAATGCTTCAATCTTTGGATGACCGAACTCTACGATTTTGATGCTTGCTTTCTTGGACCTGATCGTAGTGTCTTGTTGACTATTGCTCATTGACATGTAGAGTCAACACTACGATCTTGAAGAGTGTTGATTGGATCTTCAGTCTAGAACACCTCTTCCTTCTTTCGTGCAGTGCTTCATCACTTCTGTTTGCCTCGACTATTCTCAGATATTGATGGCTTGACTCCTTGCTCTGGTCCCTTCTGAATAACAAGACACTTCAGATTTGTGGCGTGTCCAGCTCGCTTTCTCCTTGTGACCTCCCATTCACTTTTCATGAATGGACTGACCCAATACTTAATCACTTTAGCCTTGTTCTTCAGAGGCTGACCAATATCTTTGTGTATACTCCATCAGTTCCTTCTTTGTTTGGCAAACACTATGATCCTGGTTACTTCCAAGATCGTTGTCATCTTTCCACTTGACAGCTACTGCATACGCTGACTTTTCTTAGTCAGCTACTGAAGTCTTCTTATGATCATCTTGTGGAAGACTTCATCTTGAATGGCTTCACAACTCAATCTGGATGATGATTGAGTTGATGCTTAGATCTTCTGTTAGCTTGCATGCCATTCGTTGAGTGCTCTCTAGTTTCCTTCAGGTGGGATGTATCTTTGCAGTACCAACCAGAGGCTTCATTCCTTTGGATATTATGGGAGTGCTCATTTGTTGAGAATCGTATTTGCTCTACGATTCTTCCTTGGCGTTTTGAGCACATCTGTTGAAGTCTTGGTTCTGCACTCTACGATTCAGCTTCGGATATGCAAACACTAAGACTTTGCAAACACAGGCTCGTCATCCTTTGGCTCCCCCTCAGATGATGACTCAGCTACTTCTTGTGCTATCTTCTTCTTTAGCTTCTTCTCTTGTTTCATTCTACTATCCTTGCCCTTTCTTGAGTGCCTCTTGCTTTGCCTCTTTCTATGCCTCTTTTTCTCCCCCTTTTTGTCATTAATCACCTGGGAGAGCTATTCCATAAGCTGCTCCATTAGATAAGAGGAGTTAACGACTTCAATCTTGAGTTCTTATTGGCTTAACTCAAGTTGCACAGAGAAAGACTGATTCATGTTGTCAATCTTGTCAGAGAGGACTTGGAGTTTCTCTTCGTTTTCCTTTTGTGTTCGTAGAGCTTCTACCTTCTGATCATTTATGGCTTGTAGATAGATGTGATCTCTCTCTTTGATTTTGAGAGATACATCAGCCATGGTGGCTTGTAGACTATCATGAACTGGGTTATCTTCTGTTGCTGTCAATCTCTTTGACTCTTTAGTGATTTAAGATATCTTCTTGATCAGCTCGTCAGAGTTCTTCAATAGTTCCTGCTCCAAAGGAATTTTTTCTTTTGGTTGGGCATCCTCTTCTTGAACACCAGATTAGATTTTACGATTTTCATCCTTTGACATATTTTCAAAAGCAGTGAGAATCTGAAAAATTGTTAAATGCCAATTTTGATTGGAGGATGAAGGAATGTCAAATATCTGAGCTAGGCCATATGGAAGCTCCTCATTTTGGATTTGAACGCCATCATTGGTAGAGTGACTCGACTCTACGATTCTCTCCTTGGCCATAAACTTTCTGCCTTCCGAGTCCACTCTACGATCGTAGGGAATATAATGACTGCCAGCATGTCTGTAGACTTTGTAATGGGGCTGGTCATTTATCATTATGGTTGTAAACTTCTTTACCATTAGAAAGTTTTATGACACCAGCTCCAGATTTGGAAACTGAGAGTAACACCAGCTGAAGTGGCTCTCATCTTTATCAGTATGTGCCTTTAACCATGGCATCCATGGGAAGAACCATCTCATCAGAGGATCTTCAGAGTTGTACAGTATTGTTGTGCAAACTAACTCCATATTTTTCCAACTATGAAACACTTCATCTGTAGTCATCCTTACAACTCGAAGTTGTTCATTTCCATGACTTATCCATCTTACTGCTGGTTCAGCTGGTGGTTCATCAAAAACTTCCACCTCTATTCTTCTGCTAATTCTAGCTGGAGAGAGAACATGATAGTATTCTAGTTCCTCTGATTCCTGATGTGCAGAATCAAAATCCTTCTCCATTTCCTCTCTTTCTAAGCCATTCTGATCGAATCCATCAGTGAATCTTTCTTGTTGTATTTCATTTCCAGAATCTTCTTCAGCAAGATCTTCCTTAGACTCCTCTTCTTCCTCACTAGTTCTATCTTCAGCACTTTCTTCCAGTGAGTCAGATTCATCATCGCTTAATTTGATGACTGCAGTAGAAGATTCTCTTTTCTTCTTTAGAACAACCCTGGCAAGCAGTCTGTTTCTCTTTCTTCTTCTTGGGAGTTCAGCTATAAGAGAGTCAGACTCTTCTTCCCCTTCAGATTCAGAGGCCTTTGGATCATCAGACGAACTTCCTTGAGGTTCAGCATTGTCAGGGATAGGTATTTCTTCTTCAGACTCATCATTTGACCCATCATGAGAGCTTGTTGGAGCATATGCATTTGGAGGTGTAGTTGGGTTAGCCTGTGACTTTTCTTCATCATCAGAGTGAATGTTCTAAGAGTTAGTCACAGGGCTAGTGCGTTTTCCTTCATCAGCAATTTCTACATTTTCTTCCAAGAATCCAGCTTTAGCTTCATTGTCGAATTCGTTCTTCGGGGGCTCGACCTTGAGACTATCAGCTCCCTTTTCTTCCTCTAACTCTACGTTCTCCCTTTTGTCAGATGAACTTTCTTGGGAAATTGGGACTTGTCTATTTACCACCTTAGCTTTCTTTCTGGATGGCCCTTGAGATAGTCTGTTACTTCTCCTCTTTGTGGTCTCTACAGTTGAGACCTTTTCATCTTCATCCTTATCTTTGGTGGAGAGACTTCTTAGTGGGGCCACAGTTTTCCTCACACCTTTGTATTTCTTCCTGGCTGGTGTGGTTACTACTGGTACAGAGTCACCAGATTCAGAACTTTCCACCTCTTTTGCCTTTCTTTTCTTAGCAGAGTTCTTTTTATTGCCCCCTGCTGTAGTTAGCCTTCTGTTCTCCTTTGGGTTTTTCTTCCAATTCACAAACAGTTGTGGAGAAATTACTTTGTGAACATTCAAGGGTTTTCTTTCATCATCCTTGATCTTGCTTCCCAGCTTCTTCTTCATCATAATACTCAGTAGTCTTCCATGAAACACCTCAGTAAGTGGTTTTTCTGTAGACATCTTCAGCTCAGCCTTTTCTACCCATTTTGAGATTTGATCGAACAAGATGACTCCAAAGTTTATTTGCTTCTTTAGAACTATTGTAGACATAATCTTCAACTGCTGATCAAGCACATTGTCATGTGCAGTATCCTTGAATAGTATACATTTTCCCACTATCTCAGCAAGGAACTCGAATTCCTCAGGAAACTCCTTTTTCTTCATATCCTTCAGACTAGGGTTTCTTTAGTACCCCAAAATCTCCTTTGCTTGCTCAGTGTTGATCTCATCAAGGTTTTTCAGTCCTAGGTTAGGAAAACCTAAGCATTGATTGATATCAGATGAATTTAGCTTTAGAGATTGACCTTTAACCTTGGTTGAAAGGGTTCTGGCATTTATGGATGCATTTGAGTAGAATTCCTTGACCAGTTTAGTGTTACTCGAGTGCTTGCCTTAAGACATTCTGAGAATCCAGCTTTCTTCACAAGTTCAAGAATGTCTCTGAACTTCTTTTCGAATTTCTCAAACGACTTGGTTCCGAGCTGGATGCCAGTGATTACTCGCCAATCTTCCATTTGAATGATTCAAGGAGTATGGGTATTGATTCAGAGAGATTTATGAGAGACAGCTGATTGTTATTTGGGTTCTGGAGGTTTAATTGATTTAGGCTTCGAAGAGGATTCTAAGGATGAGAGGGAGAGAGAGGTTCGATAGTTTCTGGTAACTGTTTGCAGATTTTAAATTTGTCTTTATGCTAGTTCCTTCTGACTCTGCATACGCTGTGATGTGTCAACTAGCCATTGGTTGCACGATGCCCAGTAATGAGCTGTAACTCCCCATAAACTTTTCGGTTATATATTTCTTTTAGGAGAGTGGACATTTAATTGACGTGGATTGACCGTTGACTTCTTTGGTTCGTAGAGTAGCATGATAAGGCAGCTATGGACTCTACGTTTTCCTTTGTTGACTCACTGATCAACTTTTGATAGATGCTGTAGTTGATGGTTTTGATATTACTCCTCATTTTGAAGCTGCATGCCTCAACCACTGACATACTTCATGAAGCCTTAGGCATTTCTCTTCAGTAAGACATCTTTTCAATCAGCATTCGAACTGGTCTCCCCATAATCTGAATGGTTTAGCAATTTTTCCCGTTCTTTTAAGCTCCTCATGAGTTGGAGTAGCCTCTTGTAAGACTGCAATCGTCGAGTCTATTTCTATGATTGCTGAGGTTGCACTACGATCGTTGAAGTTATATCACGATCGTTGAATTCTCAAAAACTCTACTCTACGATCATTGACTGTCTTGGTCCTTGAGATGAACTTGATCAAGTAATCCTTTTGGGGTAAGGTAGCTCGGGAAGGGACAACCTCTTAACATGAGCTAAGGGTCAAGTTTGTCCCTGAGGCACTTTCCAGATGAAGTACTTCAGGAGTAGTTTGTACTGATATCTCATTTCACCTTTTCTAGTGGGGAGGTCTTCTCCCAACTTTAGACAATTGCATTTGCTGTAATTGTGGTGTCCTCCTGCTCTTACACTACGATCAGATGTTTGACCGTAGGCACTCCATGATTTTTAGTTAGGTGGCTGATATGTTATTAGTAGTACCTTTTGAGACCTTCCTACTGATTATGGATCCTCATTTGGTTCATCAGTCACAAAGTTTTGGGACACTATAGCTGGTACATTGCTTCACGGAATATTTCAATGCTGTTATTCCTTAACAGATCACTGCTCCCCCATGGTTGATGTTGCCTTTTCAGTGATGTGTGATTTCTTTTTCTTCATGTACATTAGGAGGCATCTCTGTATATCTCCTTCTGACTGAAATCATTAAATCTTCTTATATCATAGAAATGGGCATCTTCAGGGTTGATCATTCTACGATCTTTTGACAGCACTACGAACATAGTCTTCTTTTACAGTTTTTACCTGTGGAGTTCTGCTCCCGTAATGAGTTCCTCATGTTTGATGCTCGATGATCCTCTATGGTGAGCTTCGTGAGGATTCTTCTCTTATGACCTGCTTTAAATGATTGAGCATCTAAGACCCTTTTACATCTTTGGTTGAATGACTTGCTTCTTTATAAGGATCAGCAACAGTGTGAGCTTCATTTAGATTAGCTCAGCAAGTCTTCCAGGACAGGCTTTGACATATAGGAGTTTTATCAGAATCTTTTCTGAATAGTCTTAAGCCTTCTGATGGTTGAATTTTCTTGACTGAAGTCTTCTGCTTCAGCATTCCTTAGTGTGGTCAGATGGACTAGGTACCTGCAGGTTATAAATTTCTATTTTTGGTACCCATGATTAAATGGGTCCTACTAGGTTAGTTTTCTAAACCCCTGGTCCTCATATATTTGGATAATCATCATATTGATCACCAACAGTCATATTCATGCATATAACTAATTTAGATAATACATTTTGAGATGCATGATGGTGAGTGTGTGTGAGATTTGCTATTTTAATAAAACACACCTTTTCTATGATGGTTTCATCATTTGCTAGGTTATGTTCACAGGGTTTAAATGTTCACGGAGTGAGAATCAACTCTACAATTTATTTGTATCTGGTTGATTCATGGAGGTGATCAGTTTCTACAAATCCTCAAGATGCTCTTGTAGAACTGATCATACTCTGTGTGTTATTAAACACTTAGACCATAGGTAGTACATACATACTAACCCATCAGCAAAGATTGCTTCACATAAAATTATTTTAACCTGTGATGTTGTTATGGCCCATTTCAGATTTCTGTCAAGATGTCATCTTCAACCTAAAACTTGGATGGAGAGAAAGTTTATAGGCATTTGAGTTTCCACCCTCAGTGTACTTTCTCTCATCACCTTTTTAGGTAGATTATGATTCCTTGAAAGAATATTGTTATAGTTCATAAGTAGGTGCAATCATTATGTTCATATTTATATAAGTGAGGAACCGTACCTTTTTACTGTCAGTTTCTTAACAGTCATTTATCTAAGATATACTGAGTTTAGGCATTGATGTGCATAGTTTCTCAATTTCTCCTGACAGCTAGCTGCTCCAGTTGACCTTCAATCAATCAGTAGTGGTCTTAAAGATGCAAGCTAAGAGAATATCAACATCTTTAGTTCTTTGACATCCTTGAGTTCACAAGGTTTACATCCAACTACAGGTTGGCCAGACACATGTTTGAAGAGTTCTTCTTTCTTCTCTGGATAATCATTACTTAGCATGTATGGCCTTTTCATCTTTTCAGGCTAGTGGATGTTTGATTCTTTTTTGTTGATGTCTCCTGAGCTTTCTAGCCTGGTCTTTAGACTACAAGATTGACCGCGAGCAAGGATTGATCTTGTTGATATGACAATCAAGAACATGGACCAATCTAAGTAGCTTCAGATGTATATGCACATTTATCTGTACACAATATTTCCAACGTGTGAGCTCATCTGCATATAACAAGTGACTTACTACTAAACTAAGTTTAGAACAATGTTTGTGCTTAGGATCAGACTTAAAGCGATTAGCTTTTGAATATAGCATGAGAACTTGCTTTGATACCAATTGTTAGTTCGTAGTGAGCACAATATAGATCTAGAAGGAGGGGGGGGTTGAATAGATCCTTTTTCTTTCAAATACTTTTCAGGTTTATTTTGTATTGCTCATGAATTAGTATATGACAAACATAAGAATCTTTTCAAACACAACGGAATAAGTAAAAGATCCCCTTCATTGATATATTCATAATCACACATACATTGTTCGTAGATAGTTATAGCAGTTAAAACATACATAGTAGTTATAGCAGTTAATGTACATAAAGTAGATGACATAAAGTAAAAGACACAAGGGGTTTTAAGTGGTTCAGAGACTCAAGCTCCTAATCCACTCTTCTGCTTTCAACTAGGAGGATTTCCACTAAGGAAGGGCAGCACCCTGAATCACTAAGATTCCTTCAAGGCCAGCAGCCTTGGAACTTCTCTAGTTTCCTAGGAACTCTTCAAGCCCAACAGGCTTGGAAACTTCATTTAGTCCCTCCAAACAAGGACCCCTCAGGCCCTGGCTTCTTGTTGTTGTAGTTGTTGATGTTGTTGGTGCTGAGATGCTAAGATGTCTTTAAGCTCTAAACATCTTTTGTACTTAGCAGCTTGGTGTGGTCCTCTATGCATTCTGCTTCGAGTCTAGACCACATCTTCTTTGGTGCAGCTGATGTTTACTCTTTTCTGTTCATCTTCATCTGATGTTAGCTGTGCACCATCACCATCTAGATTTGATAAGTCCCTGAGCTTTTGGTAGACTTCGTCTGTCACTTAGCTATCGCTGAACCCTTCTAGAATGTTTTGCAGACATGGTTCTGCACTTGTTCAGTTTCAGCTTTAGGTTCATGGTGACTCGTAGAGTGGCTTTCTTGATCTTCTTTGTACTCTGCCACTTTTCTGAATGCTATCTCCTTGGCCTTCTCGGCTCTCAGCTTGGCTGCCATCTTGATGGCATTCTCATCTTTGTTGAGTGAAGCTCTAGTCATTTGAGTCCTTCTTCAAAAGCCGCTTCACTTCCACCTATGTAGTCTCACTGTCACTGAGACTTGTTTTGTTGATCTTTGGTGGAACTCGTAGAGTCAACAATAGCATTCAACAACTCAACGATTCTGCAACATAACAACCCTTAGCAACTCTTGATCTTTGAAGCTCTATTGATTTATACTCCTTCCCAATCTTCCCGTTGGAATGTAGCCATTGAAGGCTATTTGAATTACCTCACAGATCTTGAGTTATTTGATGTAGACTACAGATGTGACATGACATCCCTTTTTCTGACTTTCTGACACTGCAGTCTACTCTTTCACCTACCCCATCAAAGATGTCACTTTTATGTCTTGGGCAGGTAGTTAACTTTATTTCCCCCTTCTGATTTCTCGAGCAGAGGTTGTCCTTTTGCATCGATGCTCTCAATAAGCTCTTGTCCGAATACCATCCTTCAGATTGAACCGTTGCCAATGCTTCAATCTTCGAATGACCGAACTCTACAATTCTGATGCTTGCTTTTTTGGACCTAATTGTATTGTCTTATTGACTATTGCTCATTGACATGTAGAGTCAACACTACGATCTTGAAGAGTGTTGATTGGATCTTCAGTGTAGAACACCTCTTCCTTCTTTCGTGCAGTGCTTCATCACTTCTGTTTGCCTCGACTATTCTCAGATATTGATGGCTTGACTCCTTGCTCTGGTCCCTTCTGAATAACAAGACACTTCAGATTTATGGCTTGTCCATCTCACTTTCTCCTTGTAACCTCCCGTTCACTTATCATCAATGGACTGACCCAATGCTTAATCACTTTAGCCTTGTTCTTCAGAGGCTGACTAGTAACTTTGTGTATACTCCATAAGTTCCTTCTTTGTTTGGAAAAAACTATGATCCTGGTTACTTCCAAGATCGTTGTCATCTTTCCACTTGATAGCTACTGCATATGCTGACTTTCCTTAGTCAGCTACTGAAGTCTTCTTATGATCATCTTGTGGAAGACTTCATCTTGAATGGCTTCACAACTCAATCTGGATGATGATTGAGTTGATGCTTAGATCTTCTGTTAGCTTGCATGCCATTCGTTGAGTGCTCTCTGGTTTCCTTCAGGTGGGATTTATCTTTGCAGTACCAACCAGAGGCTTCATTCCTTTGGATATTCTGGGAGTGCTCATTTGTTGAGAATCGTATTTGCTCTACGATTCTTCCTTGGCGTTTTGAGCACATCTGTTGAAGTCTTAGTTCTGCACTCTACGATTCAGCTTCGGCTATGCAAACACTAAAACTTTGAGATCAGATCTTGACAATCTACGATTTCTTTTGTTGTGCTTGTTGTCTTCATCTGATCTTGCTCAACTACGATCTCTGCCTTTGATACGATCAGTAGACTCTATGACTCTGAGTGTAGTCTACGATTCTTGTCTTGGCTTCGGCAGATGCTCGGTCGGCTCGTAGGCAAGCTGTCTCTATGATTTTGAACATAACTTCCTCAGTAGACTACGACTCCGAGGAAGTGCTACTCGACACACTACGATCCTTCCTCGTTTCTCCTAGCAGTCTACGAACTCCGAGATCTTACTATCTTGTAGACTACGATTCTGCCTTGATAGCTCTCGAGTTTTCCTTGACTCTCCTGGCAAACTATAATTTCTGGTGCAGTGTTCGACGATCAGACAAGCATATCTATTAAGATCAAACTAACATATTTGATCAATTCATTCTATGTCCTTGTACATATGTTTATATAATCTATCAGTGGACTTTACAGCTTTTCTTAATGCCAACATACTTGCATATTCATTCATATAAATATATATATATATATATATATATCATAATCAAATCATATGTAAATAGGAATATCATTCATATATTTATTCCTAACATATAATATTTGATATATGACCGTGTTTAATTGAAGGTTATGTAACAAAACCTAAAAGTTGTTGAAGAAATGAACGAAGTATATATATATATATGTAAAACTTTTTGCTAAGTTAACGTGTTAAAGTTATTCAACGATAATTGTGAAAGAGATTTTGCGAAAACCGAGTAAGGGAGGTTTCGTTGATTCTGAGGACGAAATTCTTATAAGGAGGGAAGATTGTGACATCCCAGATTTTTTTAAGAATTAATAAATGAGAATTTAATAAATAAAATTCTTATTTTAAGATGTTTAAGTACGAGTATGTGTATATGTGTTATATATTGTGAAATATGTGAATTGGTGTGAAGAGAATTTAAATGTTAATTTAATATGTATTGGAGTAAATAAATATTTTAATTGAATTATTTATTGAGATTATGTGATTAATATGGAGTAATGTAATTAAGTGTATTATATTAATTAAATGATTATTTAATATTTAATTAATATGTAATGATTTTATGTTATAGTTCTAATTTAATTGAGATAATGTAGTGATGTGGTAATTGTTACATGAAGTTATAATTAGCGTGTAATTATAATGTGACAATTTTATGTGATTAATTGGTGTTAAACTTTTAATTAATTAAATTAATGTTAAGATTTAATTAATTAAAGGATAACATTAAGAATATGTGTTAAAGGATCCATTAAAAGAGTTTTTAAAATCGTTTTCCCAAACAAGGCCTTACTTTTGTTTTAAACCTGTTTTACCCAAACAAGACCTTAACTATTGAAACCTGAATTTTAAAATAATATGGTTTTGTGAGACCCCGAATTTTATGAAATTAAAGTATTCAATTTTCTTATAATTATTCTATTTAGTAAATGGTTAAATTGATAAAGGTTAAAGTTAAGGATGATATATGAAAATTTTGCAAAGTAAGCAAGTTGTTATAAAATAATCGGTGGTAAAATACGCGTGGTTGCATAGTAGCACACGGTATCGATTATTGATGCTTATTTGAGAAGTCACTCAGTTATACTCAATTATTGCTACAGTAATTGCTGCATCATATCTCTCATATTATTGATTCAATTATTGACACAATATCTTCTATATAATATGTTATATTATTAAATCAATAATCGAGACGACAAAGTTATTCATATTATTAAATTACAATATTTACAATGTCTAAGTTCTGTCAATGAGAGGTTTGGTCACCTAATTACGCACTAATAGGGAGAAATCCTTATTGGAAAGCCCCCTCTTTCCTGGGAACGACCTGGTTGTTAAATATTATGAGTTATAATATTAATTATGAATAAGTTCGTGTTGATTAATGATGAATTTGATAGTTCCATTGTGTTGGGATTATTTGTGTTAGTAGAAATCGACATTTATTTTGATAATAATTGATGTCTAGAGATTATATTGTTCAATCGGGTATTCAGGGCACTTTTCGTGTCAGAGTATTATTCATGAGTTACTATTCACGAGTTACTATTCATGAGTTACTATTCATGAGTTACTATTGAGTCACATTCACTTACTATTAGGGGAGTTGGTGCAAGATTGATGATACTTGCATGACTAAGTTAAAGATGGAGGTATAGATGGAGGTACTATATTGTAATTAATTATTCACATGTTTAGAACTATTGAGTCACATGATTTACTATTGATTCACATGATTTACTATTAGGGGAGGTGGTGCAAGTTTGATAATACTTGGATGACTGAATTATAAATGAAAGAAAAGTTGGAGGTATTGTACTGTAATTTTTTGAGCCCCAAAATGTGCAATTATCGAAACTATGTTTTTGTATAAATAGAAGCTCATTCTTCCTTCATTTCTCACTAATTCACTAAAGCTTTAGAGCCATTATTATAGAGAGAAATTATAGAGAGAAAGAAGAAGAGAAGTCTGCTACATTTCTATTCCAGTATCCAGCTTCATTCTAAGGTAAAGGATATTATTTGTTGTACCTGTAAGGGGTATTATTCTTTCATATTCATGAAGAGAATTACTTTCTTTCAATACTCATAAGAGTTGTTATTCCATTATTCATTATTATGTTGGAATAACCTGTTTATGCGAAGTACCGCATACATGGTAAAATTCTTCTATTATTCCATTCTTTATTATTCTGTTGGAATATCCTGTCGGTGCGAATTTTGCCTGACCTGGTTCTATTATTTATTATTCCGCATTTATTATTCTGTTGAAATATCCTGTCTGTGCATTTTACGCCAGACCTGGTTCCATTATTTATTATTCTGCATTTATTATTACGCTTGAATATCCATACATGTGTTTTCTGTGGGACTGGTTCCATCATTTTATTATTACATTGAATAACTTCATACATCTGAAGTACCGCATGCATGGTGATTTCTGTTGTTATTCCATTCTTTATTA
This sequence comes from Panax quinquefolius, assembly GCA_020205615.1. Lineage (NCBI taxonomy): Eukaryota > Viridiplantae > Streptophyta > Magnoliopsida > Apiales > Araliaceae > Panax > Panax quinquefolius. The sequence continues at coordinate 108,913,627 of CM035154.1, read as the reverse complement.
TTCTGTTGGAATATTCTGTCTATGCGTTTTACGTCGGACCTGGTTTCGTCTTTATTATTCTGTTGGGAATAACCTGTATAAGTGGATTACCACATGCATGGTGAATGATCCTTCGTATTTATTCCTTATTAAATTGTGGAAATAATCTGGTTACGTTGATTATGATGAGAGTTAGAATAAAAGCATTGGACTGATGAAAATCATGGGTATATGAATTATTAGTAAGTGTTATGCTGAGTTATGTTGGTTATTATGTGAAAATATGAATGTTTCTTAGAAATCACAAAGGGTTGAAAAATCAGATTTTGGTAAAAATGGAACATGAAATTCAATTGATCATATATCCTATTATATTTCAAATTTTTGAGTGTGGTCAAGTTCTAGAGTTAGATCTATGAGTTTTGTAGCATCTCAAAGTGGAATCACTGTAAAAGGTGTCGTAGATTTTCGTGTGGACTGATTTTAGCAAAGGAGTCAAAAGCTGAAAATTACCAAAACGCTACTGCCCAGATTTTTAAAAGGGCAGTTACGGCCACTTAATTTGTGAGAAAAATTCTGGTCTTTTGGGACATGAAAGTATATGGTATAGAGAACATCCTGTCCAAAAATGAGCTCATTCCGACTTAAAATGCGTAAGTTATGACTATTTCAATATTTAGGTTTTTCCGACGAAAAACGCTATAACCGGAGTTCTATAACTCCAATGACCATGAAATTTAAACTGGAAGCTCACGTTAACATGTGTAAGATTCTGCCAAGATTTGGGAATTTTTGGAGTTAAACTTGAGGTAGCTAATTTCTTAAGGAATTAATTTGAAATTGATTTTTGAAAAATAGTAAATGAATTCTAAAAATTCCGAGAAAAATATATGTTCATTATGGGACTATATTATTCTAAATCCCAGAAAAGAAATATTTTTGGAATTGATTTTGTATTTTAATGAAAATAGTTGAGTTACGAACATATGAGTTAAATATGTTATGTGAAGTAACAAAGTTGGAAAACATGATTTTATGGCTTGGAAATCCTATATAAGGTATATGTAGATTTTTGATGAGAGATTTGATCATTTGTGATAAAATCTTATGAGTATGGCATTTTTGAATGATTAAATGCATTATTGGGTAAAGTGTAAACACTTGAAATAAATTATTTATAAGTTTAAGAAGTGATTAAAATATTGTTATGATATTAACAATATTAGATTATAATTTATTATGTGATTGATAATATTTGGATAAATTTAAAGTCTTTCATATTTATCCTTGTTTTAGTTTGATTAATGCTTATATCATTGTCATCATTCTCATGTTTATATTGTGATTAAAGTTATCTTTGGCTTACGTGCATAGATGGACTTGGTATGATTATGACCAGAGATTATTCGGTACAGTCATGACCGTAATGTGACAAATGAAGTGGTAAAAGTCCTCATTGGCCTGTAGTTCATTGATGGACAGTTGTTGGTGTGATTATGACCGGTGGATTATTTCGGTATAGTCATTTGATTATTGATGATTACATGAATATCCTTGGCGTTGATGCGAGGATGATTCGATGATGTAGATTATTTATTAAGCTAAGTCTCAGTGATAAAATATTGATTATACACTTTTAATTCGTAGAAGATAGTAGATATCATGCTCTACTTGACTCTTTTATAATACATTTGTATGTCTTTGGCCGGTAGAGCAAAGATGAATTGTTAATGAATATCTTTGGCCATAGTGCAAAGATGAATTTATTAGTATGATCACGAGTAGGAATTTTGATTTGGTATAACCATGATTTTTTATGTTTCAGGTGAAGATAGGTGATGAAAATTATGATTGTGAGTTATTCATACGATTGTGAACAGGAATTGTTGATTGATGTAACAGGGATAAAACAGTATTGGTGGACTTTTTACATGGAGGAGATAATAGACCTGATGGTCTATTTGACTCTACTAATAGATTGCTCGTTCCGCTGCAACTATGGTTGAAAAGTTTTATTATCTACCATATGTTCTAAATCTTTGATTTATTACTGATGAATGTTATTGATAATTTAATTATCTGTAGTCATGATATTCTTTACTGGGCTAGTTGTGCTCACCCTTTTGCTTCACAATTCCTTTCAGGTAATAAGAGTGTAGCTGGGTCGAGCGGGGATAACAGGGAAATAATGAGATGGTCCGAGACTGTTGAAGTTTCTCAATACATTACAAAACGGCATAACATGCAATATATAATTGCATTGAGGACCTAAGATGTGCGTGTCGTATGTTATACGTCACTTAATAATTAATTTTGGTGAACCACAATAGGTTGATGAGAACCCAACTGTGGAAGGGTGTTTTGTCACTATCATACAAGATGTCTAATGACATACAATCTCGTGTTATCATAAGATAGGGTTGTGCACATCCACTTGCTGAGTATATCTACGAGCACTACCTATATGATCTTGGAGTATATTTGAAATATAATTCTCACTTGGAGACAACTGAGATAATTATATGTCAAGAGAAGACTCATCATTGGAAGGAACATGATAGTAATCTTCTCGTTTTTCTTTGGGGTCTATTGGATCAACCAAGGATAATTCTCTAGGCATATGATATCTATCATAACTTAGATTTATGGCCTCCTATGTATGAAGGTTTCCTTGAACATTTCCCAAAGATTTTAATTTCTAAAACAGTTATTGACTGTACTTTTATGTAAAATACCTTTTGTAAGGTGTTGTGGTCGAGGCACCATAAGAGTTACATAGATTTTGTATTGAAACTCATAGATTATCTGTTGTCGTACTCTGCACGACAGTTCAACAGTTGTATAAATGAAGTTTGTATTTGATTTTTATGGAGTGATATCTGGCGACTCAAAATGGGTCGTGTGGACCTATTTTGGGGGCGTCACAGGTTTTGCCAAACAAGCCTTAGGTCTTTTAAAATTCTAATTTTTGTAATTTATATATTAAATTGATAATTAGTATATGTAATTATATTGGGAGTTACATATTCTATAATTATATGTGTTATATGTATATTGTATACACACTAAGTTATGTTAGTTTTCTAAACCTAAGTCTAAACTAAGAACAATAGAGAGAGAAAGGGGGCTGCAGATTTTGGTAGTTATAGGGAGTCTAGGAGGGGTCTTGGATCTTCATACAACTTAAAATCATAAGCTACTTTCAAGGATAAGAAGGCTTGCAAAAAGAAAAAGGTAAGAAATTGAAAATTTTCAATTTTTGTGCTATTTTTTTGTTAGATCTTTATGAACCAAGTAACTTTTGTTTTGGATCATTAAAAACTTATGATTTACACGAGTATTGGTATTTTATATGTGTATCAATGTATTTTTGAAATCAAAAATTAGATCCAAAGTGAGAAAATCAAGTTTTGTACCAAAAGATTTAAGAAAAAGCTTTCTTTTGTATGCAATATATATTTTTATGTTAGATTCTTTGGGTTCATGTGATTAATGGTTTAAAACATGTTAGAATGCTAGATACATGAGTTAAGGGTAAAACCCCTATGGAATCACTCAAATATGTTAAGAAATGAACAAGTTATGAATTAAATCCCAAACTACCCTAATCACGAACACAAGCTCTTGATCGATCACTTCGCCCATTTCTCCAGGACAAAAACAGAACCAAAATGGATGTTTGATACATGGAAACTATAGTTTGGGAAAATACGAATCTAAGGATACCTATTGGACCTAAATCCAATTTTTAGATTTTGTTTTATAAGCGTTTCTGTTAAGGACCCCAAATTTGGAAAATAAACCAACTGTTGAAGAAAACCTTGCGGATCAGTCACTTTGGACCTGATTTCTGGGACCTAGACAGATTGGAATTTGGTTTTTGATAACTGAAAAACTATACTTCAAGAAGATACGGATCCAACAAGTCTGATTGGGCCTCAATCGGAGTTATGGATCTCGTAATACAAGCGTTTCTGTAAAAGACTCCACAACTGAAAATGTTTACAAGGCATGTAATGGTCAGTCGATAGTGGTCTGTTTTCAGGGTGCCATACTGGGTTAAATGGACCGTTTCTTGAACCTAAAACGTAACTTGGGAAGTCACGGTTCTAAAGATACCATGTGGGCCCAAATTAGACTTGTAGATTACCGTCTACAAGTGTTTCTGTGGAGGACCCCAACTTTAAACGAAAATTATAGAATAAATAGAAAATAAATATTAGAAATTTATAATAAATTTGTAAAAATTATTTTAAAGCCTAAAAATGGATTTTTTAATAATTTGGAATATATTTTAATATTTTTAAATATTAATGATAGTTAATTTATTTAATTATTATATTAAATAAATTACTTAAAATGATTTTAATACTTTAAAAATCATTTAAAATTATATTAAAGTGTAAGAAAATATTTTAAGTTATTTTTAATGACTTTTAATATTTTGTGATGAATTTCGTTAATAAATTAATATTAATGATAATAGATTTATTTAATAAATATATTAAATAAATTATGGAAAATTAGAACTAATGTTTTAAAAATCATATACAAATAATTTAAGGGTTAAAAAATATTTTAAGTTATAAAATAAACTTTTTGATAATTTGTCATGAAAACACTAATATTTTAATATTAATGACAATTATCGGATAATGGATTTAATCGTATAAAATCATATAAATATGATTTTATGGTATTAAAATACTTCAATTATTATAAATATATTATAATATTATGATATGTATTTCATTAATATTTGATATGAAATAAATATTAATGATAATGGAATTAAGTAGTATTTAATTCATATTAATATGATATTAATGATTGAAAAAACATGATAAATGATAATAATTATCCAAAAATTATTATATGTCATTGAAAAATATTTTGACTGAAAATGAAACTATCTAAGGTAAATGTAAAGCATTTAGGCAAAGTCTTATGGAAATTAGACTCATGAATTATTCGACTAGACCGTTGAGATGTCAAAAATTGTACTGAATTCAACTCAGATTGAAATAGTTTGTCTTGATACCGAATTTTAGGTATTTTATAGACTGATAGGATTATGTGGTAATTTATTAGGTTATATTATAACTGTATTTAACAGTACTATACTATGATAATATTATTCTATTATTTAGAGATCGATATTATCGATATTAGGTCTTTAGACAAAGCGATATAGATTGCATAACGGTAATCAATGGTACATGCAAGTTCTCTAACTCGATCTCGAGTTGATATTTTTGAAATATGCTCGGGGTTAATCATTATTGATTATACCATGTCTATGAATTATTGATTCGCACTCTGTGTACATTGAATGTATTCATCGGGTATGAAAGGCTGATCACCTTCATTACCATTTGGTTCAGTTGATTTATTTATGTTCATTATTCGTTTAGCTATGAAAATTTATTCATGCTCTTTCACAAGGTATGTATTGTAGAAAGTTAGCTAGCTTATTGTTAAATTCTTTCAATCATGATATATCCTTAATTGAACTTATACTTGCTGGGCAAAATTGTTGCTCACCCTTGCTATATCATGATAAACATTGCAGATTAGGACAAATACGTCGGATACAAGAAAAGTCAAAGACAAGTCAGCTTTGGATTATATGTGCAGCTAAATTTGTAACAGTAATGTATGATAATAACTTTGTATGTCTGATAGGATATTGATTTAGGTATTATGTGAAGGTTCTCGACCTTGGGGATAGTGTGCAATATTTAATGTATAAACAGTTTATGTTTATATCTTTCGTAATAGACATAGAAATAGTATATCAGATTCGTGGTGATTTGGGACCCGAATCTGGGGGTATTACAGGTTTAACCAAACAAGCCTTATGGCTTTTGATTTTCAAATAATATAACTAACATCAGTTATATATGTATTTATGTTATATATTAATATGTATTATATTATATTATCATATATCAGTTTATATTACATATTAGTAAAAGAGAAAGGAAGAACGGAGAAAAAGAAGAAGAGAGAAAGAGAGAAGAAAGAAAAGAGTTTCCCTATGAGTTGAGAATTTAGAAGAAGTGGAGAGATTTTCAAGTTCTTCATAACTTCTAGCAAAGGTATAACCCTGCTTTTTTTATTTTTAGTTTTCTTCTAAATTTCTAGTTTTTATAATACACAAAAAGTTATCTGTAAAATTGGTGTGAAGGAGTAATTGTTTATTATGTGATTTTATATGATAATTGTTGATATAAATTGTGTTCATATGGTTTATAGATGGTTTAGAGTAAATTGATTCATGTAATATATTTTATTATGGAGGAAATCATATTACAGTAAGTTTACATTGATATATGTTGAATATGGCTTAAATTAGAATTAAAATTGGTACTCAATTCATTGTATAATGTATAATATGGCTATTGATTGTGAAAGTACATGATGAAACAAAAAAAAGTAATTAAAACCAACTATTTTGGTTGTAAAACGAATTCACAATGAAGAATTTTGTTATGAATGTCAAAAGAAGAGGACATAATAGAAATAACGAAATTAAAGGTTGTAATTTTGATGTGTATGTTATTTATGTGGTTAGAAATGTGTTAGAAACATTAGTTTATGTTTCTGTAAACATATTACACCTTGGGTAGGTTGGTATGGTTGTTAGAAAGGAGTTTGTAGGCCTAATTTGCCAAATTTTGAAAAAAAAATGACCGGACATGGTTTATTAAAAGGAGCATAACTTTTTCATACCAATTCTGATTAATGCGATTCAAGATGATTCGGAACAAGGATGAATAGGCCTATAACTTTTATTCTTTAAGTTGTTCAATGTGATGTCGTTATTAAGGGTTAAAATGGCCATCTTTAGGATTGTTGTGCATTTGGAGGCAATCGGAGGGCGTCGGGATGCACGAATGCAAGTGCAATCCTTTGTGTGTTAGTGTAACCTAATCTAAAGAGAATGATAACATACTGAACATGTAATAGGATGTTGTATTAAGTTGTTATGCGTATATGGTGCAATGGCATGGTAATTTAATTGATTATAATAGAGCTAAAATGTGATGTTCATGAAAAGATGTGATGACGTTTAAACATAAACTTAGTTAGTGAGCTATACTAAAAGTGAGAATTGTCAATACATATGAGTATTGTCAATACATATGGTATGTGTAGGACTTGTGGGGAACGTTAGTAGTGATTGTTTAACCTACGCAAGAGACAAGTTCTCTACTCTATTTTTACGATTGTGCAAGTGTTTAAACCTTTTTGATGCATTGAGCAAGTTCCTAAACCTACTTATATATCTATTCTAACTTGATTATGGTCATGCAAACTCTTCAACCTAACTCTTACTTTGAGAAGGGTTCCTATCTTTAATTTTGTTTCTTATTATGCAAGTTCCTAAATTCTGTTATTCTTGGATTGAGCAAGTTTTATTCCTCAACTTGTTATTAATCATGCACGTTAATTAACTCACTTCTTTTATTAAGTAAGATTAATAGCCTTAGCTTATTATTGTTCAAGCAAGGTTTGTTATAATATTCAAATGACTATGTTTTCTAGTTCATTTCTAAATTATGATTTCGATGTATAATGTTGAATCACTTATAATTCATGTCTATTTCATATCATATTGTTATCGACCACTTGAAGTGATATTAAACTATGTTGATTCAACTAATCCTTAGTTGATGTTTGTTGAACTCTAAATTAACTCGAGGCTTATCCAAACCAAAATTCCTTTGGTGCGGACTCGTATATTAAAACTGAGATGAACAACCCTATTACAGGGGATTATTTACGCGTAAGCGTTTAGATGTTTGTGCACAATACATTGTATGAAGGGCTGATCCCCCTCAGTACGAGAAGTCCCTATAGTCTTATGATTGTTTAGGTTTAAGTTGAAAGAATACTTATAACTTTGGACATAGTTTGTGGTCTTGTGTCCCTCAGATACATATATTTCACATTCTGTTCCTGATTATTATTGTTAGAGAATATTATTTAGTTCTATTGAGCCTATTCATTTGGCAGTTGTTATGATATTTTTATTCGTTGTCACTTCTAGTGAGCATTTGTTTGCTCATTCTTGCTTATATAACCATTACAACTAAAGTTGAGAAGGTCGATGAACCTACCACCAGTAGAGGAAAAGGAAAGATGAACAAGTGTTGAAGACTTGTAAATCTGTTGATTTCTATATTGTCAGACTTTGTTTTAATTGTTGAGATGTAATTATTTTATTTTCCGCACTTGATGTTTGTATTTAAAGGATAGATAACCTGAGAGATTTTATTGAACTTATTGATGTAATCCTTTAATGTGAAGGTTTATTGTTAAACTTTATTATATTTGGGTAGTTAAAAATGAATGTTTAGACAGTGAACACCAAATCTTGTGGGAATGAAGTACCCAGATTTGGGGGTGTCACAAATAGTACCCCGTGAATAGTACTTCAGGAATAGTACTCCATGAATAGTACTTTGTGAATAGTACTCATGAATAGTACTTCGTGAATAGTACTGTGTGAATAGTACCCGTGAATAGTACTTTGTGAATAGTACTATATAAATGAATAGTACTCATGGACAATACTCCAGCATAAAAAGCTTAAAATTTAACAAGAATGTGCAAAAAATATCCTTGTGAACCGATACTAGATGAAGCACAAATTTCAAGGATATTCTACTAATTTCACGGAGTATAAAAGCAATACTTTAACAAAATGAGGGTATAATTAGGAATACGAGACAAAATAATATTACTCACATACTACAGAGTATGGAAGAAAATATTATTCTTTATGAATACAGAACAAAAATAACATCCCTTACCTCAGAAGAAGACTGGATACTAGAATAGTGACGTAGCAGACTTCTCTTCGTCTTTCTCTCTATAACTTCTCTCTCTATAGATGGTCTTGTGAGTCTTAGTGAATTGGTGAGAATTAAAGAAGAATGAGCTTATATTTATAGAAAAATATAGTTTCAATCATTGCACGTTTTGGGGCTCAAAATATTACAGTATAATACCTTCATCTTTTCTTTTATTTTTAATTTAGTCATGCAAGTATTTTCAAACTTGCACCACCTCCCTTAATAGTACATCATATGAATCAATAGTACATTCATGTGAATCAATAGTTCTATACATGTGAAAAAAAATAGTTACAGTATAGTACCTTCATCTATACCTCCATTTTTAATTTAGTCATGCAAGTATTATCAATCTTGCACCACCTCCCCTAATAGTACACGCATGTTAATTAATTGTTAGGCTTGTAATATTCATGAACGCAATCAAATTGCACAAAATAAGCAGAAACGTGAAAAATCAGAGTTTAAAATTTTACAAACCATATACCCGGATCATCCTTTATGCATAATTATTAATTAAACGAAAAAATATGAAGAACAAGAATCATACCCTTGAAGATCCATGCTTCCTTAGGTACAAGTTCACCTCCAATCCTTTTTGTGTTCAACTTGAATCCACCGGGTTTGGTTACTTTCTTTGATCAACGTTAGCCACCCAAGTGTTTGACCCCTAGAGGTGATCCACTAAGAAAGAATAAAGATTCAAGAAGATGTGTGTTTGGCAAAACTCTAGTTTTCCTATCTCACATAGAAAAGGAGCGTACTCTCCAACAATTGGAATCACGTATGTTGATATCTGATATAAGACTCCTCTTATAAAGATATCAGTTAACCCTTCTAATCTAATTAGAAAATAGGATATTATTTAATTAATTAAATTCTTTTAATTAATTAAGCTCCCTAATCTTATTAGGGAGAAATAATTAAACTATTTTAATTAATTTAACCTTCTAATCTTATTAGGAATAAATGAGAGTACTTTTATTTATTAATTCCCAAACTCCTTTAGGAATTAAATAATAATAATAGTAATAATAATAACAAGACTCCTCTTACTAATTTATATTTAATATTTCCAAAATATTAAATAATAATATTAAGCTATTTAATTTATTCTATCACCATAGATTAAATTAAATATACTTAAATTATTATTATGATTATGCCATTAACTTCTTAAATAATTATTCTTTCTTTTATGGTGTGACCCTTTAAGTTCTCCATATTAAACCGGTTGTGAATAAATCAATTAGAACAATTCTAATCTTATTTAAATAAATAAATTAAACAATTAATTTATTTAAATAAATAATATTTATTCTACAATAGGGATAAACCTCCCTAGCGATCAACGACTTTCCAGATAATATAGATTTCAACATTAATCATAAAAGAACCTTTGAGTAAATAGTTACCATGCAATTCAATCATTCCACCATACAATGTCCCAATTAAATATAAGACATGTAATTACTGTCAAGTCTTATTTTATTTAATTATATGTATTTTGAATCTTAAATGCACAACTCCAAATAATGCAAATTAGAAACTCCTTTCTAATTTCATTCTGCCTTGGCCAAGGACTACTAGGTTGTCATTTATCAAATCACATTGGTCATTTCTCTTCATTTACTAGAAGCGGTAGATTCTTTATTGATCATACATTATCTCCATGTACAACTTATTATACCAAAACATACCCTTTGATATACCCTACGGGTCTTAAGGAATAAGTCAAAGTATAACTCATCACACACAAAATACTATGATGATCTCAAGTCCAAGGATCACTTGTACTACTATCACTACAGAAATTTCTATTGACAGACAAGTAAAACTCCATTAGGTATTCCTTACCGAGCCACGTTCAGTGAACTTATTCTCTAATAAGCACCCACACACTTATTTTAGTGTCTCCACACAAATGATCATGAGATCAATCATCTTCATCCAGTGAGCAAGCAACGTATGTACCAATCTATACGGATTCACTAATCCCCAATTTAGTAATCCAACGATTGGGAACTATTTTAGTTTTAAGCATTCTAAGAATTTAGATCTCATTAGAATGATCATCATCATTATTCTAAAAGCATTGCTTAAAACTATGGGTTTATCACATATTATAAAATAACATCATGTAGATAATTAAAAGCCTTTAATAAATTAATACTTTTTATTAATAAATGAATAAGATTGTTACAAAGTATATGTTTTATCATCAAACATGATTGGCTTGTGTGCATACTACTTTCATTTATAGTACACACATGTGAACAAATATTTATAAGCATGTGAATTAATAGCAATTAATTGCTCATTTATTCGATTAATTATCCGATTGGTCAATATATCCTCCATACATCAATTATTATCGAAATAGATGTTGATTTCCACTAACAATAATAATCCCAACACAATAGAACTATCAATTTCATCTTTAATCAACACGAACTTATTCATCATTAATATTATAACTCACAATATTTAACAATCAGATCATTCCTAGGAAAGATGGGGCTTTCCGATATGGATTTCTCCTTATTGGCGCGCAATTAGGTGACCAAACCTCTCATCGATAGAACTTTCTAGACATCGTCAATATTGAGAATAATAATATGAATAACTTTGTTGTCTCAATTATTGATTTAATAATATAAAATATTGATACTGTGACAATAATTGAATCAATAATATGAGAGATATTATGCAGCAATTACTGTAGCAATAATTGAGTATAACTGAGTGACTTCTCATGTAAGCATCAATAATCAATACCGTGTGCTACTATGCAACCACGCATATTACTATACTTTTACCACCAAGTAATTCAATAGTTTAACGATAAAACTTTCGCCGTTATTTTTATAAAAAGATAATTATGTCATTTTTTAACTACGATAATACATTCGTTGTGGGGTCCACCAATGATTGTACCGTCATACGAATATTCCCTGTTAAAACAAATATTCCCCGACCAATCAAATATTTTATAACAACTTTCTTACTTTGCAAATTTTGTAAATATTACCCACAACTATGACATTATATCATATCCACACCATAATATTCAAAAATATATTTCGAGAAAAATTATTCTTTATTCATAAAAGTTAGGGTCTTATTACATCGCCTTCTTATGAAATTTCACCCTCGAAATTAGGGTACGTACCTGGTATGTCGAAGAGGTGAGGATACCTTGACTTCATTTCAGATTTTTACTCCCAGGTCATTTCCTCCACATCGTGGTTTCTCCACAAAACTTTTACTTGAGCTATAACCTTGGAGCGTAGGATAATTCCTCTCATATTCTTTGAGTTGTCGTGAGGTATAGGCTATGACTTTCCCATGTTGCATGAGAACACATCTGAAACCTTTACCTGAAGCATCGTTGTATATGACAAATCCCTTCGAACCTAATGGTATTGTCAGAACAGGTTCTAAAATGAGTCTCCTTTTGAGTTGTTGAAAACTCTTCTCATATTCGAGAAAATCCTTCCACGAATCTCCGATAATAACCAGCTAAGCCTCGAAAGCTACGCACTTCGGTCACTGACTTAGGTTGCTCCCAGCTTTGAAATGCTTCAATCTTTGTCAAGTCAATAGATATTCCGTGATTTGATATCATGTGCCCAAGGAATGCTACTTCTTTAAGCCAGAACTCGCATTTCTTCAACTTGGCATATAATTTATTTTCACGAAGCTTTTGGAGTATCAGCCTCAAGTGTTGCTCATGATCCTCACGAATTTTGGAGTTAATGAGGATGTCATCAATAAAGACGACCACAAAGTGATCCAAATATTCCTTAAATAATCGGTTCATCATATCAATGAAGGTAGCATGAGCATTAGTCAATCCAAAAGACATGACTAGGAATTCGTAATGCCCGTACTGAGTTCTGAAAGCTGTCTTTGGAATGTCATCAGTTTTAATATTTAATTGATGATATCCGGAATGAAGATCAATCTTTGGAAAGAATTTGGTGCCTTGCAACTGGTCAAATAGATCATAAATACTAGGTAACCGGTACCTATTTTTGATGGTGACATGATTTAACTCCCGATAGTCAATACAAATTCGCATACTTCCATCTCTCTTCTTCACGAATAGAACAGGAGTACCCCAAGGAGACGTACTAGGACGAATAAAACTGATGTCTAACAATTCCTATAGTTGGGTTTTTAACTCCTGAAGTTCAATAGGAGCCATTCGATATGGGGCTTTGGAAATGGATTTTGAACCAGGTTCAAGGTCGATACAAAATTTAATTTCACGCTCTGGGTGTAGGCCAGGAAGTTCTTTAGGGAATACGTCAGGAAATTTATTAACAATAGAAATATCATTCAAATCTGATATATTTTTATTTAAATCCGTGACATGGGCTAAGAAAGCTTGACTTCCGTTTTTCAGTAAACGAATAGCTTTATGGCTTAATATGACAGTGATTGACTTTAGTTGTTTGGTTGCTTGAATTCACATAATAGGTTTGGTTAGGAATATAAAAGCTAACAACCTTACGAAAACAATTGATTTTAGCATGATGAGTAGTTAACCAATCAATCCCTAAAATCACATCAAATACAAGTATTTTCAAAGAGATAAGATCGATAGGTAACGCGCGGTTAACTATTTGAATCAAACAAGACTTGTAAACAGTGGATATAATGAAGGTTTCTCCCAACGAAGTTTCAACAGATAAATCAAAGTCTAATTTCTCTAGAGTTAAATTTAAATGTTAAGCGCAAGTAGGTGAAATAAAAGAATGGGTAGAACCGGTATCAAATAAGGTATAGACTTCACTAGAGTTTATGATTATCTTACCCGTGATCACCTCATTCAGATTCCTCGCTTTTTAGGAGGTTACGACAAACGCTCTCCCTTAAATTACCGATTTGGTCTTGTGTGGGATGGTCTTTGATGCCTCCATCCCAGCAGGACTTGACTTTGGTGCACGAAAAAATTAGGCTAGGTGATATTCTTTTCCATAATTATAACACGCTTTGGACTGCATCGCATAGTTTGGACTGATGTGTCCCTCCCTTCCGCATTTGAAGCATACGATCAGTGGTCGTTCTCCGTCTTTATCAACGGGTGCTGGTGCTGACGTCTTTCCATCATTGTTGAATCTCCTCTTTTTGAAATTTCCACTCCTATTGTCTTGGCCATGATTACCACCGAAGTGGTTACCATTTCTGGCATGTTGATTACCTCCATGTTTGTTGTCACCGCTTCGATGACTACTACCACTGGTATTATCGACTTGTCTGCTGCTCTCTCTTGGTTGGGTTGACTCATTCTCACGCTCCAATAACTGAGCCCTATTTACAACATCTGAATACAAACACAGTTTGTAAGAGATAAGGTATTGACGTATCTCGGATTTCAAACCTCTTAGAAACTTCCGCGTCATTCTCTCCTCATTATCAACCAAGTGTGATGCAAACTGGGACAACTCAACAAACTTAGCTTCGTACTGCTACACGGTCATATTGTTTTGCTCTAATTTGATGAACTCTACCTCTTTCATGTGACGAATACTTTCGGGAAAGTACTTGTCGTTGAACAGTTCTTGGAACTTCTCTCAAGACATCTGAGTGCGGCAGGCTGAGTACGCTTTACAGATTCCCACCACTAATTTGCCTCTCCTTGCAACATGAAGGTGGAAAAGGGAACCTTTTGTTCATCGGAGCATCCCAAGACATCAAATATCTTGGTGATCTACTTTATCCATGTCTCCGCCTTAAGTGGTTTTTGCTCTACCAAAAACACCAGTGGTCCCTACTCCTTGAACTACTTAGCGTGACCATCCGAGAGTTGTCAGTGTTTCCACCTGAATTTTGAACAGGAGTCGTTCTCGCCTGATGTTGCATGAATTGTATAAAGCCTCTGAACATCCCGTTATTCATCATTTGGTCAGTGTTGTTATTTTCTTGAGGATTATTGCCTTCCTGAGCACATTATCCTGGGTATTGATCGTTGATGACTCAACGGTCTCATGTGCTTCATTGCTGATCTTAAGATTTTTAGATGCCATTTTCAAACACTACCACAAAACAAGGGTTAGTTGGCATGTCATATATTATCCCTATACTCTGACCGACCAATTAAATACCAAATAAACTTAGGTAGGTCATACTAGCGAAGAAATTTCCTATCTCTCCCCTCCTAGTTCTTGTCTCACATCTCAGCCAGGGATCATATCCCTAAGCTTTGATACCAATTGTGACGCCCCCAAAATAGGTATACATCACCCATCTTGGATAACCAAATACATGGTACTGAATACAAATACAAACTTAATTATACAATATGAGCCGAGAGTTTTTATATGAATATTGTCTTCTAGACAATATCCAAACTCAAATGGAGTTCTCATTACATTTATTGTCACGCTATTTTATAGAATAGTGAGGACTACTATAACACCATCTCGGACCATCACTCCGTTCCCTGACTAGTCCCGACTACGTTCTCATTTCCTAAAGAGAACAATGAAAGCGAAAGGGTGAGCTCAACTAGCCTAGTAAGAAATATTATGACCAAGATAATGCAGAATAAATTATCATTAGCCTTCAATAGTGTTAAACTGATAAAATACAATAAACATCAAATTTAACTGCAGCAGAACAAGCAATCCATTAGAAGAGTCAAGTAGAGCATGATATCTACTATCTTATATGATTTAAAAAGTTTTTCATCAACTTTATCGCTGAGACTCAGTTTAATAAATAAACCACATCATCGAATCATCCCTGCACAACGAGCCAAGGATATTCATGTAATCATCAATGGTTATGATTATACCGAATAATCACTGGTCATAATCATACCAACAACTGTCCATCAATGTACTACGGGCCAATGAGAACTTTTACCGCATCATTTGTAACATTACGGGTCATGATTATACCGAATGATCCCTGATCATAATCATACCAATCAATAGCCCATTTATGCACGTAAGCCACATATGACTTTCATCACAATATAAGCATGAGGATGATGACAATGATATAAGAATTCAATTAAAAGAAAGCAAAGGATAAATTTTAAAGATTTATAATTTAATTTATCCAGAGTTCAATAATGTTCAAATTGTCAACATGATACTGTTTTGTAGAGTAAAATTAAAGAATGATATTGTATAAAAATATTTTGGACCAAAAAGAAATTAATTTTTGTCATAAATAGTACTCCGGACATCAATTAATTGCTCATTTATCTAATTAATTACCCAATTGGTTAATATATCCTCCAAACATCAATTATTATCGAAATTGATGTCGATTTCCACTAACACTAATAATCCCAACACAATGGAACTATCAATTTCATCTTTAATCAACACAAACTTATTCATCATTAATATTATAACTCACAATATTTAACAACCAGCTCATTCTCAGGAAAGAGGCGGCTTTTCGATAAGGATTTCTCCCTATTAGTGCGCAATTAGGTAACCAAGCCTCTCCTCAACAGAACTTTCTAGACATCGTCAATATTGTAAATAATAATATGAATAACTTTGTCGTCTCAATTATTGATTTAATAATATAAAATATTGATATTGTGACAATAATTGAATTAATAATATGAGAGATATTACGAAGCAATTACTGTAGTAATAATTGAGTATAACCGAATGACTTCTCACGTAAGTATCAATAATCAATACTGTGTGCTACTATGCAACCACGCCAGACATCGTATTTTTTACCACGTGTAGTTCAATAGTTTAACGGTAAAACTTTCGCCGTTATTTTTATAAAAAGATAATTCTGTCATTTTCTAACTACGACAATACTTTTGTTGTGGGGTCCACCAATGATTGTGCCATCGTACGAATATTCCCTATTAAAACAAATAATCCCCGACCAATTGAATATTTTATAACAACTTGCTTACTTTTCAAAATTTATAAATAATACCCACAACTATAACATTATATCATATCCACACCATAATATTCAAAAATATATTTCAAGAAAAATTATTCTTTATTCATAAAGGTTGGGGTCTTACACTCCACCTTCGCAGGATCTACCAAAATTCTATCATTTTTTATCACGTGCCCTAAAAATTGGACCTTCTCCATCCAAAACTCACACTTTGAAAATTTCACGTACATCTTCTCCTTTCTTAGTGCTTCTACAACCATCTTCAGATGTTTGTCATGTTCTTCCTTTGTCTTCGAGTAAATTAAAATGTCTTCGATGAATACTACAACGAACTTATCCAAGTATGACTTGAAAACTTGGTTCATCAAGTCCATGAATGCTTCGGGAGCATCAGTCAAACCAAATGACATCACCAAAAATTCGTAGTGTCTGTAACTAGTTTGAAATGTCGTCTTTGGTATGTCTTTCTTTCGCACTTTCAACCGATGATAACCTGTTTGTAGGTCTATTTTTGAGAAACATTTTTCTCCCTTCAACTGATTGAAAAGGTCGTCAATTCTCGACAACGGATATCTAGTTTTAATCGTAACTTTGTTCAACTCTCGATAGTCAACACAAAGCCTCATCGATCCATCTTTCTTTTTGACAAACAACACTGGTGCCCTCCTAAAGAGACACACTCAGTCGAATATATCCCTTATCTAGCAACTCTTGCAGTTTTATCTTCAATTATTTCATTTCTACCGGCGTCATATGATATGAGGCTTTTGAAATCAGTGTAATTCTCGATACTAAGTCTATTACGAAATCAATTTCTCTATCCGGCAGAAGGCCATGTAGATCCTCTGGAAACACATCTTGAAAGTCTCACTACTCCCTTCTTCTGAGTATCCACTATATAGGCTAGATAACCTACACATCCCTTCTTTAATAATTTCATGGCCTGAATTATCATAAGGCAACACAATTGCTTAAGCAATGAGCTACCATAAAACAATACCTTAGACCAGTTTGGAGTCTGAAGGTTTACACTTTTCTTTTAACAATCGATTATCGCAACGTGACTGGACAACCAATCCATTCCTAATATCACATCAAACTCTCCCAATCTTATTGGAATCTAATATACGCTTAAATTGTGACCTCTAAGGTTTGCCTAACAATTTCAGTAAATGAACTCTATGGGGATTACTTCCTTATTTGTAACTTCTATGTTTAACGGGTCTTCTAATAGTTCTTGTGGTAAATTTAATTAACTTTCAAATTCCTTATACATAAATGAACAGGTAGCACCCGAATCAAATAATACATAGGCATTTATATTATTAACTGGGATAATACCTGACACCACGTCCTTTGTAGCTACTGCATCCTGGACAATCATGTTAAAAGTTCTGGCAGTTGGTCGGCTGGATTGCGCAGATCGCCAATCATAAACTTACTGCCTTCTCACTGATGATTGTTTCCTCCGTTGCTCCCTTTCTTTGGATAATCTTTGATCT
This sequence comes from Panax quinquefolius, assembly GCA_020205615.1. NCBI lineage: Eukaryota > Viridiplantae > Streptophyta > Magnoliopsida > Apiales > Araliaceae > Panax > Panax quinquefolius. Next base: position 108,895,383 of record CM035154.1, on the reverse strand, counting down.
GATGCTCGGTTGAGCCGCAAGCAAAACATCCCTTGGTCTTACTTTGGGTAGTTCGGTGAAATGTGCCCCTCCTGACTGCAGTTGTAGCAAACACGTCATCCCTTCCAGCACTCCCCTTGCTGGTTCTTTCCACAATTCGAGCATCCCTCCGTTCTCTTCTTAAACCCTCCTAAGAAACCTCCCGTTTGATGGTTGTTTCTATTGTTATTGTTTTTGTTATCCCACTTTCTCTTACCTAGATTCCTTCCTCCACGGCTCTCTCCTCCAGTGTTCTTACACTTCTTCTCCTTGTTATACTGACTCAAGGCCTCACTACCTCCTTCCGCAATGATGGCTATTTCTAAAAGTACGGCGAACGAGTCAATTTGGAGGACTGCCACCTTGTTGAACAACCAAGGTTTTAATCCAAGCTTGAAGAGTCTAACTTTCCTTTCTTTGGTGTCCATTTGATGTGTGGCAAATCTAGCGAGCTCGTTGAACTTAGTCACGTACTGTGCTACTGTCATATCCCCTTGTTTAAATTCTAAAAACTTCACCTCCATCCGATTCTGTATGCTTTTCGGGAAATAATTCTCAAAGAACAGTTTCTTAAACCTTTCTCAGGTTATAACTCATTTTCCAGCTCTCTGCTGATTAGCCTACCACCAATAGTTTGCTTCACCCTTCCTCGTGTATGTAGCGAACACAGTCTTCTGATCTTCACCTACACGAGCAATGGCAAATGCTTTCTCTATAACGCCCACAAAATCGAAACTATTTTCCTTCCCGATCTTGTGCATTAATATTTTCTTGTTCTAGCTTTAAAACATTATTTAATGTTAAAATAGCTAAAAATGTGGAATAAAATTTTTTTCCCTTCCATTCATTCATTCCCTGAATCGCAACCTCTACAAATCTTCTTTATACTAGAATCATATTTATTATATGACTTATTTAACCTGAGTAGATATGAATATATATATATATATATATATATATATATATATATACACACACACACACACACGCACAATTCATTCTTTCAAGCATATCCCTTTTTTAGAACAAATAATCTTCATCTATCGAATAATTAAAAAATTTACACATCTGTGATTTACACATGAAAATCTCATCAAATGATTCAACACAATCTCAACTAAATCACTAGTCTTCTTTTCATGCGCTCCTAATCACGATAGATCGCATCATAGCTTTAACCTGCAAATTAAGCAAGATTGAGCACGACGGCCAAGCAAGTCTAATAGTCTATCATGCATCACGTAGCACATAGGTTTCATATTTAGTTCATGCATTTATATTTTTGGTGTTCAAGCATATTACAAATGCATTATCACATTTATGTCCTACTATTAGCAACATACATATCATAGCATACTACACATGTCCTATACATGTCATTCATTGCACATGTATATTGAATTCCCCGACTCAATTCCATAATTAGTCATAATTTGACATTCATCATTCACAAACCAAATAATGCAGTTCATAGGTATTACATACTTATAAACATAAATCATGCTAACAGTTATCTATAGCAATTATAAGTCCACATAAATAAACTGAGAAACTTGCCTGTACCGGGGTTTTACCATTACACCAACTTTTGCGTTCTTTGCACAACCTACATTGTATGTGGGATTGATAACAAAACACATTATCAGTCAAAGTTTGACTATTAGTGTGATCTTACTTTAAAACCTTATCTTAACTTATTATATTCCCTGTATCTTCTTTATATCTAATAATATAGACATTCAAATTCGTTATGTATATAACTTAGTCTTATCTCTCTTTCATCACCACATGTGCTAGTTTATCGCACTTGTATTCTACGTACTTTGTGTGTATCACACCATTTCAACATACCACACTCGGTAAAACATTGTTCATCTAAAATCCTTGGACTTGGATTATGCATATAGCATTCATTCATCACTTTATAACCATACCCACCTAGTATGCGTCACATACTTCGTTTCTATATATTTACTAACATGTTCATTTTGGTCTAAACATAGCATGATATAACTACTTGATCATTATAAACTTCAATTTCCATCTCAAGTCATACTATGACATTTATAAGCTATAAAACTTCACATTTACAACATAACTCAAAAACAAAAATATGATTTTTAAGGTACTTTTGGAGATTTTTAATAATTTCTATAGTAGCCTTTTTAGTTTCTCATTTATGAAATCTTTTAGACCTCATAGCAATGTATTTTATCCATGATTTAAGTCTTAGAAACTAAAAACTTAAGCAATTCAAAAACAAACCTCAAATGGGTTGTTTTACACAGTCTAGAAGGCAACTACATTTTTCATGAATTTCAAGGCCACTTTGATAATTTTTAGGAATTTTTGTATTATAATTTTGGACAAGGAATCTGAGTATAATTCTAGCCTATATACCAAAGTATTTTTGTGTTGGTTTAGGTTCCCATGTAAGCCTCTTATGCTTCTTAAAAGTAAAGCCCAAACTAAGCCATTATTCACAGTTTTGAGTTTACTAGGTTTGGTCAATTCTTGCCAATTTCATTTCTAGCCACTTTGGTTCATTCCAACACTTGAATTGTATCTATTTAGAACTAGTTTTAGCATTCCTTTAGGTTTGCTAAGCATAGATTGAGTTTTAACTCTCTAAACTAAGCTTTTTTCAAGCTTTTACATACTAACTTCTCGAGTTATTGCATACATTAGCATTCCAACACTTGGAATAGCCTAGCATAACTCCGACTCACTTGTCTAAGGTGTCCAAACTAAGTTCTAGGCCAAATGGAAAAATCTCAAATTTTACACTTAGAAATATTTTCAAAACTACAATTAGGATGATTTTCCATGCTAGTTTGGTGATTTGTTTAGACTCCTTAGTTAAGCCAAGAGCTAAACCACTTGGACCTACTTCTATACCATACTAAAAGGTATTTTAATCAAGGTTTAGGTTTCTTGTTCATGCCCATTAAGCTTCCCAAAATAGGGCTCAAACTTAGCCATTTTCTCACTTTTTCACAAAAACCAATTTTTGAACTTTTTCCAAAATTTTCCACTTTTGGTCACTAGGATAGTCTAGGAATGTGTATTTAAGTTACTTAAGGATACCTTTAGCATCACCACACTTTATTTAATCATCTAGCCAATTTTGATATATGAAAGCTCACTTTAGGCTTGGAAAATGGATCTTAACTTGGTTTTCGTGCTAGCTTAGGTCATGGCCATGATTTGGAACTATTATAAGCAGGTCTTAGGAACTTTATATGAGTTCAATATAGCCCTTTAAGTTCAGGTGCTAACCATCACCCAAAATAGTCCACTATTTGTCTTAAAATATGATTTTTAACAAGTCTAATGATCAAAACAGTTTATACTTGGTTCCCTTAGCTTATGTAGCTTACTTAGGTCATATTTTAGCTATTGGAACTTGTCTATATAGTCCAGATATGGTAGTTCCATAGTTGGGTGTTAGTTTACAATTTAAAGCTTACTTTAATACCTTTTAGTATAATTTTTGGACAATACCCATCTTAGACTTCAACTAACTTTAGGAACAGCTTTTAAATGACATTTATGCACAATGAGAGTATACTTTACTGATTTATAACATCAGTAGCTACAAATGGCCATAATAGCCCCTTTATAGGCACAATTTTGGCTCCTAACTCACAACAGTCCATAGTATGATTCAAGCAGCCTTTAGGTACTCTAACAACCTTTAAAACATGATTATTACATAACATTATATTCCTTAAAATGCTTGCAACAATCTGTTAATTTTCTAACACCAAAACAGTCCATACTAGACATTTTAGTAGGGTTTAGCACCAAACCAACATAACAGTCCCCAAGCCTTTTAATAAAAGCATTATTTCATCTTGTAATTGTTATATACAATGTATTCATGGTTTAAAACACATAGATGCAAGGCCTTAAGCTTGTTGTTAAAAACAGTCCTCTATATGCCTTAAATTTCCCAAGGACACATGGTTTAGCAATTTATAGTTTCTATTTATACTAATAGATTTATTACAGGATGCTTAATGTTAGCCATTCCTGTTGTTTCTTTTCTTTTTCTTTAAATGCCAAAACAGTTCTCTTTGACATTAACAGTTTTAACAACTCACAAACATGGCCTTACATGGTTTCATTGTTTGATTTTGTGAAACTTACTCTATACAAACTTGTTTCTAGCATAATTTCTTTATATATATTAACAGTCCATTACTTGCTAGATTTCCTATCACTAATTGAAACTTTTACATTACTTTCTAACTGCGTTGTCGACCCAATATATATATATATATATATATATCTATATATATATATATATATATCTATATATATATATTAAAAATAGTGTAACTACATTTTATGACTACACTTTCCAAATTGAGATTTGAAGTTAAAGTGGTTACTTAGCATCGCTAAAGCAGTTTCTTCTTTGCTATCTCTTTTTTTATTGATGTCGCTTAACTACCAATTTGTGCCCCTTCTTTCAGGCAATTTTTGGCTTCACTTAGGTAGTCTATCTTCAATCTATTTTCATTACTTTATAACTGGTACACCCACCTCCTAAGACAACCTAGCAACTACAGCCCTTACCTAAACTATGGTAGTCAAAACGATGTGCTAAATCGCTTGTTTTATTTACAACGCAAAGACAAAGACAACGCTTAGTTGTTAGTCGGGTCCTTCTTTATACGACGATCGTCGATTCTCATCACCGTCACCTTTGTAAGTTAAAAAACTTTAATACCTAAGTTTTATTGGCATCCATCATTAAAGGTAATGAGGACGCCATAGCAGTCTATAACAAGAACTACTAAGCTCCCTAAATTGAATACCTTGACTGCCCAAAACAGTGTTCAAATATAGCTAAGCGTGCTAACTTCCAACTTTTAGTTTTATTTTTAAGTTTGTTTTCCGTTTCCATTAATATGTCAAAACACTTTACATTACATCTTATATGATGTACAAACCTGGCCCAAGCATTATTTTTGGCTAAAAATTGATTTTCAGTCGAGGTAGTTCACACGGGACATTTATCAAACAGTTGGTGTGCACGGTTTTAAAGTACTTATGTCATAGCTATTGATGTGTTCTAAAATCCTTTAATTCTCATTATAACACCACAACCAACCTATCTCCTTGTGCCTAAGCCAAGCAATCACAGTAAAATAGCTTAACAAGAGTCGTGCATAGTAGTTAACATAATAACTCAAAAGAAGAGAAAATTTCTTTTTTTATATAACAGTCTTCAAGTCTAATCTCAGCCATCCGACCACTAACAGTTCAACTTTGCTCATTAATAATGGAATAGAAAAAGAAGGAGAGGAGTTAAAATGGAATTACCTTTCTAGCTTCTAAATTTCAGGTAGTCTACTTTCCTTCCTTTCTAGCCGGAACTTCTGCAGCAAAGTACCACCCAATTCCTTCTTGAATGGCTGGCTGGAATGAGGGTGAGGGGATGCCTTTAATGGCTGGGCTATCTCCTCATTCTGGCAGTCCTTTTAGCCCCTAGTTGGCCTCTACTTAGCCACCCTATCAGGCTTTAAGTAATGATTTCTAGTCTAGTCTACCCAAATTTCTATTAGAAGTGTCATCTTTTCGACTCATAGTTGTCCTTTCCTCGGTTCTTGGAGGCAAGTTGTTGACTATCAACTGATTCCCTCAGCCTAACTGAACTACCTTTACCAAAGCTCTGTTCATTATTTTCTCTATTTGGGCTATCGAATATGGCTGAGGAAAGGGCTAGAATTAAGTCTTATGTTTGGGCTTAATACATAAGTCTAATGTAGTAATGACCCATTACACTTGGGAATAAGCTTATGAGCATACATAGAAAATTCATTAGGGCCCTATTTATACAACTTGGAAAAATAAAAGATTCATGAGTTTGACCTACCACATTCACTTAAGTTAGCAAATTTAATTAGCACACATTATTAAAATAATGGTTCCATGCTATTTATGGTTGTACCCCATTTCTTTATTTGCTATTTAAATCATACCTTTAATCATATTTCAATATAATTAATTCTTTGAATACAAGGATAGCTTCATATCAAGAATCTCTCTCAACTAAGCCGCTATATATTTATTAAGCATAAGCATCACATATTGCATAGTTCATATTCACTTATGCAATATAATATCATAAAACATATTATCTAATAAGAATTTTATTTATTTAATTCTTATTTTAATATTACCCAAAATTTGGGTTATCGCATTCTCCATCTCTTTGATCCAAGTCTGCGCCTCAATAAGATTGGTAGTACTCCCAAATTATGGAGGTCCTACGCTCCTAAAGTCTTTAAAGTTGTTTACTGGAACTTCTTACGGGTTATTACATACTGGTTAATTATTTCTCCCTGGAAGGGCTTCTCCTAACAAGTCGACTAATCATTGGATAGGCTCTACTTGTTCTCTCTCATCATTGACTAACTCTTCTAGTGATGTTAGTCTACGTCTGGGCGGCATTTTCTACATCACAATCTTTCAATCTTATTATCTAATTGTATTATTTAAATACTTCTTTAATGAAAAAGAAAATTTTTATAACACGTTTGTGAAATAAAAACATTGATATTTGTGACACCCCCAAACCCAGGTACTTCATTCCCACAGGATTTGGTGCTCACTAAATCAAACATTCATAACAAACTACCCATCACAGTAAAACTGGATAAATAAAACCTTTCCCATTAAAGGGTTACATAATAAAAATCTCTCAGGTTGTCTAACCTTTAAACATAATCATTCAAATGCAAAAAATAAATAATCTTTATTACAACCATTCCATTAAAAACTGATAATAAAATATCATCAAATTACAAGTCTTCAATACTTGTTCATCTTTCCTTTTTCCTTACTGGTGCTAGGTACATCAACCTTCTCATCCTTAACTGTAATAGTTATATAAGCAAGAGTGAGCAAACAAAGCTCACTTGAAACAATAAGGAATGAAAAACTTTTACAACAAATGTCAAATAAGAAGCTTAATAGAATTAAACAATATGATTTGTCAACGTTCTGAAGTATATAACTGAGGGTCCTAAGACCACGAACTATGTCCATAGTTATAAGTAATATTTCAACTTAAACTTTAATAGTGATAAAACTATAGGGACTCTTCATACTTAGGGGGATCAGCCCTTCGTATAATGTATTGTGCACAAACATTTCAACGCTAAGCGTAAGTTACTCCTAATAATAGGGTTGTTCATCTCAGTATTTAGAGTGCAAGTCCGCACCAAAGTGAGTTTGGTTTGGATACATTTCAGGATAATTTAGAATTCAATGAACATCAACTAAGGATTAGTTGAATGAAACCAATAACATCATACTATAGAATAATCGTAATTGAATCAACATGGTAAATTAAAGTCATGCTTTAGGAATAATCTAATAGCATACAACTTGAATAACTATAACACACCTTGCTTGAGCAATATTAAGCCAAGGTTATTTAGAATTGAATACTAAGCATGCATGGCAATATGAATGATAAAACTATTCAAATATATTTGGGCATGCTAAACAACAAGTTAAATACAAGAATAACTTGTTCAATATCAAAATCAAAGTTTAGAAACGTTGCATTATTATATTGGAAACAATAGTTGATTCAACAAGATAATAGATTAGAAAACTTTCCTTGCTCGTAGACTAAACCGAACAATTCGAATCACAATATCCTATAAACATATGTCATCATGACATAGTTAGCCATTACCACTTTACAAACATAACTAAGTACGTTCATCATTTAAAAATTGGATTTTTAATCACATAATCAAGTTACAAAACAATTTAATTGTTAATAACATGTTCATTCTAGGTACAGAAATATTAAAATCAACATTTTACAGTCCTACTATTATCACATAACAATTCCTTCATATTTGGAGTACAAAAAGTAACCTTTGTCAGACTATTCGCTTAACTTGGCGTTGCTTGCGCTTTACTTTATCTTTGTAAGTAGTGATGGCATTGCGGCGCGACAATAATACTACCAGCCACACGCTCATGCATGGAGCCAGTCTGTCATGGCGTGAAATTAATATCGCTAAGTCATTGTACATTGCTGGCTAAATCGATAAAAGATTCGATCGACATTTTTTAGCAATGTATGAACAAAAGCTAATTTTTCCCTAAAAGTTCATTTCTAACAGCCTAATTAGCATGTAATTCATACAAAGACTTCATGTAAACATAATTCAGGAACTCCTAACATGTTTCTACCCATACAAAAACATAAGCAACAAATTTAACACATCCAATTTCACTGTTTTTGATGAAAATAAACATTGTGATTTTGTTTTTCAACCAAAACAGTTAATTCAATGAAATTTATCAAAGTTTATACATACTCTACCACATTCAATAATCAATTTATCAACTAAACAACAAATAAACCCTTAATTTCTACCTTAAACCAAATATTATATATACACAAAAACTCTCTGTAAAAAATAGTTTTTCTTCACAACCATATACATAATATAAATTCATGGACTATTCTCAATTATATCTTAAGAAAATAGTTTAACAACACTAGATTATCATATAAAATCACATACATAACAAATAATTTATCCTTACACAAGGATTTTACAGAGAATTAGGGAAGAGAAAAACTAAACCTTTAAAAAATAAAAGAGTAGGATGATTCCTTGAAGAAGATGATGATACTATCTCTTTGATTGTCAAGCTTTTCTCCTCTTCACTCCCAATTCTCTAGGATTCTCTCACTTTTCTTCTTCTCTTCTTCTTCTTCCTCTGAGTTTTCTTTTTTCTTCTCTTACCTCTCTCCTCTATTCTTACGTCTTAGAATATAACGATATAAGATATAATATATATTAATTATATAATATAATACTAACTTAATTGACATCAGTTATTTTTATTTTGAAAACCAAAAGCCATAAGGCTTGTTTGGCTAACCACTAAAAAAAAATAATCAATTAACCCTTATGTCTTGTTTGGTAAAACACAATTAGATTAAAGACTTAATAGGCATTCGGCCTTGTTTGGCAAAACTAAATTAAAACTCCTTTAAGTTATTTTAATAACTACTTTATAAAAGGTTATTTGTCACACTTTTATTTAATTGGATTAATTCTAATAACAATCTATTAAATTACCTTAACCCATAAATCAATACCACAAAATTATAATTTTCTATATAATTTTATTTAATCAACTAACACATCCTTTTAATTACAAATTCAAATAAAAGAATAATAATTCAATTAATCAAAACTCTCTAACTTAATAATTAAATTAAATTAGCAAATATAATAATTAACTTCCTTAATTATTTATTTAACAAATAATTAACCAAATTGAATCAAATTTGAACAATTACAAATTCAACCATAAACACATCCATTAAATACTTATATAATTCAACAAATATTTAATATAACAAATAAAAATTCTGGAATGTTACATCATTCCCTCCTTACAAGGATTCTGTCCCCAGAATCACAATTCAAACAATTCATTCGTCACATTCTCCCCTACTTACAAAGATTTTGTCCCTAGAATCGAAGACATAGATTAAACAAATAACTCAGGGTAATTCTTCATCATTTCAGCTTCGAGTTCCCACGTAGCCTCTTCAACATTGTGGTTCCTCCATATTACCTTCACGGAAGGTATCACTTTATTTCTGAGCACTTGTTCTTTCCTGTCGACTATCTGGATAGGAACCTCTTCATAGGACAAGTCTTTCTCAAACTGCAATGGTTCGTACTCGATCACGTGCTTGTAATCGGACTTATATGGTCGTAACACCAAAACTTGAAAGACATTATGAATGTTTTGCAATTCTGGAGGTAGAGCTACCTCGTAAGCCACCTCTCCAACCTTTCGCAGCACTTCGAAGGGTCCAATAAACCTCGGGCTTAGTTTCCCCTTTTTACCAAATCGAATTTTTCCCTTCCAAGGTGAAACTTTTAGGAAAACGTAATTTCCTACATCGAATGCTCGATCTTGTCTGTGTTGATCAGCATATTTCTTTTGTCTGTCTTGAACAACTATCAATCTTGTTCTGATGAGTTTGACAACCTCAGTAGTTTGTTATACCAGTTCTGGTCCTAACAGTTAACGTTCACCGACTTCATCCCAGCATAGTGGAGTTCTGCACCTCCTGCCGTATAATGCTTCGTAAAGCGGTATGCTGATGCTAGTGTGGTAGTTGTTATTGTATGCAAATTCCACCAACGGTAATTGTTCATCCCAGCTTCCTTTGAAATCCATGACGCATGCTCTCAACATATCTTCTAATGTCTGAATCGTTCGTTCTCTTTGGCCATCTGTTTGCGGATGATATGTCGTACTCATTCGCAATTGTGTTCCCATACATTCTTGTAGTCTCTTCCAGAAATTTGATGTGAACCTCAGATCTCTGTCTGACACAATTGACACTGGAACTCCATGTCTTGCAACGATCTCTTTAACATATAGTTTTGCCAGCTGATCAAGATTGAATCTAATCTTTATTGGCAAAAAGTGTGCAGATTTTGTCAATCTGTCCGCTTTCACCCAAATCTCATCGTATCCTTTCTGAGTCATTGGGAGACCTACCATAAAATCCATTGTGATATGTTCCCATTTCCATTCTGGTATCTCCAACGGTTGAAGTAACCCGCTTGGTCTTTGATGCTCGGCCTTGACTCTCTGACATGTTAAGCACTTTGCAACTCATTTTGCAACGTCTCTTTTCATATTTGGCCACCAAAAATGTCATCACAAATCTTGATACATCTTCGTACTTCCTGGATGAATCGAATATCTCGAGCAATGGGCTTCTATCAAGATGTCCTCTTTAATGTCTGGTACTGCTGGAACCCAGATTTGTCCCCCGAATCTCAGCATTCCATCAGTATCAACCTTGTATTTCACTTCTTTTCCCTCGACCACACTTTCTCTTATTTTTCTGCATTCCTCATCTTGCAGTTGAGCGTTCTTCACTTTGTCCACTAAAGTTTGACTGGCTTCCATCTGGTACAATTTCTCATCGGATTCTTTTAGAAATTTGATTTCCAACTCTAACCTTGACATTGTTGTAATAAGCTCCTCCTTATCAGTTAACAACATCAATTTTTCCCTGCCTTTCCTACTCAAGGCATCTGCAACCACGTTTTCTTTGTCTGGATGATAAAAGATCTCGCAATCATAATCTTTTATCAATTCCATCCATCTCCTTTGACGCATGTTCAGGTCTTTCTGAGTGAAAATATACTTCAGACTTTTATGGTCTGTGTAGATCTCATATTTCTCTCCATAGAGATAGTGTCTCCATATTTTCAGTCCGAACACAACTGTCGCCAACTCTAAATCATGAGTCGGATACCCTTTTCGTAGTCTTTCAATTGCCTTGATGCATACGCGATGACCTTTCCATTCCGCATAAGGACACATCCTAATCCTTAGTGTGAAGCATCACTGTACACCATAAAATTTCCTGTATTATCTAGTAATGACAACACAAGTGCCATACTTAGCTTCTTTTTCAATTCCTGGAAACTTCCTTCACACTTCTCCGTCCAAACAAATTTTACAGATTTTCTCGTCAAATTTGTGAACGGAGTGGCAATCTTGGAGAAATCCTGAATAAACCGTCTGTAATACCCTGCTAATCCCAAGAAACTTCTTACTTCTGATGGAGTTCTTGGTTGTTCCCAATTTATCACAGCTTCAACCTTTGATAGATCCACTGAAATTCCATCCTTGTCAATTACCTGCCCAAGAAATTGTACACGTTCTAACCAGAATTCACATTTAGGGAATTCCGCGTATAACTTTTCCTTTCTTAGCGTCTCCAACATTAGACGTAAGTGTTCCACTTGTTCTTCTTGAGTTCTAGAGTACACCAGAATATCGTCAATAAACACCACCACAAACTTGTCTAAAAATGGTTTAAACACCCTGTTCATCAAATCCATGAACGCTGCCGGGGCATTTATCAAACCAAAAGACATCACCAAAAATTCGTAATGTCCATAACGAGTTCGGAATGCCGTCTTGGTACATCTTCCTTTCTTACCTTCAATTGATGATACCCACTTATAAAATCTATCTTTGAGAAATATCTAGCACCCATCAACTGGTCAAACAAATAATCTATTTTCGGCAATGGGTATTTATTCTTAATAGTGACCTTGTTTAACTCCCTATAATCAATGAAAAGACGCATTGACCCATCCTTCTTCTTTACGAATAACACCGGTTCTCCCCACGGTGACACACTCGGCTGAATGTATTTCTTGTCCAACAGCTCCTACAGTTATACCATCAGTTCATTCTGAAAGTAATATGCAGACAAGCCAATCATGTTTGATGATAAAGCATATACTTTGTAACAATCTTATTCATTTATTAATAAAAAATATTTATTTATTAAAGGCTTTTAATTATCTACATGATGTTGTTTTATAATATGTGATAAACCCATAGTTTTAAGCAATGCTTTTAGAATAATGATGATGATCATTCTAATGAGATCTAAATTCTTAGAAAGCTTAAAACTAAAATAGTTCACAATCATTGGATTACTAAATTGGGGATTAGTGAATCCAGATAGATTGGTACATACGTTGCTTGCTCATTGGATGAGGATGATTGATCTCATGATCATTTGTGTGGAGACACTAAAGCAAGTATGTAGGTTCTTATTAGAGAATAAGTTCACTGAACGTGGCTCGCTAAGGAATACCTAATGGAGTTTTACTTGCTCGTCAATAGGAATTCTCAGTAGTGATAGTAAGTACAAGTGATCCTTGGACTTGAGATCATCATAGTATCTTGTGTATGATAAGTTATACTTTGACTTATTCCTTAAGACCCTTAGGGTATATCAAAGGGTATGCTTGGGTATAACAAGTCAGTACATGGAGATAATATATGATCAATAAAGAATCTACCACTTCTAATAAATAAAGAAAATGTCCTATATGATTCGATAAATGACAACCCAAAGAGTCCTTGGTTAAGGCAAAATGAAATTAGAAAGGAGTTTCTAATTTGCATTATTTGAGTTGTGCATTTAAGGATCGAAATACATATAATTAAATAAAATAAGACTTGATAAAGTAATTCCATGTCTTATATTTAATTGGGACATTGTATGGTGGAAGGATTGAAATTGTACAGTAACTATATACTCAAAGGTTCTTTTATGATTAATGTTGAAATCTATATTTTCCGGAAAGTCGTTGATCGCTAGGGGAGGCTTATCCCTATTGTAGAATAAATATTATTTATTTAAATAATTTAATTGTTTAATTTATTTATTTAAATAAGATTAGAATTGTTCTAATTGATTTATTCACAACCTAGGTTTAATATGGAGAACCTAAAGGGTCACACCATAAAAGGAAGAATAATTATTTAAGAAGTTAATGGCATAATCGTAATAATATATGTTATGTATATTTAATTTAATCTATGGTGATAGAATAAATTAAATAGCTTAATATTTATTATTTAATATTTTAAAAATATTAAATATAAATTAATAAGAGGAGTTTTATTAATATTATTATAATTATTATTATTATTTTAATTTCTAAAAGTGTTTAGGAATTAATTTAATATAAGTACTCTCATTTATTCCTAATAAGATTAGGAGGAAAATTAATTAAAGGAGTTTAATTAATTATCCCTAATAAGATTAGGGAGCCCATTTAATTAAAATAGTTTAATTAAATAATTCCTTATTTTAAATAGGTTACTTGATATCTTTTATAAGGGAGTCTTATATCGGATATCGAGATACATAATTCCAATTGTTGGAGAGAGACGCCTTTTTCTAACCCTTGAATTCTGGTGGAACTCTGAATGGGTGGCTAACGTTGATCAACCCGGTGGATTCAAGATTGAAGCGAAAAGGATTTGGAGGTGAACTTGTACCTGAGGAAGCTCGATCTTTAAGGGTATGATTTTATTCTTTATCTTTTCGTTTAATTAATAATTGTGCATAAAGGGTGATGCGGGCATATGGTTTGTAAAAATTTTAAACTCTGATTTTTACACGTTTTCCGCTAATTTATGCAATTTGATTGCTTTCATGAATATTACAAACCTAACAGTGGCATCAGAGCCAAACCTTTATGCAAATTATTAATTATTTTAATTTGATATGTATATTGACATGTGTTTAGAACAATTTAATTGGGCATAATTTTGTTGTATAGAATTTATTTAAAAATAAAAATAAAAAAATAAAAAAATAAAAAATAAAAAATAAAATTACGATCTCGATTTCATTTCATTTTTTTTGATTCCGTGGTGATTTAAGTTATCATGATATAATGGTTAATAGAAGTAACCATGAAGCACGTGACACAAAAAGAAGTTGAGAACATGTTTTTCATATATAACATCTTATATATATAGTTAATGTGTTTTTTTATGGTTAACGTGATGGGTGGTTATTATGTATATATATTATAATATTACGTAAATTGGTATATATATATATCATGTAACTATATATATAGTATATATAGTTAAATATAAACTATATATATGATTAATATATATATATATATATATATATATATATATTTTAATTATTTTATAATTAAAATAAAAATTTATTTTAATCTTAAAATAAAAGGTTTATTTTAATATTAAAATAAAAGAGTTTATTTTAATTTTAAAATTAAATTTCATGCTAACTAATTAGAGTTGGAATTGGATTCCATGATAACTAATTGGAGTTGAAATTGGATTTCATGTTTCTAAAATAAAAGAGTTTATTTAACTATGAAATAAGATTTCATATTATTCAAAATAAAAGAGTTTATTTGTGAATAGGAAAAGAATCAAAATCTTTCCTTAAATAAAGGAGTTTATTTAGATATGAAATAGATTTCATATTATTCAAAATAAAAGAGTTTATTTGTGAATAGGAAAAAAGAATCGAATTTTCCTTAAATAAAGAAGTTTATTTAGATATGAAATAAGATTTCATATTATTCAAAATAAAGGAGTTTATTTGTGAATAGGAAAGAGAACTAAGTGTTTCCTTTAATAAAGTTTTTTTACATGGAATTGGATTCCATAATTAATTAAAATAAAGGAGTTTATTTTGATTAAAAAAATTTTGATTAAAATAAAATAGTTTATTTTATTCAAAATTAGATAAATTAAAATAAAATAGTTTTATTTTGATTTAAATTTGGATTAAAATAAAGGAGTTTATTTTGATTCAAAATTAGATTTTATACTAACTAAATTTGCCCATTAAATGATATCAATATATATATTGAATGTTTATTATTCATGAGATGAATGTTATTTATGATGCATATGGTGATGTGTATGATAATAAATGGGATTGATTATGGACTATTGACCAATATGATTGGATTTTATTTTAGTTGGATGCATGAATGTATGAGTTTAATTAAATGGGGTCTCTGCAGACTCGCCTTCTCTAATTTTTCTTATTGTAAATTCTATTCCCTCCTATGTACTTCCCTCGATCACGATCAAGGTTTCTATTTATTTTAAATAGTTTTGTAATAGGAATAGTTAGAATTAATTTTGAAAAATTGGAGATCAAGGAGCAAGGAGCGCTTGAAGACCCGTTTGTAATGGAGCCCGGGTTTAAATGTAATAGTTATATTTAAATATTAATTCTTGCACCCCTAGGGTTTGACCTTTTGGTTCACTTGGTGGTTCTAGTAAACCAAACTAGAATAAAAGTCCATAATCAATCCGGATAGAATATAGTATTCTATATGTGCATGCTTATACTTTATATATATTATATATTATGCAAACATGCTTCGCATGTTCATTAATATGACGCGTATTTTATATATATATATGTGCATGCACGCTAAATAAGATTAGATAAATTAATAACAAGCCTCTCAATTTTTTATATTAAGTCCTAAGCGTTCAAAGATATTTGGAATATCGAACGTCGCCTTCTAGCATGATAAAATTAATAGAGTATTAAATATTTAATATGAGTTTGTTGTGTCACCACAAGGCAAGTATTAAGTATTTAAGATGTTAATTTATCACATTTGATGCTTATAAAGAAAATTGAACAATATTGTTTTGTTGTGTCACCACAAGGATGATATTTTTCTTTTTGAATATATGGAGTGCTAGGTTGGACTTAACTTGGATAATTTTGATTCGGATGTGCCACCACTTGATCAAAATAATCTAAGAGGCAAAAGAAAAGGAGTTGATAGTTGATGTAATTGACAAAAGTTGTCTACCTATTTATTTATATATAGTTTGTTGTGTCACCACAAGGCTATATACATTTGAAATGGGATCCTTATTCTCACTAGCAAATCTTTAATTAGATTTTGCCGAACTATATAATTGAGGGGTAATATAGTTTGAAGAAAATAGTGGGAGATACCAATTTAAAACAAGACCTAATTTATTTTGGTAATTAATAAAAGAATGTATGTTAAAATGTTGTTAATCACAAATTCATTTCTGTAATTTTACAATGTCTAAAATTACTATCATCTGCGAAGCATATTAGATGCTAAATTAACGTAATCAATTAAACGGATTGGTTAAGGAATTTGAGAATAGTTCTCATAGTCGAAAAAGCTATCTTATGTCCTTAATACGCCTATCCTCGCAATGGTTGCAAACAATGCCTCCGAGGAAGAGATTGCTACTTTTAGAAAGTGGCAAGATGATGCACAGATTGGCTCAATGCATCATGCTCAAGATCCTTGAGTAACGAGCTCAAACACAAGATGAAACTATGGATGCTCCTACTATATTCCCGCACATCAAGTAGTTGATGGTGAGGAAAGTAGGACCGATAGATATCGAGATATCTAAGGAGCTCTTCCGATCTAGAATGGCCAATGGCACTATAAGATGCATAAAAGTTCTTAACATAATCAATTTGATTGATCAATTAGACAACCGGGTTTTGTCATGGATGGAGAGTTGAGCCAAGATTTGATCTTGCACTCACCTCCCGGACTCCTTTCACAATTGTTGTGAATTTTTCATATAAACAAGCTAGATATCGCCTTCGTTGATTTGCTTAACATGTTGAAAAATGATGAGAGTCATTTTCCAACCAAGAAAGACCATGTCTTCATTGGTAGGGGCCAAAGGATCTTCTGAAAAGAAGAACAATTCAAAGAAGGTATATAGAAAGGCAAAAACAAAGGATAATAAGAATAAAACTGATACGGATAGCGAAGGAGTTTGCTTCCACTACAATAAGCCTGGACACTAGAAAGAAACTGCAAGAAGCATCTTGCAGAGGTTAACCAAAGAAGCTTAGTGAAGTTTTGGCATAATACGCTTTTTGTTCATGATTAAAATAAATTTTTCTTTAAGTCAAGGTTCTACTTGGGTATTGGATACCGACTTTGGTTATCATAAATATAGATTTATGAAGGGACCAAGCAAAAGTAGAAAGTTAAACAAGATAAGTAATCCTATGTGTGGGAAATGAAGCAAAGGTTCTTTGATTAGCCATAGAAACTTATAGTTTAGCAATCCCTACGGGCAAATCTATTAAGTCAATAAGTTGTTATTGTATTCCAAAGACTTGTTAGAAATATTATTTCCATTTTATTGTTAGACAATAAAATTTTGGTATTATAATTAAGAACAATTGTTGTTCTATTTATAATAATAATGTTTCATATAGAACTGAAAGATTACTTAATTGATTTTGTATACTTAACTTACGTGAAAAATTATTTTGTAAATTGAACAAACTAGTATAAGAAAAGGAGATAATCATTCAAAGAGTTGAATATATGTATTTGCTGAAATACAAGTGTGAATTATTTGAAAGGTTCAAAGAATTCAGAAGTGAAACAAATTGGCAAAGTATTAAGATTCTTTGATTAGATCAAGGAATAAATACTTGTGCAATAAGTTTCTAGATCATCTCAAATGGTTTTCTCATAATGGACACATCCCCGACACTTAATAATTGATTGATGTATCCGAATGAAAAATCATACCTTATTGAACATGGTACGGTCCAAAATGATTTTACCGACATTCCAAAGATCCTTCTAGGATCATGTCCTAGAAATGGTCAGATATCTACTTAAAAGGTAACCTCAAAATCCTACCCCAAGACCCCATAAAAGTTATGGATGTGGAGGATTCCTAATCTTAAGTATGTTAAGATAAGGGTTGTCCAACTTATGTGAAAGCGGTTTCAAAGGATAAGCTTGGGACAAGATTTGACAAATACTGATTTGTGGGACATCCTAAAGTAAGTTTAGGGTAAATGTTCTATAATCCTACTTAGCAAAAGGTGTTTATCATGAAACACGCTTCCTTCTAAGATAAAGGTGTTTATCATCAAGGGCTAGTGGGAGGATAATAGATCTTGAAGAGTTCAAGAACCACAAAACACCATAAGTCAAATAAGAGGAAACGTAGATGAACCTATTATACCACAACCGAATCAGAATCGAATAGTACAAGAAGATACCTGGGAGGTATGGATTCATCATAGATGATGATGATGAGGTACACATCATAGAAGATGATGATCGAGTTATATATACGATGAGGTAAGTGTTGTAGACACTCAGAGAAATGGATTGAAGCAAGTTTCTCAAATATAGAACATTCGTTTTGATGAGGCAATCAAAAGAGTTTGATTTTATCAAAAATAAGAATGAACCTAGTGTGTACAAAAATGAGACGCCCCCAAAATTAGGTATACGTCACCCATCTTGGGTCGCCACTTACATGGTACATAAATTCAAATACAAACTTACTAATATAATTGTCGTGTACAATACGACATAAACTGTGAGTTTGAATACAAATATTGTCTACTAGATATTTTACAAACTCAAAAGGAGTCCTCATTACAACTATTATCACACTATTTCACAGAATAGTGAGGACTACTAATGCTATCCTCTCGACCATTACTCCGTTCCCGACTCGTCCGGCTATATTCTCATTTCTCAAGAGAACAAAGATGAAAGAAAGGGTGATCTCAACTAGCCCAAGAAGAAATATTATGACTAAGATAATGCGTAATAAATTATCATTAGCCTTCAACAAATGTTAAACCGATAAAATACAATAGACAAACCGTTTAATCGCAATGAATATGCAATCCATTAAAAGAGTCAAGTAGAGAATAAAATCTACTATCTTTTAGGTTTTAAAAGGTTTTCATCAATTTTTTATCAGCCGAGACTCACTTAATAAATAAACCACCACATCTAATCATCCCCGCACTACGGCCAAGGATTTTCATCAAATTATCAATGGTCATGACTATACCGAATCACCCCCGGTCATAATCATACCAAAAACTATCCATCATCGCATTAAAGCCACCGAGGACTTTTATCACATCATTTATAACAAGCCATGATTATACCGAATGATCCTTGGTCATAATCATACTAAGTTCATCTATGCACGTAAGCCAAAGATAACATAATATATCATGAGGATGATGACAATGACATAATAATTCAATAAAACAAGTTCAAGAATTATTTTATCCAGAATTAGTAACGCCCAAATTGTCAACAAGATACTTGCTTTTGTAGAGTAAAATTCAAGAATGATCATAAGAATATTTCCATGAAAAGATACTGGATGAAACGCAAATATCAAGGATATTCTACTAATTTCATGGAGTATAGAAGTCAAAGTTTTAACCAACTGGGTATAATAAAGAATGGAATAACAAAAGAAATCACCATGTATGCAGTATCAGACAGACAAAGTTATTCCAATGTAATAATAATAACGAAACCAGTCGTGAAATTCACACCGCGGGGTGATGTTCCAATGTAATAATAAAGATGGAACCAGATCCTGTAAAAACACACATGATAGGATATTCCAACAGAATGATAAAGATGGAACTGTGTTAGGTGTAAAACACACGATGTGATGTTCCAATGTAATAATAAAGACGGAACCAGTCCTGTAAAACACATGCATGTGATGTTCCAATGTAATAATAATAAAGAAGGAACCAGTCCTGTAAAACACACAAACAGGATGTTCCAACAGAATAATAGAAGAATGGAATAAAAGAAGAAGATCACCAAGTATAGGGGATTCTGCAGATACAATGTGTTATTCCAATGTAATAAATAAGAATGGAATAACAAAAGAAGTTCTCTTCATGAATACAAAAGAATAACACCCCTTACGGGTACAACAAATAATATTCCCTACCTTAGAAGAACTGAATATTGGCAAAGTGAAGTAGCAAAATACTCTTCTTCTTTCTCTCTATAGATTTTCTCTCTATAGCTTCTCTCTATAATTTCTCTCTCTAGAGTTTCAATTGAATTAAGTAAGAAAATAATTAAGGAATGAGCTTCTATTTATAGGAAAATAGAATGCATAGTAATTAATCCATGAAACGGTCAGATTGATTTATTTTAATCTAACGGTCCATATTTAAAGCAAAATCTTTTAAATAAAATATAATATATTCTATTTATATAAAAACATTTTACTATACAAACACTATGCAACACTATGCAAAACACTATGCAACACTATGCATAATAAAATATAATATATTCTATTTATGTAATAACTTTAATAAAGTATTATGTTTTATATAAAGATGTTTCGCTTTTATTACGTTAATAATACTAATAAAACAAAATGTCATTATCGCTATAATAATTCATATTATTAATCGACAATAATGGAATCAAACCGAGTGACTTCTCACATAAGCATCAATAATCAATACCGTGCTACTATGCAACCACACGACATCGTACTTTTACTACCGAAAGTAGTTCAACAAGATCAACCAGAAAACTTCCGCCGTTATTTCAATAAAATATTTTGTCATTTTCTCAATCCGGACAATAATTATGTTGTGGGTCCACCAATGATTGAGTCGTTGTACTAATATTCCTCGCTAAACCGAATATTTCCTAACCAATCGAATATAATATAACCACTGCATACTTTTGCAAAATTTATAAATACTACCCACAACTATAATATTATCTCAAATTCACACCATAATATTAAAAATTATTTCGACAAAATTTAAATCTTTATTGATAAAAAACTGGGGTCTCACAATCTCCCTCCTTATGGAATTTCCTCGAAATTAGGGTATATACCGGTATGATAAAGAAGTGAGGATACCTTGAATACCTTTATCGTTGAAAACATTAAATTCATCTTTGCAATCCTACCAAAGATATTCATTAACAATTCATCTTTGCACTACAGCCAAAGATATACAACCTCAGAAACCAATAATATCGAGACTCACCTTAATAGTATCACAACCATGAATTATTCATGCACCTTGGCTAAGGATATTCGTGTTTTCAATTACTACCATGATTATACCGAATAATCCGTGGTCATAATCATACCAAGTCTATCAATGCACTACTACCAAAGATGATTTTTTTTACCACATCCATGAATTAATATTTCATTCACGAGACTCAAATTTCAATAATTAATCCATATCATCGAATCATCCCCGCACTACGTGTCAAAGATATTCATTAGTATCACGACCACTAATTATCCATCCATGCACTACTACCAAAGATAATCGTGTATTCATTAGTATCACGACCACAAATTATCCATGCACTACTACCAAAGATAATCGTGTATTCATTAGTATCACGACCACAATTATCCATGCACTATGGCCAAAGATAATCGTGGTATTCATTAGTATCACGACCACAAATTATCCATGCACTACTACCAAAGATAATCGTGGTATTCATTAGTATCACGATAAAAAATTATCCATGCACTACTACCAAAGATAATCGTGGTATTCATTAGTATCACGACCACAATTATCCATGCACTACTACCAAAGATAATCGGTATTCATTAGTATCACGACCACAAATTATCCATGCACTACGCAAAGATAATCGTGTATTCATTAGATCACGCACCACAAATTATCCATGCACTACGCCAAAGATAATCGTGTTTTCAATTACGGTTATGATTATACCAAACAATTCCTGGTCATAATCATACCAAGTCCATCTATGCACTACAGGCCATAGATGACTTTCAACATAATATAAACATGAGGATAATGATATAAAGAATCAATCAAATGAGATAAAGGATAAATATTAAACATTTATAATATAATTTATCCAGATTCAAGAATATCCCCATGTTATCAATCACTTAATAATCTCATAATCTAATATCATTAATATTATAACAATATTTTAATCACTTCTTAAATTTATAAACAATTTATCTCAATTGTTTACGCTTTACCATATAATGCATTTAATCATTCAAAAATGCCATACTCATAAGATATCATCACCAATTATCAAATCCTCAAAAAATATGCATATACTCTATATAGGATTCTCTAGCCATAAAATCCTATTTTCAACTTTGTTACTTCACATAACATATTTAACTCATATGTTCAGAATTAAACTATTTTCATGAAAAATACCAAATCAGTCCCAAAAATATTTCTTTTCTGGGATTTAGCATAATATAGTCCCATGATGAAAATATATTTTTCTCGAATTTTTAAAATTCATTTACTATTTTTCAAAAATCAATTTCTAATAAATTCCTTAAGAAATTAGCTACCTCAAGTTTAACTCCAAAATTCCCAAATCTTGGCAGGACCTTACACATGTTAACGTGAGCTTCAGTTTAAATTTCATGGTCATCTGAGTTATAGAACTCCGGTTATAGCGCTTTTTGTCGGAAAAACCTAAATATTGAAATAATCATAACTTGCTCATTTTAAGTCGTAATGAGCTCATTTTGGACAGGAGGTACTTTATACCATATACTTTCATGTCCCAAAAGGCCAGAATTTTTTCTCATAATTTAAGTGGCCGAAACAGCTCCCTCTAAAATCATGGCAGCAGCTTTTTTGGTTTTTGCAGCTTTGCACTCCTTTGCTAAAATCAGTCCACACAAAAATCTACAACACCTTTTCCAGTAATTCCACTTGGATTAGTTAGGTAACTCATAGATCTAACTCTAGGACTTGACCACATACAAAAATTCAAAATATAATAGGAGATATGATCAATTGAATTTCTTGTTACGTTTTTTACCAAAATCTAATTTTTCAACCCTTTGTGATTTCTAAGAAACTTTCATGTTTTCACATAATAACCACATAACTCATCATAACACTTACTAATACTTCATATACCCATGATTTTCATTAGTCCAATGCTTTTATTATGACTTTCATCATAATCCTCGTAAATGCATCCATTTAGTTGATTTAAATATTTGAGGGTTTAAGAAATGGGTTTTGATCGGGTCAATACAAAATTCGATTTCACGCCTAAGTAGGCTAAGAAGTCTTCATGAATACGCTTAGGAAATTTATTAATAATAGAAATATCATTCAAAACGTGACTCTCATCCAAGACTTGGATAGTACGTCACATTGATACCAACTGTGACTTCTATCCCTTAACCTAGATAGCACCTCACAATGATACCTATAAACTTGCCATCTTCATTCACGATGTCACCTATAGAAAGTCCGGCTTCGATGCATTCCACACAAGGAAGTCAACAACGAAAGGTTCGGGGCTCTTTACTTATGGCTTGATATGACAATAATTGACTTTAGTAGTTTGGTTACTTGAATTCGCACAACAAGTTGGTTATGAATATAAAAGCTAACAACCTTACGAAAAGAATGATGAGTAGTTAACTAATTGATTCCTAAAATCCCATCAAAGGCAAATATTTTCAAAAAGATAAGATCGAAGGTGTAACGTGAAAGTGTTTATTTGAATCAAACAAGATTTAAAAATAGTAGCAGTAACGAAGGCTCCTACTAACGTAAATTTCAACCAATAAGTCAAAGTCTAACTTCTCCTGAGTCAAATTTAAACGTTGAATGCAAGCAAGAGAGATAAAATAATGGGTAGAACCCAGATCTTATAAGGTATAGACTTCACAATTTGTAATTAACTAACCTGAAGTGCTAACTTCGCTCGGTTTACTCGCTTTTTGAGAAGTCATGAAAAATGCACTTCTTAAAACCAACGACTTTGTTTTGTCCATATCCACCTTTGGTGCCACCGTTCAGCTAGACTTGACTTTTGGTGCACAACAAAATTGAGCTAAATGACCTCTCTTCTTGCAATTTCCACTTCTATTATCTTTGCCATGATTACCAATCAAGTGGTTACAATTCTTAGCATGATAATTTCCCCACGATGGTTATCATTGTTCGATAGTGCCACACCAAGAGATGATTATTATTGTGTTGTTGTTTCGTTACCTTTTGTTTGAAGTGAATCAACACTCTCACGCGGTTTCATTGCTTATCTCAAAGATTTTCAGATGTCATTCTCAAACATCGCCACAAAACAAGGGTTAATTAACATATCACATATTATCCCTATACTCTAACCGACCAATTAAATACCAAATAAATTTAGGTAGGTCATACTAACAAGGAATTCCTGCTTTCTCCCTCTTAGTTCTTATCTCACATCTTAGCTGTGGATCATATCCCTAAGCTCGACGATACCAACCGAGACGCCCCAAAATTAGGTATACGCCACCCATCTTGGGTCGCCACTTACATGGTACATAAATTCAAATACAAACTTACTAATATAATCACATGTATAATACGACATAAATCGTGAGTTTGAATACAAATATTGTCTACTAGATATTTTACAAACTCAAAAGGAGTCCTCATTACAACTATTATCACACTATTTCACGTAATAGTGAGGACTACTAATGCTATCCTCTCGGACCATTACTCCGCTCCCGACTCGTCTCAAAATATATATTCTCATTTCAAGAGAACAAAGAAAGAAAGGGTGAGCTCAAGTAGCCCAAAGAAGAAATATTATGACTAAGATAATGCGTAATAAATTATCATTAGCCTTCAACAAATGTTAAACCGATAAAATACAATAGACAACCAGTTTAATCTGCAATGAATATGCAATCCATTAAAAGAGTCAAGTAGAGAATAAAATCTACTATCTTTTAGGTTTTAAAAGGTTTTCATCAATTTTTTTATCTCCGAGACTCAAATTTTAATAAATAAACCACCACATCTAATCATCCCCGTACTACACTGGCCAAGGATTTTCATCAAATTATCAATGGTCATGACTATACCGAATCACCCCCGGTCATAATCATACCAAAAACTATCCATCATCGCATTACAAAGCCACCGAGGACTTTTATCACATCATTTATAACAAGCCATGATTATACCGAATGATCCTCGGTCATAATCATACTAAGTTCATCTATGCACGTAAGCCAAAGATAACATAATATATCATGAGGATGATGACAATGACATAATAATTCAATAAAACAAGTTCAAGAATTATTTTATCCAGAATTAGTAACGCCCAAATTGTCAACAAGATATCGTTTTTTGTAGAGTAAAATTCAAGAATGATCAAGAATATTTCCATGAAAAGATACTAGATGAAACGCAAATATCAAGGATATTCTACTAATTTCATGGAGTATAGAAGTCAAAGTTTTAACCAACCTGGGTATAATAAAGAATGGAATAACAAAAGAAATCACCATGCATGCAGATTCAGACAGACAAAGTTATTCCAATGTAATAATAATAACGTAAAAACCAGTCGTGAAATTCACACCATGCTGTGATGTTCCAATGTAATAATAAAGATGGAACTGCATCCTGTAAAACACATGATAGGATATTCCAATGTAATGATAAAGATTTTAACTGTCGGTGTAAAACACATGCATGTGATGTTCCAATGTAATAATAAAGATTTTAACCAGTCCTGTAAAAACACACGCATGTGATGTTCCAATGTAATAATAATAAAGAAGGAACCTGTGTCCTGTAAAACACACAAAACAGGATGTTCCAATGTAATAATAGAAGAATGGAATAAAAGAAGAAGATCACCAAGTATAGGGGATTCTCACAGATATAAAGTTATTCCAATGTAATAAATAAGAATGGAATAACAAAAGAAGTTCTCTTCATGAATACAAAAGAATAACACCCCTTACGGGTACAACAAATAATATTCCCTACCTTAGAAGAACTGAATATTGGCAAAGTGAAGTAGCAAAATACTCTTCTTCTTTCTCTCTATAGATTTTCTCTCTATAGCTTCTCTCTATAATTTCTCTCTCTAGAGTTTCAGTGAATTCGTAAGAAAATAATTAAGGAATGAGCTTCTATTTATAGGAAAATAGAATGCATAGTAATTAATCCATGAACTATCTGTATTGATTTACTTTAATCTAACGGTCCATATTTAAAGCAAAATCTTTTAAATAAAATATAATATATTCTATTTATATAAAACATTTTACTATACAAACACTAGGCAACACTATGCAAAACACTATGCAACACTATGCATAATAAAATATAATATATTCTATTTATAGAATAACTTTAATAAAGTATTCATTTTATATAAAAGAAGTTTCGCTTTTATTACGTTAATAATACTGAATAAAACAAAACGTCATTATCGCTATAATAATTCATATTATTAATCGACAATAATGGAATCAAACCGAGTGACTTTCACATAAGCATCAATAATCAATACCGTGTGCTACTATGCAACCACACACGACATCGTATTTTTTACTAATGAAAGTAGTTCAACAAGATCAACCAGTAAAACTTCCACCGTTATTTCAATAAAATATTTTTGTCATTTTCTCAATCCGACAATAATTACATTTGTAGGTCCACCAATGATTTAGCTGTTGTATTTAATATTCCCCGCTAAACCGAATATTCCCCGACCAATCGAATATAATATAACCACTTGCATACTTTGCAAAATTTATAAATACTACCCAAAACTATAATATTATCTCAAATTCACACCATAATATTAAAAATTATTTCGACAAAATTTAAATCTTTATTGTTAAAATCTGGGGTCTCACAAAAAAGGTCAGTGGGAGCATCGTGACATTCCTAGTACTATATGTTGATATACTACGGATAAGGAATGACATACCAATGCTACAATCAGTAAAGATAAAGTTGTCTAAACATTCCTCCATGAATGATTTGGAAGAGTATCTTAATTGGGGATATAAATCTATATAGATTGATTTAAGAGGATGCTCGACTTAACCCAAGGAATGTATATTCATTTGATGCTAAAGTCGTTTAGCATGGCAAACTCCAAGAGATGTCTCATGTTGATGAGCCATGGAGTGTATCTCTCTTAATAGTCCCCACAGACTCCTGAAAGGAGAGGTAGCATGAGTGACAATCATGTACAAAATGAAATATACGAGACCTGATGTTGATCAGTCATATCCTGGAGAAGTTCACTATGAGTCGCTGAAAACATCTTAAAGTGCTTAACCCAAGACTAAGGATGTGATCATATTCATGGTGGGTGTTAATTAAAACTAGAGGGCTTAATGCACTCAAGTTTTTCGCATGCATCAAGATGATAAAAAAATCCACTTTAAGGTAAAGGGTTACCTTGAACAAGCAGTGCGATGAATTAGAAAGGTTCCAAATAGCAAAAGGTTGCTGGTTTAGTGATAAAGACAAAGTATATAGCTATAAGTGAAGCTGCAAGTTGATTGTTTGGATTAAAAGTTCATTATAGAACTAGGAATAGTTCCTAAGTCTCATCTTGGATCTAAACATGTGTTGTGGCACTTTCATTTGATTATTAGAATCATTGAAAGATGGGAAATCACTATAGAGATACTGGACTCTCATGAACAACATTACATATCCATTAACTAAAGCTTATCCAACAGCAGGATAATCGTCACTTAGAGAAGAAGAGTATAAGATACAATGGTGATTGGCTTAGTGAAAGTGGGAGATTGAAAGTAATATGCACACAAGCCAATCATGTTTGATGATAAAGCATATACTTTGTAACAATCTTATTCATTTATTAATAAAAAGTATTTATTTATTAAAGGCGTTTAATTATCTACATGATGCTGTTTTATAATATGTGATAAACCCATAGTTTTAAGCAATGCTTTTAGAATAATGATGATGATCATTCTAATTGTGACGCCCCCAAAATTAGGTATACATCACCCATCTTGGGTCGCCACTTACATGGTACAGAAATTTAAATACAACTTATTAACATAGCTGTCGTGTACAAAATGACATAAACTGTGAGTTTAAATACAAATATCGTCTACTAGATATTATACAAACTCAAACAAAAAGTCCTCATTACAATTATTATCACACTATTTCACAGAATAGTGAGGACTACTAATGCTATCTTCGAGACCATCACTGCTTTCCGACTCGTCCAAATTTATATTCTCATTTCAAGAGAAAAAGTTGAAAGAAAGGGTGAGCTCAACTAGCCCAAGAAGAAATATTATGACTAAGATAATGCAAAATAAATTATCAATAGTCTTCAACAATGTTAAACCGATAAAATACAATAGACAACCGGTTTAATGCGGCAATGAATATGCAATCCATTAAAAGAGTCAAGTAGAAAATAAAATCTACTATCTTTTATGATTTTAAAAGGTTTTTCATCATCGTTATAGTTGAGACTCGCTTTTTAATAAATAATCCACATCATCGAATCACCCCGCACTTTCACTACGCCAAGGATATTCTTAAGTATCACGATCACAATTATTCCTCGCACTACGGGCCAAGAATAGTTGTGTATTCATTAATGGTCATGATCATGCCAACAATCGCCCATCAATGCACTACTACCAATCGAGGATTTTAATCACATCATTTGTAACATTACTGGCCATGATTACACCAATAATAATCCCTCGTCATAATCATACCAAGTCCATCCATGCTCTACAAAGCCATGAGATGACTTTAAAAAAAATATAAACATGAGGATGATGACAATGATATAAGAATTCAATAAAACAAGTTCAAGAATTATTTTATCCAGAATTATTAACGCCCAAATTGTCAACATGATATCGCTTTGTAGAGTAAAATTTAAGAATGATCAAGAATATTTCCGTGAAAAGATATCGATGAAACGCAAATATCAAGGATATTCTACTAATTTCATGGAGTATAGAAGTCAAAGTTTTAACCAACTCGGGTATAATAAAGAATGGAATAACAAAAGAAATCACCATGCATGCAGATTGCAGACAGATAAAAGTTATTCCAATGTAATAATAATAACGGAACTAAAGTCGTGAAATTCACAATCGGCTGTGATGTTCCAAATGTAATAATAAAGATGGAACTGCATCCTGTAAAACACATGATAGGATATTCCAACAGAATGATAAAGATTTTAACCAGTCCTGTAAAACACATGCATGTGATGTTCCAACAGAATAATAAAGATTTTAACCAGTCCTGTGTAAAACACATGCAGCAGTGATGTTCCAATGTAATAATAGAAGAATGTCACCAAGTATAGGTAATCACAGATACAAAAGTTATTCCAATGTAATAAATAAAGAATGGAATAACAGAGGATTTCACCAAGTATAGGGTATGCCGCCAGATAAAGTTATGTATAGTAGGTATACCACTTTTTTACAAAAGTTATTCCAATGTAATAATAGTGAATGGAATAATGTAAGTTCTCTTCAAGAAGAAAGAATAACACCCCTCACCGTAAAAAAGAACCGAATATGGAAATAGTGAAGAAAAAGTAATACTCTTCTTCTTTCTATAACTTTCTCTCTATAGCTTCTCTCTATAATTTCTCTCTAGAGTTTCAATGAATTGTAAGAAAATAATGAAGGAATGAGCTTCTATTTATAGGAAAATGGAATGCATAAGAATTAATCCATGAACAATCAAGATTGATTTACTTTAATCGACTATCCATATTTAAAGAAAAATCTTTTAAATAAAATATAATATATTCTATTTATATAAAAACATTTTACTATGCAAACACTATGCAATACTATGCAAAACACTATGCAAAACACTATGCAATACTATGCATAATAAAATATAATATATTCTATTTATAGAATAACTTTAATAAAGTATTCTATTTTATATAAAAAGATGTTTCGAATAAAATAAAACGTCATTATCGCTATAATAATTCATATTATTAATCGACAATAATGGAATCAAACTGAGTGACTTCTCACATAAGCATCAATAATCAATACCGTATGCTACTATGCAACCACACACGACATCGCATTACTTTTACTACCGAGTAGTTCAACAAGAACTACCAGTAAAACTTCCGCCGTTATTTCAATAAAATATTTTTGTCTTTTTCTCAATCCGATAATAATTTACATTGTGGGGTCCACCAATGATTGAGTCAGTTGTATTTAATATTCCTCGCTAAACCAATAATATTCCCCACCAATCGAATATAATATAACCACTTGTATACTTTGCAAAATTTATAAATATTACCCACAACTATAACATTATATCAAATTATTCCATAATATTCAAAAATAATATTTATAGAAAATTCATCTTTATTTATAAAAGCTGGGGTCTTACAACCTCCCTTCTTATGAAAATTTCGCCTCGAAATTAGGGTACGACTGGTATGTCAAGAGGTAAGGATACCTTGATTTCATTTCGATTCTAACTCCCAAGTCATTTCCTCAACATCGTGGTTCCTCCATAAAACTTTCGACTTGAGGTATAACCTCGAGCGTAGAATATGTTCCTTCTTATCCAAAATTTGAACAGAACCTCTTCATACGTCAAATCTTCCGCTATTTCGTCCGGTTCTAACTCAATAATATGGTTCGGTCTTTCACATATTTACGTAATATGGATATGTGAAAACGTTATGAACACGTAGACATATTTGGCAGAAAGCGAGTCTATAGGCCACAGTTCCTACTCGATCGAGGATTAAAATGGACCGATGAATCGAGGATTAAGTTTCCTCTCTTTCCAAATCTTGTAACTCCTTTCCATGGAGCAACTTTTAACAACACACGATCTCCTATATCAATTCCACGCCCTTTCGATGAAGATCAAGATAACTTTTTGTCGATTTTGTGAGGTTTTTATACGTTGTTCGGATCGTTTGAATCTTTTCCGTAGTCATACGCATTCAACTCCCGGCCCCAACAACGTTGCTTCACCCACCTCATCCCAAAGATAATCGAGAACGACACTTTCTTCCATACAACGCTCGAATGGAGCCATGCCAATACTTGCTTGATAATCGTTGTTGTAGGAAAACTCCACCAATGGTAAAAACTTGTCCCAACTCCCTTGAAATCAAGAACACAGAGTCTTAATAGATCTTCAAGAGTTTGAATAGTCCTCTCCGATCGTCCTCATCCATTCGAGGATGATATGCCGAAGCTAAATCGTAAGTCTGTGCCCATAGCTTTTTGCAAACTAACCCAAAATCGTGAAGTGAATCTTGGGTCTCGATCGTAAACTATGGATACCTAAGATACCATGCGATCTTACAATCTCGTTTATGTACATAATGAGCAAGACGCTCAAGTGTATAAGTTTCTCGATCGGAAGAAATGAGCAGACTTGGTCAATCTATCAACAATGACCCAAATCGCATCAATGCCTTGAGAAACCTTAGGAAGACCCCAGAATCTAAATCCATGGTAATGTGCTCCCACTTCCATTCGGAATTTCAAGTGGTTGCAATGGACCTTTTGGTACTTGATGCTCCGCTTTAACTCGTTGACAAGTTAGACACCTTGAGATAAACAACCGCTTATCTCTCTCTTCATATTGCTCCACCAAAATGTATGTATTTAATATCATGATACATTTTGGTACTCCTGTGATGGATTGCAAATGGTGTGTTGTGCGCCTCCATCATGATATTATACTTTAAATCGTGGTCGTTAGAACACAAAGTCCGGAGTTGACTCAAGTATTCCTTCTTCATCGATTCTTGCTTCCTAAGATAGCACCCTCTTGCACTTTCTTTTCTCATACGATCGCCTCCGTGTCCAGTAGCTTGAGCGCTTTTAACTTTATCGATTAAAGTCGGTTCTACTCAGATATTCGCTATCATCACACGCGTCTCTCGAGTCTTTAACTCTATCTCCATCTTTGCAAGTCACACAAAATGGGCCTTTGTGTTGATAATAACGCACTCGCATTTTGCATACACGATCTTCTACTCAATGCATCGCCTACCACGCTCGCTTTTCCAGGATGGTATCGATGGTATGATCATAATCTTTCAATCAGCGATTCAAGCCAACGTCGTTGTCGCATGTTGAGTTCCTTTTGAGTGAAGAAATATTTGAGGCTTTTATGATCCGTAAAGATCTCCACTTTCTCCCCATACAAGTAATGCCTCCAAATTTTAAGTGTAAAGATAAATACCGCTAACCCAGATCATGAGTAGGATAATTCCTCTCATATTCTTTGAGTTGTCGCGAGGCATAGGCTATAACTTTTCCATGTTGCATAAGAACACATCCCAACCCTTTGCTCAAGCATCATCAGAGATGACAAATCCTCCGAGCCAAATGGTATTGTCGTAACAGTCTTTAAATAAGTCTCTCTCGAGTTCTTGAAAACTCTTCTCACATTCTTCGCTCCAACCGAACTTCAGATCTTTTCGAGTCACCGAGTCAATCGGAGTAGCGATTCGAGAAAATCCTTCCACTAATCTCCGATAATAACCAGCCTAAACCGAGAAAGCTACGACTTTGGCCATCGATTTAGGTTGTTCCCTACTTTGAATAGCTTCAATCTTTCACGGGTCAACAGATATTCCATGACTTGATACCACGTGCCCAAGGAATGCTACTTCTTCAAGCCGTAACTCGCATTTCTTCAACTCGCATAAAGCTTATATTCACGAAGCTTTTGGAGTGTCACCTCAAGTGTTGCTTTCATGATCTTCACGGCTTTTGGAATAAATAAGGATGTCATCAATAAAGACGACCACAAAGTGATCTAAATATTCCTTGAATACTCGGTTCATCATATCCATGAAGGCAAAGTTAGGAGCATTAGTCAATCCAAAGGACATGACTAGGAATTCATAATGCCCGCATCGGAGTTTCAAAGCCGTCTTTGGAATGTCACGGTTCTAATCTTCAATTGGTGATATCCGGAACTAAGATCAATCTTTGAAAAGAATTTGGCTCCTTGCAATCGGGTCAAACAGTCATCAATACGTGGCAATGGATACCTATTTTGATGGTGACATGATTCAACTCCCGATAATCAATACAAAGTCGCGATACTCCCATCTTTCTTCTTCACGAATAGAACAGAGCACCCCAAGGAGAAGTACTAGGTCGAATAAAGCCAATGTCTAACAATTCTCGCAGTTGGGTCTTTAACTCCTCAAGTTCAATAGAGCCATTCGATATGGGGCTTTGGAAATAGGTTTTGTACCGTGTTCAAGGTCGATACAAAATTCAATTTCACGCCCGGGGTAGGCGAAGTTCTTCTGGGAATACGTCAGAAATTTATTAACAATAGAAATATCGCTCAAAACCGACGTATTTTTGTTTAAATCGTGATACGAGCTAAGAAAGCTTGACATCCATTTTTCAATAAACGAATAGCTTTATGGCTTGAGATGACCGTGATTGATTTTAATGGTTTGGTCGTTTGAATTCGATAATAGGTTGATTAGGAATATGAAAGCTAACAACCTTATTTAAAACAATCAATTTTTGCATGATAAGTAGTTAACCAATCAATCCCTAGAATCACGCCAAATGCAAGTATTTTTAATGAAATAAGATCGACAGTAATGTGAGGGTACCGATTTGAACCAAACAAGACTTATAAACAAATTGGATGTAATGAAGGTTTCTCCCAACGGAGTTTCCACAGATAAGTCAAAGTCTAATTTCTCCTGAGTCAAATTTAATCGATGAGCGCAAGTAGGAGAAATAAAAGAATGGGTAGAACCCAGATCAAATAAAGTGTAGACTTCATTAGAGTTTATGATAAGCTTACCCGTGATGACCTCATTCGGGTTCCTTGCTCGGGAGGTCACAACAAACGCCTCCCTCAGACCATCGGTTTTGACTTTTTCGGGACGGCCTTTGGTGCCTCCATCCTAGTTGAATTTGTCTTCAGAAACGACAAAATCGAGCTAAGTGACCTTCTCTTCCACAATTATAACACGCTTTGACTAAGATGGCACGATTCGGACCGATGTGTCCCTCTTCTCCGCATTTGAAGCATATGATAGGTGGTCTTTCTCCTTCCTTAACAACGGTCTTTGGTGCCGACGTCTTTCCATCATTGTTGAATCTCCGCTTTCTTGAAATGTCCATTCTTATTGTTTTGGCCTCTGATTACCACCAAGTGGTTACCATATCCGCCCGTTGATTCCTCCACGCTTGTTGTCACCGCTTGATGACTACTCACCGGTATTATAACTTTCAATTTGCCGCTTCTTTAGTAAGGTGGACTCGTTATCGCGCTCCACTAATCGGGCCCTATTTACAACATCCGAATACAAACACGCTTTATGAGAAATAAGATGTCGACGTATTCGACTTCAAACCTCTTAAAACATTCGCCATTCTCTCTTCATTATCCACCAAGTGGGGACGAAACCGTGATAACTCCGCAAATTTTGCCTCGATTGCGACATTACTGGCCATATTGTTTTGTTCCAACTTGATAAACTCCACCTCCTTCATGTGGCGAATACTTTCAGAAAGTATTTGTCGTTGAATGACTCCCGGAACTTCTCCCAAGATATCTTCAAGACAAAGAAGTTGAGTACGCTTTTACCGATTCCCACCAAAGAATCGCCTCTCCCGCAAACATAAAGGCGGCAAAGGGAACCTTTTGCTCCTCGGAGCATCCCAAGACATCAAATATCTTGGTAACTGCTTTATCCATGCTTCCGCCGAAGTGGTTTTTGCTCTCCTTAAACTCCGGTGGTCCCACTCCTTGAATTGTTTAGCGGTGACCGCCCGAGAGTTTTTCGTATTTCCACCTACGTTTTGGATGAGTCGCTCTCCTCATCATTGTTGCATAAATTGCATAAAGCCTCTCGAATATTTGATCATTCATCATTTGGTCGTTGTTGTTATTTGCATGAGGATTGTCGCTTCGATGCACATTATCCTCGATTATTGATATGTGGTGAATCAACGATCGCTCGTGCTCCATTGCTATTCTCAACATTCTCGGATGTCATTTTCAGACATCGCCACAAAACAAAAGATTAATTGACATTTAACAATTACCTTTATATTTCTAACCGACCAATAAAAATAGCACAAAAACTTAGGTAGGTCATACTAGCGAAGGTATTCCCCGCTCTCCTCCTAGTACTTTTTTCTCACATCTTAGCCAGGATCATATCCCTTAGCTCGATACCAACCGTGACGCCCCAAAATTAGGTATACATCACCCATCTTGGGTCGCCACTTACATGGTATGTAAATTTAAATACAACTTATTAACATAGTCATCGTGTACAAAATGACATAAATCGTGAGTTTAAATACAAATATCGCTCTACTAGATATTATACAAACTCAAACAAAAAGTCCTCATTATAATTATTATCACACTATTTCACGTAATAGTGAGGACTACTAATGCTATCTTCAGGACCATCACTCGCTTCCCCGACTCGTCCCAAAATTTATATTCTCATTTCCTCAAGAGAATAAAGTGAAAGAAAGGGTGAGCTCAACTAGCCCAAGAAGAAATATTATGACTAAGATAATGCAAAATAAATTATCAATAGTCTTCAACAATGTTAAACCGATAAAATACAATAGATAAACCGGTTTAATCTGCAATGAATATGCAATCCATTAAAAGAGTCAAGTAGAAAATAAAATCTACTATCTTTTATGATTTTAAAAGGTTTTTCATCAACGTTATAGCCGAGACTCGCTTTTAATAAATAATCCACATCATCGAATCACCCCCGCATACACGGCCAAGGATATTCTTAGTATCACGATCACAATTATTCCCGCACTACGGGCCAAGAATAGTTGTGTATTCATTAATGGTCATGATCATGCCAACAATCGTCCATCAATGCACTACTACCAATCGAGGATTTTTAATCACATCATTTGTAATATTACGGCCATGATTACCTCAATAATCCTCGGTCATAATCATACCAAGTCCATCCATGCTCTACATGTGCCATGTATGACTTTAAAAAAAAATATAAACATGAGGATGATGACAATGATATAAGAATTCAATAAAACAAGTTCAAGAATTATTTTATCCAGGAATTATTAACGTCCAAATTGTCAACATGATACTGCTTTGTAGAGTAAAATTTAAGAATGATCAGAAGAATATTTCCGTGAAAAGATACTGGATGAAACGCAAATATCAAGGATATTCTACTAATTTCATGGAGTATAGAAGTCAAAGTTTTAACCAACTGGGTATAATAAAGAATGGAATAACAAAAGAAATCACCATGCATGCGGTATCAGACAGACAAAGTTATTCCAATGTAATAATAATAACGGAACAAAGTCGTGAAATTCACACCGGCATGTGATGTTCCAATGTAATAATAAAGATGGAACTGCATCCGGTGTAAAACACATGATAGGATATTCCAATGTAATGATAAAGACGGAACCAGTCCTGTAAAACACACGCATGTGATGTTCCAATGTAATAATAAAGATTTTAACCAGTCCTGTAAAACACATGCATGTGATGTTCCAAATGTAATAATAGAAGAATGTCACCAAGTATAGGTAATCCACAGATACAAAGTTATTCCAATGTAATAAATAAAGAATGGAATAACAGAGGATTTCATCAAGTATAGGGTATGCCATGATACAAAGTTATGTATAGGGTATACCACTTTTACAAAAGTTATTCCAATGTAATAATAGTGAATGGAATAATGTAAGTTCTCTTCAAGAAGAAAGAATAACACCCTTACCGTAAAAAAGAACCGAATATGGAAATAGTGAAGAAGCGTAATACTCTTCTTCTTTCTATAACTTTCTCTCTATAGCTTCTCTCTATAATTTCTCTCTAGTAGTTTCAATGAATTCGTAAGAAAATAATGAAGAATGAGCTTCTATTTATAGGAAAATGGAATGCATAGTAACTAATCCATGAACTGGTCAAGATTGATTTACTTTTAATCGACGGTCCATATTTAAAGAAAAATCTTTTAAATAAAATATAATATATTCTATTTATATAAAAACATTTTACTATGCAAACACTATGCAATACTATGCAAAACACTATGCAAAAACACTATGCAATACTATGCATAATAAAATATAATATATTCTATTTATAGAATAACTTTAATAAAGTATTCTATTTTATATAAAAAGATGTTTTTCTAATAAAATAAAACGTCATTATCGCTATAATAATTCATATTATTAATCGATAATAATGGAATCTAACCGAGTGACTTCTCACATAAGCATCAATAATCAATACGTGTGTGCTACTATGCAACCACACGACATCGTATTTTTTACTACCGAAAGTAGTTCAACAAGAACTCACGGTAAAACTTCCGCCGTTATTTCAATAAAATATTTTTGTCTTTTTCTCAATCCGACAATAATTTCATTGTGGGGTCCACCAATGATTGAGAGCCAGTTATTTAATATTCCCTCGCTAAACCTAATATTCCCCGACCAATCGAATATAATATAACCACTTGTATACTTTGCAAAATTTATAAATATTACCCACAACTATAACATTATATCAAATTATTCCATAATATTCAAAAATAATATTTATAGAAAATTCATCTTTATTTATAAAAACTGGGGTCTTACACTAATGAGATCTAAATTCTTAGAAAGCTTAAAACTAAAATAGTTCCCAATCATTGGATTACTAAATTGGGGATTAGTGAATCCGGATAGATTAGTACATACGTTGCTTGCTCATTGGATGAGGATGATTGATCTCATGATCATTTGTGTGAAGACACTAAAGCAAGTATGTAGGTGCTTATTAGAGAATAAGTTCATCGAACGCATTCGCTAAGCTAAGGAATACCTAATGGAGTTTTACTTACCGTCAATAGGAATTCTCAGAGTGATAGTAAGACAAGTGATCCTTGGACTTGAGATCATCATAGTATCTTGTGTATGATGAGTTATACTTTAACTTATTCCTTAAGACCCTTAGGGTATATCAAAGGGTATGCTTGGGTATAACAAGTTGTACATGGAGATAATATATGATCAATAAAGAATCTACCACTTCTAATAAAAGAAGAGAAATGTCTATGTGATTCGATAAATGACAACCCAAAGAGTCCTTGGGTTAGCAAGTAATGAAATTAGAAAGGAGTTTCTAATTTGCATTATTTGAGTTGTGCATTTAAGGATCGAAATATATATAATTAAATAAAATAAGACTTGACAAGTAATTCCATGTCTTATATTTAATTGGGACATTGTATGGTGGAAGGATTGAATTATGCGGTAACTATTTACTCAAAGGTTCTTTTATGATTAATGTTGAAATCTATATTATCCGGAAAGTCGTTGATCGCTAGGGAGGCTTATCTCTATTGTAGAATAAATATTATTTATTTAAATAAATTAATTGTTTAATTTATTTATTTAAATAAGATTAGAATTGTTCTAATTGATTTATTCATTAAATCGGTTTAATATGGAGAACCTAAAGGGTCACACCATAAAAGGAAGAATAATTATTTAAGAAGTTAATGGCATAATCGTAATAATATGTTATGTATATTTAATTTAATCTATGGCGATAGAATAAATTAAATAGCTTAATATTTATTATTTAATATTTTAGAAATATTAAATATAAATTAATAAGAGGAGTCTTATTAATATTATTACAATTATTATTATTATTTTAATTTCTAAAAGAGTTTAGGAATTAATTTAATATAAGTACTCTCATTTATTCCTAATAAGATTAGGAGGGAAAATTAATTAAAGGAGTTTAATTAATTATCCCTAATAAGATTAGGGAGCCCATTTAATTAAAAGAGTTTAATTAAATAATACCTTATTTTAAATAGGGTTACTTGATATCTTTATAAGGGGAGTCTTATATCAGATATCAGAGATACGCAATTCCAATTGTTGGAGAGTACGCCCTTTTTCTATACAGATAGGAAAAACTAGGGTTTGAGCCAATACCCCTTCTTCTTGAAAATTCTTTTTCCCTGGTGGATCACCTCTAGAGGCCAAACACTTGGGTGGCTAACGTTGATCAAAGGAAGGAACCTAACCCGGTGAATTCAAGTTGAACGCGAAAGGATTTGGAGGTGAACTTGTACCTGAGGAAGCTCGATCTTCAAGGGTATGATTTTATTCTTTATCTTTTCGTTTAATTAATAATTGTGCATAAAGGGTGATCCGGGCATATGGTTTGTAAAAATTTTAAACTCTGACTTTTACACGTTT
Source organism: Panax quinquefolius (assembly GCA_020205615.1). NCBI lineage: Eukaryota > Viridiplantae > Streptophyta > Magnoliopsida > Apiales > Araliaceae > Panax > Panax quinquefolius. Next base: position 108,856,038 of record CM035154.1, on the reverse strand, counting down.
CCGCTAATTTATGCAATTTGATTGCTTTCATGAATATTACAAACCTAACACCTTCATCTCTACCGGAGCCATTCTGTACGGGACTTTCGATATCAGAGCGGTTCTTGGCACTAAGTTGATCACGAACTCGATTTCTCTGTCAGGAGGAAGTCTTGGCAAATCCTCTGGAAACACGTCCATAAATTCCGTAACCACTGGTATTTCTTCCAGTTTCGCACCCTTTTTCTGAGTATCAACTACATAAGCTAAATAACCCACACATCCTTGACTCAACAACTTCTTGGCCTGCATAATCGTCAGACATCTCATTTGTCTAGGCGATTTGCTACCATTAAAAACTACCTTTGACGGAGTCATAAGGTTTACACCTTTCTTTTGGCAGTCAATTATTGATCCAAAATTGAACAACCAATCCATTCCCAAAATAACATCAAACTCTCCAAGCCTAATCAGAATTAGATCCACCATTAAAATGTTTCCCTTAATGTTCACCCTACAGTTATTGTATACGAACCTAACAGGAATTACTTCCTTATTCGTAATTTCTATGCTTAAAGGAAAATTCAATTCTTCACTAGGTAATCCTAATCTCATAGCAAATTCATCAGATATAAATGAGCAAGTAGAACCCGAATCAAATAATACATAAGCATCAATATCATTGATTGGGATAATACCTGACACCACATCCTTTGATTGCACAGTATCTTGCACAGTCATGTTGAAGGTTCTGGCTATGGGTTTATTTGATGTCGTTGGTCCAGTAAGGGCCCATGTACCTCCACTGCTTCCCGTTGCTTCTCCAGCTTTCTTCTTGGGGCACTCACGAGCAAAGTGATCTTTGGACCCGCAAGGGTAGCAAACATTCTTCTTGGGCTGATTGCAATTTGGGGCGATGTGACCCTCCTGGCCACAATTAAAGCATACTCGTTTCCCCATTAAGCATACACCCTTGTGAAACTTCCCGCATGTAGCACATGCTTCAAACTTCTTATTCTGGTGGTTACCTTGCTGATTCCCAGCACCCACATTTCCATCCAACTTTCTTTTCAAGTTGTTGTTACCATTTCTATTACCACCACCTCCAATTTTCACCTCCACTTCATTCTTCTTCTTTTTTTCTGTTCTTCTATTATTCTGTTGCCTTTTCCATCACGGCTGTAAATGTCTTCAACTAGAACAAGGAAACCCTACTAAAAATCCAAAGGCTTCTTGGTCCTGTTCAAACCTCTTCGCCAAGGCTCATCTATATGCTGACTTGGTATGGCGCAGACCTCGCCAACTCGTTGAATTTCGCAGCATACTCTGACACCGTCATCGTTCCCTGCTTCAGTTCTAAAAATTGTACCTCTAACTGGCTTTTCGAACTCTCTGTGAAATAGGTCTCGAAGAAAATCTCCTTAAACCTTTCCCAAGTCATAATTCCTGGTCCTTCCCGAGTTTTGTTGGCTTGCCACCAATAACTAGCCTCTGCTTTCAACATAAATGTTGCAAAAGCAGTCTTCTGGTTATCCTCTACCCTAGTAACATCAAAAACCTTCTCAATTTCCATGATCCAGGTCTGTGCTTCAACTAGATTCATGGATCCACGGAATTCTGGTGGTCCAGCCGCCTTGAAGTCTTTAAACGTAGCACCTTGGTTCTTAGGTTGATTCCGCGGTTGATTTTGCAGTGCACCTATCAATAACATCACTAGCTGCTGAACGGGGTTAGCTTCAGCATTATCATTGTTGGTTCCTTCGTTGGTTCTCTGTCGGGGTGGTTGACGTCTTGGAGGCATTTTCTATTAAAAATACACTCATTAGATTATTACTCAACTCTTTCAAGTAATTTCTAATTAACTTGCCCCCAAAATAATCACCACATAACACATAACACTTTGGATAAAAGAAGATACTAACTTTTATTCATACTTAATTCATTGAAAACATCATATCAATAACATCACTGCTATTTACATTATTTTCCTGAACTACTAAAGTTTCAGGACATCATCATCATATCCCATAAGTTGCATAACACTTGGGATTTACATAATGCTTATCATAACATAAATCATAAACCAAGTACACTTCCTACGATGTCCTATTAAGATACTGCAAAGCCTTACGACGCTCTTCTTCCATAATTCGGAACATAGTACGATGATCTAGTATGTACGAGGGTAGCATCTCGAACTGAATCGGGTAACCCATGACCCGATCCTGAGCTTGATTAATCGTGTTGTTGAACATGTTATCCATTTCCTGCATCTTCATTCTCTTTTCTTGTGCGTCTTCCTCTGCTATTTCGGCCCGTTGATCAGCTTCCTTATACGCGTCCTCGGTTCTTGCCCTTTTTGCAGATTCTTTTCTCATCTTGCTCTTCAACTCTGTAATTTCTGCTCTCATTTGGTCGTTCTCTTCTTCAGTGTGAACCAACTTCTCTTCAACATTGTTCAGTCGTTCTTCTCTATCCTGGATCTCATCGTCCTTCTGTGCCATCGAGGTCTGTTGTTCAGCTACTATCTCTTGCAATTCCTCAACAATATCTTGAAGTTCCACGTTGTGGTCATGCACCTCATCGTATATACGGCTAGCTATCAAGTTAAGTGGAATCCTTTCCTCCTCGTCCTCTTCATCCGTCTGTGGCAGCTCCAAGGGATCTTCCTCATCCGTCTCTATCTCATCATCCTCATCAGGTACTCTCTCCTGCTCAACTACTATGACCAACGGAATTGTTTCCCGTGGTAGTAATTATTCCCAAACTACCTGAATATCTTGAGGCTCTTCTTCCCTAGCTTGACTGGATCCTCCTAAATTAGTTATCCTGTCAACCAAAGATTAAGTTTTAATTACTAATCATTACTACTCGACACTCACGAGCACATAAGTTGTAAACACATAAGCACATAAGTGTTTTATTACTTCTTTCTTAAAACTCGATAAGAGTTTATCATCACTATCTTCTCGAAGGTTACTTCTTAAGGCTTTTCCCCCACCTAAGGTTCATAACCTAAGGCTTTGATACCAACCTGTGATACCCCCAAACCCAGGTACTTCATTCCCACAGGATTTGGTGCTCACTAAATCAAACATTCATATCAAACTACCCATCACAGTAAAACTAGATAAATAAAACCTTTCCCATTAAAGGGTTACATAATAAAAATCTCCCAGGTTGTCTCACCTTTAAACACAATCATTCAAATGCGGAAAATAAATAATCTTTATTACAACCATTCCATTAAAAACTGATAATAAAATATCATCAAATTACAAGTCTTCAATACTTGTTCATCTTTCCTTTTTTCTTACTGGTGCTAGGTACATCAATCTTCTCATCCTTAACTATAATAGTTATATAAGCAAGAGTGAGCAAACAAAGCTCACTTGAAACAATAAGGAATGAATTTTTTTTACAACAAATGTCAAATAAGAAGCTTAATAGAATTAAACAATATGATTTGTCAACGTTCTGAAGTATATAACTGAGGGTCCTAAGACCACGAACTATGTCCATAGTTATAAGTAATGTTTCAACTTAAACTTTAACAGTGATAAGACTATAGGGACTCCTCGTACTTAGGGGGATCAGTCCTTCGTACAATGTATTGTGCACAAACATTTCAACGCTAAGCGTAAGTTACCCCTAATAATAGGGTTGTTCATCTCAGTATTTAGAGTGCAAGTCCGCACCAAAGTGAGTTTGGTTTGGATACATTTCAGGATAATTTGGAATTCAATGAACATCAACTAAGGATTAGTTGAATGAAACCAATAACATCATACTATAGAATAATCGTAATTGAATCAACATGGTAAATTAAAGTCATGCTTTAGGAATAATCTAATAACATACAACTTGAATAACTATAACACACCTTGCTTGAAGAATATTAAGCCAAGGTTATTTAGAATTGAATACTAAGCATGCATGGCAATATGAACGATAAAACTATTCAAATATATTTGGGCATGCTAAACAACAAGTTAAATACAAGAATAACTTGTTCAATATCAAAATCAAAGTTTAGAAACCTTGCATTATTATATTGGAAACAATAGTTGATTCAACAAGATAATAGATTAGAAAACTTGCCTTGCTCATAGACTAAACCAAACAATTCGAATCACAATATCCTATAAACATATGTCATCATGACATAGTTAGCCATTACCACTTTACAAACATAACTAAGTGCGTTCATCATTTAAAAATTGGATTTTTAATCACATAATCAAGTTACAAAACAATTTAATTGTTAATAACATGTTCATTCTAGGTATAGAAAAATTAAAATCAACATTTTACAGTCCTACTATTATCACATAACAATTCTTTCATATTTCGAGTACAAAAGTACATAATCGTCGTTATTTTCGCTAACTTTCAAGATCTGCGGCGCCATACGATTTATATTTGTGGAAAGCAAGATCAATACAATAAAAATTAATATCGCCAAGTGCTACTGCGATCGTGAAACTACAAAGATTCGATCGATGATTTGGCAACAGTATGAACAAAAGCCAATTTTGGCCTAAATGTTCCTTTCTAACAGCCTAATTTGCATGTAATTCATATAAAGACTTCATGTAAACATAATTCAGGAACTCCTAACATGTTTCTACCCATACAATAACATAAGCAACAAATTTAACACATCCAATTTCACTATTTTTGCTAAAAACTCACCTTTTGATGTTTTTGATGAAAATAAACATTGTGATTTTGTTTTTCAACCAAAACAGTTAATTCAAAGAACTTTATCAAAGTTTATACATACTCTATCACATTCAATAATCAATTTATCAACTAAACAACAAATAAACCCTTAATTTCTACCTTAAACAAAATAATATATATATATACACAAAAACTCTCTGTAAAAAATAGTTTTTCTTCCCAACTATATACATAATATAAATTCATGGACTATTCTCAATTATAGCTTAAGAAAATAGTTTAACAACACTAGATTATCATATAAAATCACATACATAACAAATAATTTATCCTTACACAAGGATTTTACAGAGAATTAGGGAAGAGAAAAACTAAACCTTTAAAAACTAAAAGAGAAGGATGATACCTTGAAGAAGATGATGATACTATCTCTTTGATTGTCAAGCTTTTCTCCTCTTCACTCCCAATTCTCTAGGATTCTCTCACTTTTCTTCTTCTCTTCTTCTTCTTCCTCTGAGTTTTTCTTTTCTTCTCTCTTACCTCTCTCCTCTATTCTTACGTCTTAGAATATAACGCATATAAGATATAATATATATTAATTATATAATATAATACTAACTTAATTGACATCAGTTATTTTCATTTTGAAAACCAAAAGCCATAAGGCTTGTTTGGCTAACCACTAAAAAAACAATTAATTAACCCTTATGCCTTGTTTGGTAAAACATAATTAGATTAAAGACTTAATATGCATTAGGCCTTGTTTGGCAAAACTAAATTAAAACTCCTTTAAGTTATTTTAATAACTACTTTATAAAAGGTTATTTGTCACACTTTTATTTAATTAGATTAATTCTAATAACAATCTATTAAATTACCTTAACCCATAAATCAATACCACAAAATTATAATTTTCTATATAATTTTATTTAATCAACTAACACATCCTTTTAATTACAAATTCAAATAAAAAGAATAATAATTCAATTAATCAAAACTCTCTAACTTAATAATTAAATTAAATTACCAAATATAATAATTAACTTCCTTAATTATTTATTTAACAAATAATTAACCAAATTGAATCAAATTTGAACAATTACAAATTCAACCATAAATACATCCATTAAATACTTATATAATTCAACAAATATTTAATATAACAATTAAAAATTATGGAATGTTACATCATTCCCTCCTTACAAGGATTCTGTCCCCAGAATCACAATTCAAACAATTCATTTGTCACATTCTCCCCTACTTACAAAGATTTTGTCCCCAGAATCGAAGACATAGATTAAACAAATAACTCTGGGTAATTTTTCATCATTTCAGCTTCGAGTTCCCACGTAGCCTCTTCGACATTGTGGTTCCTCCATATTACCTTCACAGAAGGTATCACTTTATTTCTGAGCACTTGTTCTTTCCTGTCGACTATCTGGATAGGAACCTCTTCATAGGACAAGTCTTTTCTCAAACTGCAATGGTTCTTACTCGATCACGTGCTTGTAATAGGACTTATATGGTCGTAACACCGAAACGTGAAAGACATTATGAATGTTTTGCAATTCTGGACACCTAACTGAACAAACTATCCAAACATTTTGCCTTCCACCGCGCTCTTGTACTCAACCTGTAATATGTGTGCCACCAAATCCCTACTCATGGTATATGATGAGTGCATATTAATCATTTATTTTGATTCATTTATGGTTAGTTTTATTGCATGTTTCATGTGTATATAAGCTTATTAAGGTGTTTATTAATTTCAGGAAGAATTGGAGTTGAAATGAGTAAAAAGGGAAAATTGAAGGGTTTTTAGCATTAAGTTGGATGCATGGTCTTGGCTTGGGACTAGGGTTTTATTATAGAGCTCTTCTATGGCTTTCTAGAACATATTGATTCGTTCCAATTGTAGTTTATATGAAAAAGTTATGATCTTTTTACTAAACGGACGTTGAACCTCAAAGTTTTGAAGTTGCAATTTACATAGCAGTCACTTGGAGCCCAATTTCAACCTTGATTCAGCAAGAATATGTCAATTCTTAAAAATGTAAAGTTGTAAATCTCGTCGAGAGCTTTGATTTGATATATAGCAGGCCCCGTAACTCCTCCCAAATCAAAAGTTATGGTCAGTTTACCAAAGGACGTCGCAGCAAGAAATGGAAATTCACCCCAACGAATTTTAGTGGGAAAATTAGAAAATCTTGGATTTTTTGAAAGTTTCTAAAAGCAGATTTTGGCATATTTCAACATAGAATGGGATTATTATTTCGATTAGATTTAGAATTTCCTTTAGACTAAGATTTATTTCTAAATTGGATTCTATTTGTTTATGGAAACTAGTGTGATTTGTAATTGCTCTTAGGATTTGGATTTCTACTTCGTATAGGATTTAGGTCTTTGCCTAACACTATAAATAGAGGATGATAGTCAGGGTTTTATTCATTCAATTATCAACTATCATCTATTGGAGTGCATACCTAAAAGTATGACATGCTAGTTCTTTTCATTTAGTTCTAAAGGGAGGTGGAACCATGTTACAAGTAATTGATTAATTGAGTATTAGTATTTATTCCTTCTTGTATTAATTTTCTTCTGGTAATCTATTTTCATTGATTGCATGCTAATTGATCTAATTAATTGGATATGGCTAATTGAATTAGTTTGATCATTATCATATTCTAGATTAAGATTGATATTACGTGTAATTGATATTTGTCTCTATTATAAGTAGCAACTTGGTAATACTAATCGTGGACAAGCTATTGTGTATTGCTAAGATTATCAGAATACAAGTTAAACAAATCGAGCTTATGTGTTTGTTGCTTGGATTAGCTTAATTTTCTATTTCTTAATGCTTCTGTCATATTAAATCTATAGAGCTTATTCTAGGTTATATAACTGTTGAATATGGTGAAGAGCTTATTTCATACAGTGAATATCTAAGGAGAATTTCGGACAGCAGAGCTTATTGTTATCTAGGGCTAATAGTTTCATTGAAGGGAAAATAATAATAACTTGATTAATTGATTGATGTACTTGGTGAAACTGAACTACAGAACTGAAGTTTTTACATATTTGGTTAACTTCATCATTAATTCATGTTCTTTTAGTTTCAAAACAATTTTCAAACCCCCCCCATCTTTATTTTCTATCAAAATAGTAGAAGAATTCTAAAACTAACTTACTCTTTGTGGGATCGATCCTTACTTGCTACTATGCTAATTATTATAGATTGTGAAGTGAAAGTGAGGTTAATTTAGGATTGTCAACGACATCTCCCAGTATATCGGGTTTGTCCTTTCTTGCGGGGTAGTGATATACATCGTCGATCAACCTTTCCATAGTTGTGCAAAAGGTGCAGCCCATCTTGTTTATCTTACTCTTCTTTCATCAAACCTAATCCTCTAGGTCAATGGCTCTATCATCGGCTTCCTTCCACTTCTCCTCGAAGTGGATCCTCTCCATGACCTCCATCTTTAGCTGTGTGCAAAGAGTCCCTTTTTTGTCTTCTCACTCAGTTCCCTCTCATTGGACTGTCCTAGCTGCCCTACCAGCTTAGCATTCTAGGATACAAAATGGTGTACTAGAGCTCCTAGTTGGGTCCCTACTTCCTTGCACTATGCAAGTTTGACCTCTAGCTCCTGCATCTCAAGTTTTCTTGCATGGTCCTCATCCTTCAGTTTCTACATCTCTATCTGCCTCTCTTGAGCTTCCATCTCTAACTCGTCAACTCAGCACTCCAATTAAAGAATCCGCTCTTCATATTCTCCTAACATCCGATCCTCGAACGTGGTCTCGTCAGAATCTTCCGCGGGCTCATCCTCCATGGGTTCCTCCTCGGGATCCGAGTCTACGAGATCTGGCTCCATCTCTCCCTAATCCTTATCATCGATAAGGACCCCTACCGAAATGGGCTCTGCTATCAGAGGTGCCTCTTATACCACATGTATCTCACGTGGCTCTTCCTCTAAGATCCGACTAGGATCTCCCAAGTCCGATATCCTACAACCACAAACACAAGACAACATCAATGAACTCTATTAAAATAAAACATAAATTCATTGTATGGAATGAAAATATATTTCATAACGCCACTAACTATCTAAGAAAACTCTACATGAGTTTTATCTCCTTGTATCCTCTAAATTCTTCTAAGGTTATAGTCTAAGGATTCTCTCTCCTAAGGTTTATAACCTAACTCTTTGATACCAACCTATGATTCCCCTAAATTAAGACACTAATATCTCAAATTCGGTGCTTCACGATCAAAATCTAATAATGCACTAATATCTTATACAACGGAATAATAAAATAATTTAATTTATTATAACATAACTATTCTTATCCCAAGGATATGTAACCGTAACTACAACATTTCATAAATAATTCTAAGACATAACTTAACATAAATTAGTCACTTCTTAATACAACATAATATTAATTCTTCTAGCTTAAAGGACTAAAGCTATTTCGTAGCTTTGCCCTTGCCTTTGTCCTTCCCCGAGGTACTGCCTTGCTCTGCTTTAACTATAATGTTTTTAGGGATGCAAGAATGAGCAACAAATTTGCCCAACAAGTAATATAGCAACAAGGGTGAACAAATATAAGGTTCGAATTTGAAGGGTATAACAATAAATGATAGTTCAAGAATAACAAGAAGTATCAATTGTTCTAAATAAGAGTCGTTTTCAACTAAAAGATATCATCAAGATTCAAAGGTTTAATCATTTCAAAGTTAAAGAAGAATGAACACTAAGTAGTCACTATGAACTAAGAACTCCTGCTAGAATTAACAGTATTATACTGAAAATCCAATATAAATAAGTATAATAGGTGATCAACCTAAAGTACCATATGTTATGCATAACATTTAAACATACTTGTATGTGCACACGTTGGTTCCCCGATAGTTATATAATTTCTCCTTCAATGAGGGTTGTTTATCTCAATAGATTTATAAGAGTCCACACCAAGATAATTGGTTTGGATAGCTTTCTAACACAGGATATTATTCTAGCCAAGTCAAATGGCATAGACAACTTTTATAATGCCTTTAGGAACAATAAGTTCAATACTTACAACCAAATTAAGATATAAAATCGACTTTCGAATAGTAATAGATATTTGTTCGATGTAAATATAGTCGATGTAGCAACAATTTCGATTCACACAATATGTAAAGTTAAGAGAGTTTAGGGAAACTTTCCTTCGATGTAGTTTACCAATAAATAGCTTATAATCACTTCAAAGAACTATGTTATCCTATTTACATATATAAGTATACCCATTCATTAGATATGCAAACTTGAAACATAACTTATCTCATACGCATACTCAATACGTATGTTAAGTACATACATAAGTCTTGTCCTCGCTACATAATCAGTTCATGCATCGAATCACGAATTTCTTAATCAATATCGTCTTTATCCTATTTAGAAATATTTTATGAGTTTAAAAAAAATCTCCTTGCTATACTACCATCATACATATGAATACATAAAGCATCAATAAGACTTTGTTTAATAGCTTAGAATAATACTATAAGCAAGCTACCAATATCAAAAAACAAATAAAATGTCCAGACCAACCTGCCCTGCAGCGCAGTTGCGTTGAGGTTAGGCTTTGGATGGCGCAGCTGCGCCATCCCCTGGCAAAACAAAACTTGAGTTTTGATTTCCTAGTTTCATTTTACTCTTTAGCATACAAGAGTTTTAACACATAGCAAACATACATCTTAAGAGGTCTTGGATTTTGCTAGGGTCATTTCAAGTCCACATTTACACATTATGTCTCTAGTTGGAATTTTTAAGGAATTAAGGCCAACTAAGTTCATGAAATCAAAAGGTTAAACATATTAACAATTTAACCATTTAAGAATGTCATACAAACTGTAGTATGCATACTCACACTTATCCTTATCAATAACACATAGTTATTATCATGCATTCCATGAGAACTTGTTTAAAATCATGCTTGAACACTCTCTTTAAGTCTAACTCGATATGTAGGCATATAGATCATGATTAGGGATATGAAGGACACTAGCATGCCATCCTATATGTTCAGAATGTATCTGCACCATGTTCATGTACTTAGCTTGCAAAATATCCAAGTTTGCCTTTGAAAATCATTTTAAACTTAGACAATGCAATCTAGCACGTACAAAACATCTTAGAATCACATCTCATGTATAGTTAGGTCATGTGCACATGTTAACAAAGTCAGAACATGGTATTTACATATATTAGTTCAAAATCTTTCAAGTTTTCCTTTAAAAGTCATTTAACTCAAACCCAAAACAAGTTTGACATAAACAAAGGAATCTTGAATCACAACTCATGCTCATTAATGCTCATAACTTAGTCATATATGTATGTTATAATATTCAGAACTTAAGATACATAAGTTTCATCAAAGTTTGTTCTTAAAATTGTAAGTTTTCTATATAAAACTTCTACTAAATCATTCTAAAGAAACCCTGTGACGCTCCCAAATGTAGGTATTTTCTAACCCGACAGATGGTGCTACACAGTCCTACTGTTCCCATATACATTCAATTGAAAAATCTCAAAAGAGTGAATATGTCTTATATATATTACAAAATAATATTTCTCATCCCAAGTTCTTTGTAACCATTACATATGTTCTTCGTCTTAGTATCAAATAAATACAAAATTCATACTATTCTATTACAAAGACGACTTATTTGTCCGCCTTAGCCTTTCCTTTATCCTTACTGGATCCTTCAGTCCGTTTATTCTTAGATGCATTCATATGGTTCAAGCAAGGGTGAGCATAACTTGCTCAGCAAGTATAACTATTTCATTTAAGCAACATGTTTGAATCATATGAATATATGTATATATATATATATATATATTTATATATATATATATATGTCTTCTATAACCGAATCAATGGTTATGAAGTACTATAGAGAATTCAGAATAGCCCTTCTCATTTCTTTAAAATGTTTAACCGTGAACAATATCTGTTAAACCTTGATTTTGGTCCAAGACCCTGAGTATTTCATTCTTTCTTTAAAAAGGACAACACGACACCAAGTCAGTAAGCTCGACATTTCTTATGAGCACGTCTAGGTGATCAGCGTATAGTACTCTAAGTTGTACAACACTACTTCATTAAACGTATCTACGTTTATGTTTTGGCAACCTCACATGCCTGTCGATTGATGACAAAATATTTGTTTATTCATACTCAGTCTTTCTATGAATCAATACCAAACAGTTGGCATAAGATAACAACATCAATAATATTTTGATAGATTAATATGAAATCCACAAAATATGTTGAATCTAGTTGAAGGAATTTTCTTTTACTTCTTTGTACATCAATTTATGCGTAAGATACATGAATCATAAAGCTTGTCCACAATAAACATAGATAAGGGTTTAGAACACTTGCCTTCAGCGTCTTCTATAGTTAATTCACTTCTCTTTTGAGTCTTTATAGCTTTTACATCACATAATTACATAACATTACACATTAAGTCACAAACGATCAATAAGCATTATCATTAACATATCTTCTCCGTCTTCTCGGTCTAAATATTCATCTCCTTAAATAACATTTATTAGGTTAGTTAACGTTCATTATGGCATTATAAATGTTATTGTTATAAATAATCTTATCCATTCAATGCTCAAGTAGCTATGTTTTGTTAACCTTTAATCATTAAACTTAAAGTTTTAATCATCTTTTATAATGTTACTTTAAGTTTAATAAGGTCATAATTCACCTTCAATTAACTTCCCTTTTCATTATATTTGCTAACTTTCTTCTTTGCCTCTTGCCTAGTACTGGCACTGCGGCGCCAGTCTCCTTTACAAATTTCGCGTTGCAGCGTGACTTACTAGTGTTTGGGATCCGGGCATGGCGCTGCAGTGCCATGTTCATAGGCTTGGGTGGCGCTGCTGCGTTGGCCCTGAGCCTTTGAAATTTTTTTAAGTTCTTCAACTCAAATCCTCTCCGACCTCGTAACTTGATCGTTATAAGTCAAAATTGGCTTGTTCAAAAGCCGTTATCTCACATATCTTGTATACTACGATTTCATTTAGACAACTTACATTTTCGAATCCGTTAACACTAATTTCACAGTTTAAGTTTCTTATTACGCATTCGTTAAACGTTCGTGAACGTTCATAGCTCATTTCTGCGTCTTAAGTCAGAATTCAACCATTCTTGAGTTAGTAACTCTTAAATGTAAAGTTATACGATACGCCATCGAAAACTAAGGTTTCCAAGTTAAACGACGATTTTTAACTTTCATTCCGAGAATTTTTTATTTTGACGATTATCGTCTAATCTCGTAAATTTCGTTATAACTTCGTTACTTGAGATTTTTACTCTGTTCCAAGTGGATTCATTCCATTAACACAACATATATCCTCTAATTCTACCTATGATGGTTTTAAATTTGTCCATCAACAACATATGATAAATATTCATGTATTCTTCGTTAGTTCATAACTCTATGATGATGATTCACTTAGAACATGGTTTATTAATGATTAAGTCCAATAATAACCATCCTTGTTACTTCTTATGATACATGCTCCACCAATATCCACTTCTCTATCATAGCTACAAATGAAGAGATGAAGATTAATGGTTAAAGATTCATTACTTTTGTTGTTCTAACTTTCTTCTTCTTCTTGAATTGCTTAAGATAGCTCTCACTTCTCTCTCAATATAATTTTTCTAAGTTGTTGGTGGAAATTAACAAGCAACAAATGACCAACAAAGCTTCCTATATATAGACTTGGCAAAGTGAGGGCAAAGGGTCAAAATTGTGATGCCCCCAAAATAGGTATACATCACCTATTCTAAGTCGCCAAATACATGGTACAGAATACAAATACAATCTTAAATATACAACATGAGCTGTGAGTTTTAATACAAATATTGTCTTCTAGACAGTATTCAAACTTAAAATAAATCCTGAATACATTTATTAACACACTATTTCATAGAATAGTGAGGACTACTAATGCTATCATCTGGACCGTCACTCCGTTCCCCGACTAGTCCCTGCTACATTCTCATTTCCTGAAGAGAACAATGAAAGTAAAAGGGTGAGCTCAACTAGCCCAGTAAGAAATATTATGACTAAGATAATGCAGAATAAATTATCGTTAGCCTTTAACAGTGTTAAACTGATACAATATAACAAACATCAAGTTTAACTGCAGCGGAATAAGCAATCCATTAAAAGAGTCAAGTAGAAAATAAAATCTACTATCTTCTATGATTTAAAAGGTTTTTCATCACTTTTATCGCTGGGACTCAGCTTAATATATAATCCACATTATCCCTGTACTACGGCCAAGGATATTCATTAGTATCACAACCACAAATTATCCATGCACTACGGGCCAAGGATATTCGTGTATTCATCAATGGTCATGATCATACTAACAACTGTCCATCAATGCACTACGGGCCAATGGGAACTTTTACAACATTATTTGTAACATTACGGTCATGATTATACCGAATAATCCCTGGTCATAATCATACCAAGTCCATCTACATGCACTATGTGAATACATATGACTTTCAACATAATATAAACATGAGAATGATGACAATGATATAAGAATTCAATAAAAACAAGTTCGCGAATTAATTTATCCAGGAACCAATAACGTCCAAATTGTCAACATGATACTGCTTTGTGAGGTAAATTTCAAGAATGCTCAGAAGAATATTTCCATGAAAAGATACTGGATGAAGCACAAATATTAAGGATATTCCACTAATTTCATGGAGTATAGAAGTCAAAGCTTTAACCAACTGAGTATAAGAGAATATATAAAACTACAAATGGATTTTCGTCCGCCATGCGGTAATCCACTTAGACAGATCATTTCCATAATTTAATAAGGAATGAATACAAAGGATCATTCACCATGCATGTGATAATCCACATAGACATGTTATTCCAATAGAATAATAAAGAATGAAATAATAGAAGAAATCACCATGCATGCGATAGACCGCACATACATGTTATTCCCAACAAAATAATAAATAACGGAACCAGGTCATGCGTAAACGCACAGACAGGATGTTCCAACAGAATAATAAAGAATGGAATAATGGAAGAATTTCACCCGTGTATGCAGACTTTGCAGATGACAAAGTTATTCCAACATAATAATAAAGAATGGAATAATGAGAAGAATTTCACCAAGTATAGGGTAGTCTGCACATATAGAGGTTATTCCAATGAATAATAAAGAATGGAATAACAGAAGTTCTCTTCATGAATACAAAAGAAATAATACCCCTTACCTTAGAAGAAACTGGATATAGGAGTAGTGAAGTAGCATAATACTTTTCTTCTTTCTCTCTATAGTTTCTCTCTCTAGAGTTTCAGTGAATTCGTAAGAAATAATGAAGGAATGAGCTTCTATTTATAGGAGAATGGACTGAATAGTAACTAACTCATGAATGGTCCAGATTGATTTACTTTTAAACGGACGGTCCATATTCAATTAATATGCAGTATTAATAAAATATTATAATAAAACAAAATATTTTAAATAAAATATAATATATTCTATTTATAATCTAATAAAACGAATAACTTTATAAAAGTATTTTGTTTTATATAAAAAGATTTTACTATGCAAACACTATGCGCAGCACTATGCAAAACACTATGCTTAATAGAATATTATATATTCTATTTATAGTCTAATAAAACGAATAACTTTATAAAAGTATTCATTTTTATATAAAAGATTTGACTATGCAAATACTATACGTGAAACTATGCAACACTATGCATAATAAGATATATTATATTCTATTTTTAGTCTAGAAAACAAATAACTTTATAAAAGTATAATGTTTTATATAAAAGATTTTACTATAAAATACTATGCATAATAGAATGTAATATATTCTATTTATAGTCTAATAAAATAAATAACTTTATAAAAGTATTTACATTTTATATAAAAAGTTTTTCGCTTTTATTACATTTGTAATAATAATAAAACAAAACTTATCACCTTTATTATAATTCACAATATTAATCGACTGTGTCGTTCCCAGGAAAGAGGGGGCTTTCCAATAAGGATTTCTCCCTATTGACGCGCAATTAGGTGACCAAACCTCTCCTTGGCAGAACTTCTAGACATCGTTAATATTGCAAATAATAATATTAATAACTTTGTTATCTCAACTATTAATTTAATTATATATAAAACATCGTCAATAATTAAATCAAATACCTAGAGATACTATGAAACAATTACTGTAGCAATAATTGAACAAAACTGAGTGACTTCTCACGTAAGCATCAATAATCAATACCGTGTGCTACTATGCAACCAACGCCAGACATCGCATTTTTAACACCGGGTGTTTCAGCAGTTAAGGGTAAAACTTCCGCCGTTATTTTCATAAAAATATTTTTTTCGTTTTCTCAATCTGACAATAATTCTATTATGGGGTCCACCAATGATTATAACGTCGTACAGATATTCTTCGACAAAAAGAATATTCCCCGACCAATGGAATATTATATAACAACTTGCATACTTTTCAAAATTTCTAAATATTACCCATAACTATAACATTATCTCAAATCCACACCATAATTTTGAAAAAATATTTCGAGAAAATTAAATCTTTATTCGTAAAATTTGGGATTTTACAATCTCCCCTCCTTATGAAATTTCACCCTCAAAATTTTTGTACGTACCTGGTATGCCGATGAGGTGAGGATACCTTGACTTCATTTCAAATTCTAACTCTTGAGGTATAAACTTTGAGTGTCGAATATAATCCTTCTTATCCAAGATTTTTACACGCATCTCATCATACGTTAAATCTTCTGCTATCTCGTCTAGTTCTAATTCAATAATGTGGTTCGGGTCGTCCACATAATTACGTAACATCGATACGTGAAAAATGTTATGAACACGAGATATACTTGGCGGTAAAACGAGTCTATAGGCCACAATTCCTACTCGATCAAGGATTTTAAATGGGCCAATTAAATCGAGGGTCGAGATTTCCTCTCTTCGTTGATTCTTGCTTCTAGAATAACGCCCTCTTGAACCTTCTTCTTCACATTCAACAGCTCCGGGTATGTAGCTTGAGCGGCTTTAACTTTATCGATTAAAGTCAATTCTACTCGTATATTCGCTATCTTCACTTGGGTCCCTAGAGTCTTTAACTCTATCCTCATTATCTGTAAGTTATACGAAATGATTCTTTGTGTTAACAACATCGCACTCGTAAATGCATATGATCTTCTACTCAACACGTCAGCTACCACGTTTGCTTTCCCACGATGGTGTTGAATGGTACGATCGTAATCTTCAACAGCTCGAGCTAACGTCTTTGGCGCATTATAGGTTCATTTTAGTTGAAGAAATATTTGAGGGTTTTAGAAATGGGTTTTGTAATGGGGTCAATACAAAATTCGATTTCATGCTCTGGGGTAGGCTAAGAAGTCGTCAGGAAATTTATTAACAATAGAAATATCATTCAAAACTGTGAGTCTCATCCAAGACTTGGATAACACGTCATATTGATACCTATCAACTTGCCATCATCATTCACGACGTCGCCTACAAAAAGTCTGGCTTTGGTGCATTCCACACAAGGAAGTCAACAACAAAAGGATCGGGGCTCTTTACTTATGGCTTGATATGACAATTTTTGACTTTAGTGGTTTGGTTGCTTGAATTCACATAACAGGTTGGTTAGGAATATGAAAGTTAACAACCTTACGAAAAGTATGATGAGTAGTTAACCAATCGACTCCTAAAATCACATCAAAGGCAAGTATTTTCAAAGAGATAAGGTCGACAGGTAACGTGAAAGTATCGATTTGAATCAACAATATTTATAAACAGTGGGGTAACGAATGTTTCTACTATCAAAGTTTCAACCAATAAGTCAAAGTCTAACTTCTTTGGAGTCAAATTTAAACTTTGAGCACAAGCAAGAGAGATAAAAGAATGGGTAGAACCGGTATCTAATAAGGTATAGACTTTGCAAGAATTTATAATTAACTAACCCATGCTAACTTTGTTTGGGTTACTCGCTTTTTGAGAAGTCACGAAAAACGCTCTTCCTGAAACCACCGACTTTGTTTTGTCTGTATCCGCCTTTGGTGCCACCGTCCCAGCTGGACTTGACTTTGGTGCACGACAAAATTGAGCTAGGTGACCTTCTCTTCCACAATTGTAACACGTTTTGGACTGCTGCGCACAATTTGGACTGATATGTCCCTCTCCTCCGCATTTGAAGCATATGATAGGTGGTCGTTCTCCTTCCTTAACAACGGGTGCTGATGCTGACGTCTTTCCATCATTGTTGAATCTCTTTTTCTTGAAATGTCCATTCTTATTGTTTTGGCCATGATTACCACTGACTTGTTGATTCCCTCCACGCTTATTGTCACTGCTTCGATGACTGCTTTCACTGGTATTATCATTTTGCCGGCTGCTCTCTTTTGGTTGGGTTGACTCATTATCGCGCTCCAATAACTGAGCCCTATTAACAACATCTGAATAGAAACACAGTTTATGAGAGATAAGATATTGACGTGTCTCGGGTTTCAAACCTCTTAGAAACATTCGCGTCATTCTCTCCTCATTATCAACCAAATGGGACGCAAACCGGGATAACTCGGCAAACTTGGCTTCGTACTGCGACACGGTCATGTTGTTTTGCTCCAGCTTGATGAACTCTACCTCTTTCATGTGACGAAAACTTTTGGGAAAGTACTTGTCGTTGAACAATTCTTGGAACTTCTCCCAAGTCATCTTCAGTGTGGCAGGTTGAGTACGCTTTACAGATTCCCACCAAGAATCGCCTCGCCGTCAATAACATGAAGGTGGCAAAGGAACCTTTGCTCTCGCGAGCATCCCAAGATATCAAATATCTTGCAGATTTGCTTTATCCACGTCTCCGCCTTAAGTGGTTTTGGCTCTCCAAAAAACTTCGGTGGTCCCAGTTCCTTGAACTCCTTAGCGGTGACCGTCCGAGAGTTGCCAGTGCTCCCACCTACATTTTGGACAGGAGTCGCTCTTACCTGATGTTGCATGAATTGCATAAAGCCTCTGAACACTCCATCGTTCATCATTTGGTTAATATTGTTGTTTGCATGAGAATTATCGCCTTCTTGATGCACATTATCCTGATTATTGATCTGTGGAGACTCAACGGTCTCCTGTGCTCCATTGATGTTCTCAACATTCTCGGATATCATTTTTAAATACTGCTACAAAACAAGGGTTAATTAACATAGCACATATTATCCCAATACTTTGACCAATCAATTAAATACCAAATAAACTTAGGTAGGTCATACTAGCGAAAGAATTCCCCGTCTCTCCCCTCCTAGTTCTTATCTCATATTTCAGCCAGGGATCATATCCCTAAGCTTTGATACCAACTGCGACGCCCCCAAAATAGGTATACATCACCTATTCTAAGTCGCCAAATACATGGTACAGAATATAAATACAATCTTAAATATACAACATGAGTTGTGAGTTTTAATACAAATATTGTCTTTTAAACAATAATCAAACTCAAAATAAGTCCTCAATACATTTATTAACACACTATTTCATAGAATAGTGAGGACTACTAATGCTATCATCTAGACCGTCACTCCATTCCCCGACTAGTCCCTGTTACGTTCTCATTTCCTGAAGAGAACAATGAAAGTAAAAGGGTGAGCTCAACAAGCCTAGTAAGAAATATTATGACTAAGATAATGCAGAATAAATTATCGTTAGCCTTTAACAGTGTTAAACTGATACAATATAACAAGCATCAAGTTTAACTGCAGCGGAATAAGCAATCCATTAAAAGAGTCAAGTAGAAAATAAAATCTACTATCTTCTATGATTTAAAAGTTTTTTCATCACTTTTATTACTGGAACTTAGCATAATATATAATCCACATCATCCCTGCACTACGGCCAAGGATATTCATTAGTATCACAACCACAAATTATCTATGCACTACGAGCCAAGGATATTCGTGTATTCATCAATGATCATGATCATGCCAACAAATGTCCATCAATGCACTACGGGCCAATGAGGACTTTTACCACATCATTTGTAACATTACGGTCATGATTATACTGAATAATCCCTGGTCATAATCATACCAAGTCCATCTATGCACTACAGGCCACATATGACTTTCAACATAATATAAACATGAGAATGATGACAATGATATAAGAATTCAATAAAATAAGTTAAAGAATTAATTTATTCAGGAACCAATAACGTCCGAATTGTCAACATGATACAGCTTTGTGGAGTAAAATTTAATAATGCTCAGAAGAATATTTCCATGAAAAGATACTGGATGAAACGCAAATATTAAGGATATTCCACTAATTTCATGGAGTATAGAAGTCAAAGCTTTAACCAACTAGGTATAAGAGATTATATAAAACTGCAAATGGATTTTCGTCCGCCATGCGGTAATCCACTTAGACAGATCATTTCCACAATTTAATAAGGAATGAATACAAAGGATCATTCACCATGCATGTGATAATCCACATAGATAGGTTATTCCAACAAAATAATAAAGAATGGAATAACAGAAGAAATCGCCATGCATGCGATAGACTGCACAGACAGGTTATTCCCAACAGAATAATAAATAATGGAATCAGGTCATGCGTAAATGCACAGACAGGATATTCCAACAGAATAATAAATAACGGAACCGTGTCACGCGCGTAAGTTGCATGATGAGATGTTCCAATGAATAATAAAGAATGGAATAATGAAGAATTTCACCATGTATGCGAAACTTCGCGATGACATGAGTTATTCCAATATAATAATAAAGAATAGAATAATGTAAGAATTTCACCAAGTATAGGGTAGTCCACAGATACACAAAAGTTATTCTAATGAATAATAAAGAATGGAATAACAGAAGTTCACTTCATGAATACAAAAGAAATAATACCCCTTACCATAGAAGAAACTATATATAGGAGTAGTGAAGTAGCAGAATACTTTTCTTCTTTCTCTCTATAGTTTCTCTCTCTAGAGTTTCAGTGAATTCGTAAGAAATAATGAAGGAATGAGCTTCTATTTATAGGAGAATGGACTGAATAGTAACTAATTCATGAACGGTCTAGATTGATTTACTTTTAAACGGATGGTCCATATTCAATTACTATGCAGTATTAATAAAATATTCTAATAAAACAAAATATTTTAAATAAAATATAATATATTCTATTTATAATCTAATAAAACGAATAACTTTATAAAAGTATTCTATTTTACATAAAAGATTTTTTACTATGCAAAACACTACGCAGGCACTATGCAAACACTATGCATAATAGAATATTATATAATCTATTTATAGTCTAATAAAATGAATAACTTTATAAAAGTATTCTATTTTGTATTAAAAGATTTTACTATGAAAAACACTATGAGACACTATGCATAATAGAATATTATATATTCTATTTATAGTCTAATAAAACGAATAACTTTATAAAAGTATTCTGCTTTTATATAAAAAGATTTTACTATGCAAACACTATGCAGTATACCTTATGCAACACTATGCATAATAAAATATATTATATTCTATTTATAGTCAAAAAAAATAAATAACTTTATAAAAGTATTACATTTTATATATAAAAAGATTTTACTATGCAAAAACTATGCATAATAGAATATAATATATTCTATTTATAGTCTAATAAAATAAATAACTTTATAAAAGTATTCTATTTTATATAAAAAGTTTTCTATTTTATTATATTTATAATAATAATAAAACAAAACTTATCATCTTTATTATAATTCACAATATTAATCGACCAGGTCGTTCCCAGGAAAGAGGGGGCTTTCCAATAAGGATTTCTCCCTATTAGCGCGCAATTAGGTGACCAAACCTCTCCTTGGCAGAACTTCTAGACATCGTTAATATTGCAAATAATAATATTAATAACTTTGTTATCTCAACTATTGATTTAATAATATATAAAACATCGACAATAATTAAGTCAAATAACGTGAGATACTATGCAACAATTACTGTAGCAATAATTGAACAAAACTGAGTGACTTCTCACGTAAGCATCAATAATCAAAACTGTGTGCTACTATGCAACCACGCGTATTACTGTACTTTTAACACCGGGTGTTTCAACAGTTAATGGTAAAACTTCCGCCGTTATTTTCATACAAATATTTTTGTCATTTTCTCAATCTGACAATAATTCTGTTGTGGGGTCCACCAATGATTGTAACGTCGTACGAATATTCCCCGACAAAAAGAATATTCCCCGACCAATGGAACATTATATAACAACTTGCTTACTTTTCAAAATTTCTAAATATTACCCATAACTATAACATTATCTCAAATCCACACCATAATTTTGAAAAAAATATTTCGAGAAAATTAAATCTTTATTCGTAAAATTTTGGATTTTACAAAAATGCCATCCCACCTCTTTACTATTCATTTCTTGCAAGCTAAGTCTTCTCCCTTACTTGGCCACCAAGTTGGTCGGCTATGTGCTCCATGAGGGGCTCACATGGGTTGCCCCATGGGTTTTTTTCTCACCCGGTGACCCATCAGTTCAATCCACGGGTTGAGTTCTTGGTTCGGGTTTAGGTTTAATTAACTTTGGGCCTAACATTGGGCTTACATTACTTATCTTTGGGCCTATTAGTCCATTATAAATGGCTTAAGCTTTTAACGTATAATCCTCATACTCTTCTCATATACTAGTTCATATAACATTCCTCATATACGTTATGTTATCTTTCATATATACTTGTACAATACCTCGTTTATACTCGTATTCATTGCTTCGTATAATAACTTTCATAATATACGACCTTCCTTTAACCAAATCTTCACTTTCCATAACATTCTCGAATTTAGTGTAAGGTTTTATGAAAATCAAAATAGCAATCAAATTGCAAAAAATTAGCGGAAGCACAATAAAATCAGATTTTAAAAACAAAATTGACAAACCAATTACCCGTATCATCCTTTATGCATATTATTAATTAAATGAAGAATAAGAAGTTATGAAATCATACCCTTGTAGAAACGAGCTTCCTCGGGTACGAGTTCACCTCCTACTTCTCTACGATCTCCTTGAATCTTCGGGCTGATTCCTTACTTTGATCAATGTAAGTCACCCAAGTGTATGGCCTCTAGAGGTGATCCACCAAGGAAGAAGATTTTTCAAGAAGAAGGGTGTATTGGCTCAAACCCTAGTTTTTCCTATCTCTATAGAAAAGGGGGCGTACTCTCCAACTCTTGGAATTACGTATATCTTGATATCTGATATACGACTCCTCTTATAAAGATATCAAGTAACCCTATTTAATTAAAAATAAGGTATCATTTATTTAATTAAATGGGCTCCCTAATCTTATTAGGGATAATTAATTAAACTCCTTTAACTAATTTTCCCTCCTAATCCAATTAGGAATAAATGAGAGTACTTATATTAAATTAATTCCTAAACTCTTTTAGAAATTAAAATAATAATAATTGTAATAATATTAATAAGACTCCTCTTATTAATTTATATTTAATATTTCTAAAATATTAAATAATAATATTAAGCTATTTAATTTATTCTATCACCATAGATTAAATTAAATATACTCAACATATTATTACGATTATGCCATTAACTTCTTAAATAATTATTCTTCCTTTTTATGGTGTGACCCTTTAGGTTCTCCATATTAAACCTATTGTGAATAAATCAATTAGAACAATTCTAATCTTATTTAAATAAATAATTAAACGATTAATTTATTTAAATAAATAATATTTATTCTACAATAGGGATAAGCCTCCCTAGCGATTAACGACTTTCCAGATAATATAGATTTCAACATTAATCATAAAAGAACCTTTGAGTAAATAGTTACCATATAATTCAATCCTTCCACCATACAATGTCCTAATTAAATATAAGACATGTAATTACTGTCAAGTCTTATTTTATTTAATTATATGTATTTCGATTCCTAAATGCACAACTCCTAATGAATGCAAATTAGAAACTACTTTTTAATTTCATTCCACCTTGGCCAAGGATTCCTGGGTTGTCATTTATCGAATCACATAGGACATTTCTCTTCTTTTACTAGAAGTGGTAGATTCTTTATTGATCATTCACTATCTTCATATATAACTTATTACACCCAAGCATACCCTTTGATATACTCTAAGAGTCTTAAGGAATAAGTCAAAGTGTAATTCATTATATATAAGATACTATGATGATCTTAAGTCTAAGGATCATTTGTACTACTATCACTACAGGAATTTCTATTGACAGGCAAGTAAAACTCCATTAGGTATTCCTTAGCGAGTCACGTTCAGTGAACTTATTCTCTAATAAGCACCTATATACTTGCTTTAGTGTCTCCACACAAATGATCATGAGATCAATCATGCTCATCCAATGAGCAAGCAACGTACGTAATAATCTATCCGGATTCACTAATCCCCTTTTTAGTAATCTATTGATTGGGAACATTTTAGTTTTAAGCTATCTAAGAATTTAGATCTCATTAGCATGATTTCATCATAATTCTAAAAGCATTGCTTAAAACTATGGGTTTATCACATATTATTAAAACAGCACCATATAGATAATAAATGCCTTTAATAAATAATTCTTTTATTAATAAACAAATAAGATTGAATATAAAGTATATGCTTTATCATCATACATGATTGGCTTATATGCATACTACTTTCAATCTCCCACTTGCACTAAAGCCAATCGCCGTGGTATCTCATACCCATCTTCTCTAAGTGACGATCAAACTGATGTTGTGTTAACGCTTTAGTAAATGAATCTGCAATATTGTCTTGAGAGTCCACACGCTCCAGGGTGACGTCTCCTCTTTCAATGATCTCTTTGATCAAATGAAATCGCCGCAACACGTGTTTAGATTTCTGATGAGACCTGGGTTCCTTAGCCTGCGCAACAGCTCCAGTGTTGTCAATGAATAAAGGCGCTGGTCCTATAATGCTAGGAACCACGCCAAGTTTGGTAATGAACTTATTCATCCAAACAGCTTCCTTTGCAGCTTCACTTGCGTATATACTCTCGCCTCACAATTGAATCAAGAATCGTTTCTTTGTTTGGAACTCTTCTAACTCACTACGCCACCGTTTAAGGTAAACACATACCCCGAAACAGATTTATTGTCATCTTGGTCCGTTTGAAATCTTGATTCTGTTAAGCCCTCTAGTTTTAATTCAGACCCACCGTAGACAAGAAATACATCCTTAGCTCTTCTTAAGTACTTTAGGATATTTTTCACTGCCTTCTAGTGTTCTTCTCCTGGATCCGACTGATATCTGCTTGTTATACTAAGTGCATGAGTGACATCTGGTCTAGTACATATCATACCGTACATGATAGATCCTATTGTTGAAGAATAAGGAATCTTACTCATACGGTCTCTCTCCTCAGGTGTCTTTGGGGCTTGTTTCTTGGAGAGATGTATTCCATGGCTCATCAGCATGAGACCTCTTTTGGAATCTTTCATGCTAAACCTCTTTAGCATCGAGTCAATGTATGTTCTTTGGGATAAGCCAAACATCCTTTTAGATCTATCTCTATGAATCTTTATCCCCAAAATATAGGATGCTTCTCCCAAGTCCTTCATGGAGAAGTGTTTAGATAACCAGATTTTAATTGATTGTAGCATAGGAATATCATTCCCTATCAGT
This sequence comes from Panax quinquefolius, assembly GCA_020205615.1. Taxonomy (NCBI): domain Eukaryota; kingdom Viridiplantae; phylum Streptophyta; class Magnoliopsida; order Apiales; family Araliaceae; genus Panax; species Panax quinquefolius. Next base: position 108,830,576 of record CM035154.1, on the reverse strand, counting down.
AATATATCATCAACATATAATACGAGGAATGAAACAGCGCTCCCACTAACCTTCTTGTACACACATGGTTCATCCTCATTTTTGATAAAATCAAACTCTTTGATTGTCTCATCAAAATGGATGTTCCACATACGAGAAGCTTGCTTCAATCCATAAATGGATTGTTGTAGCTTACAGACTTGATTTGTTCCAACCTTTGTAAAAAATCCCTCTGGCTGTGTCATATACACATCCTCCTCAAGTTTCCTATTGAGGAAGGTCGTTTTCACGTCCATCTGCCAGATTTCGTAGTCATGGTAAGCTGCAATGGCAAGCAAAATCCGAATGGACTTGAGCATTGCGACTAGTGAGAAGGTTTTGTCATAGTCAACTCCTTGTCTTTGTTTGAAACCTTTTGCATCTAGTCGGGCCTTATAGGTCTCAACCTTGCCGTCTGCTCCAGTCTTTCTTTTAAAGACCCATTTACACCCAATAGGCTTAATGCCTTCAAGTGGTGAAACCAAAGTCCATACTTGGTTTTCATACATGGAGTCCATCTCGAATTTCATGGCTTCTTGCCACTTCATTTAGTTTTTAATATTCATAGCCTATTCGTAATTCAATGGATCATTATCATCTATGATGCGTACCTCATCATCATCCTCTATGACAAGTTCATACCTATCAGGTATCTTTGGTACTCTTCCAGATTTACGAATAGGGTGTGGTACAGAAGGAATCTCTACTTGGTTAGGTTCCTCACTTTGATCTGTAGTATTTTGTGGTTCTTGAACCTCTTCAAGATATATCTTGCTCCCACTGACCCCTTCAAGGATAAACTCCTTTACCAAGAAGGTAGCATGTTTCGCAACAAACACCTTTTGATTAGTTGGATGAAAGAAATAATACCCCAATGTTTCTTTAGGGTATCCCACAAATCTATATTTGTTAGAACTAGTCTGTAGCTTATCGTTTTCAAACTTTTTGACATAAGCTGGACAACCCCAAGTCTTAATATGCTTAAGATTTGGTTTCCTCCCTGTCCATAACTTATATGGGGTCTTGGGGATGGATTTTGTAGGTACCTTATTAAGTAGGTATGCAGCCGATTCTAGGGCATATCCCCAGAAGGAAACTGGAAGGTCGGTGAAGCTCATCATAGATCGAACCATGTCCAACAATGTTTGATTTCTCCTTTCAGATAAACCATTCATCTGTGGCGTCCCTGGTGGAGTCCATTGTGATATTATACCATTATCTTTGAGACAATTGAGAAACTCACCACTTAAGTATTCTCCTCCTCGATCAGATCGAAGAATCTTAATACTCTTACCAATTTGCTTCTCTACTTCACTTCTGAACTCTTTGAACTTTTTAAATGATTCAGATTTGTATTTCATTAAATACATATATCCAAATCTTGAGTGATCATCAATGAATGTAATAAAATAAGAATACCCTCCTTGTGCAGACGTTGTCATAGGTCCACATACATCTGTGTGTACCAACGCTAACAACTCTGTAACTCTTTCTCCTTTTCCACTAAAAGGAGATTTAGTTATTTTTCCCATGAGACAAGATTCACAAGTTAGATATGATTCATAATCCGATAACTCTAGGAGCCCATCTTTATGCAACTTGGATAATCTTGTTTCATTAATATGACCGAGTCTACAGTGCCACATGAATGTATAATTAACATCATCTCTTTTCCTTTTCTTAGTTTGTTCCATTTGATGTATATTTTCATGCAAGTCAAGTACATAAAGTCCATTTCGCAAATTACCAACACCATATAAAACATTATTATTACAAATAGAACAACTGTTGTTCTTTATTATAATATTTAAACCATCCATATCCAATACAGAGATAAAAATAATGTTTCTAATGATATTTGGAACAAAATAACAATTATTTAAATTAATGAACTTGCCCGTAGGCAGTGCTAAACAATAAGTCCCTACAGCTAATGCTGTGATGCCCCCAAATTCGGGTCTCTTCCAACCCGACAGATGGTGCTACACGGTATTACCATTCATTCATTCATTCAATTGAATAGTCTCAATAGGACTAATATAACTTCTATATAACCAAAATAATATTACATTCCCAAGGTTCTTTATAACCCATTCGTTTGTTCTTGTCATAATATCAAATATATTACAATCGTTCACCTATACTATTACATAAGTAATCTAAGGGTTTGTCTTCGCCTTGCCCTTGTCCTTGCCTGAGCCTTCGGTCCGCTCGATGTTAGCTGTGTTCATATGGTTCAAGAAAGAGTGAGCATGACTAGCTTAGCAAGTACTATAATTCTAATAAACAATATGCTCGAAACATAGAACTCATATATCTTCAGTAACTGAACAATAGTTATGAAGTACTATCTATAATTCAAAATAGCACTTCTTTTCATTCAAAACGTTTTCCAACAACAATATTCAGTAGAATATCAACTAAGGCTCGGAACTATGAGCAGTTCATAATTTCTTTTGAAAAGGACAACCCAAGACTAAGTCCGTAAGTCCCAAGATAGCTTACGAGCACTTACGGGTGATTAGCCCATAGTACTTTATGTTAATCAACACTACATTCATTAAACGTGTATACGTTTAAGTTGTGGCAACCTCACGTGCTTGTCGTTAAACGACAAAAACATTTTAGCATACTTGGTCTTCGATTGAAAACCATACCAATATAACTCGGTAAACATAAATCATGCTTTGATGAATCATAATATAAGTCTAGCCAAGAAAGAATTGGCTTTAGACTTCATCGTTCAAAACTTCATGCGAAAGAATACATGAATTACAAAACTTGTCTAGACTGAACTTGAACAAGGGTTAGAATACTTGCCTTTAGCGTTTACTTACTGATTAACACACGTACACTTTAAGTCTCTATGATTCTACAATACATAATCATATAACGTACCACATTAGGTCATATATAATCAAGTATGTATACTATTATATCTTACCCTTCATCTCAATGTAAATCCTGACTTAGATTCATTATTAGGGTTTCTATCTTTCATTACGTCATTCACATTCCGCTCATCTTCGATTGATTATTAACTATTAATCAACATGCATTAGTGTCTTACAAGTACCTTACAATGTCTTAACCATGTTATGATTACATCTTAATTCATTACTAACAAGTTCTCTTTCCTTCTATACTTGAAATCTTTCTTTTCTATCATTTTCTTGTGACTGGCACCGCGGCGCCAACAATCACTCAGATCTCGTATTTGCATGAAAGTTAGCGATGTCAGTGAGGGTTCTCGCCTCGTCTTTGCGGATATGGGTTTTTAGGCTTTGAGTCGCTGTGTACGGACTCGTGCCTCGAACGATTTTGCGCTTTAAAATTTTAACGAACTTCCCGGACGCATAACTTCTTCATTTTAAGTCCGAATTGGTCCGTTCAAAAGCCTACGGTTCAAAAATTTCATAATTTACGCGTTCATGCAAGAATTTTATCTATTTGACTTCGTTTGCTAAAATTTCACCTATGAGTTCATTTTTAACGAAAACGATAAACGTTCGTGAACGTTTAACGCTCGTTTCTTCGTTTCAAGTCAGAATCCGGTCATTTTCGAGTCCGCAACTCTATAATGACCAATATGACTTGTCTCCATCGAAAACCAACGTTTCCAAATTCAAACACAAAATACGACTTCCATTCCGAGAATTTCACGAATTCGACGATAATCGTCCAATCGTGTGAAGTCCGTCAAATCTTCATTACTAAGCATTCTAAATGGATTTTAATCAACATAAAATCATTACAAGTTATTTACTACACTAACTTATAATCAAAGTAGGTTTTGACTCATTTTCATAAGTCATTGTCTTATTTAACTTATGAACTACAAATTCTCATGTAAATGACTTACTATGAACTTAAGTCCACTAATCAATGTTCTGATGCTATAATCAACATACTAACCATCATATGACAACATATGACAAGTTCTTCATGATTTTAATAACTTATTAGAGTTCAAGTTGTTTATTCAACTTATTCGGCTTAAGTTCATTCCTTATTAACTTATTACATGATATTATCAAACCATCCCCCTTCTCTATCAATCCTATCATAATAGAGATGAAAGAACATTGGACACAAGATCATTACCTTTGAAGTCTAACTTCTTCTTCTTGGAAAATCTAGCTTTAACTTAAAAGTGCTTATTTGCTCTACCAAATAAGTAGCTTATATTTGAGAGGAGTTGAGAGGAAATTTTATCAAGCAAACAAATGATGGAGAGCTTGCTATTTATAGGCAACTTAAAGCTAGGGCATTATGGTCAACTAGACATCCCACCTCCTTATTCCACCTCCTCATTCCACCTCCTCAATTAATCTCATTAATTCCACTTCCTTACTATTCATAACTTTGGCTCTAAGTAAACTTGGCTAGCACAACACTTGCTCACCACCCTACTTGATCATCACACATAATCCTTGCCCATCAAGCTTACCCACTTCCTACTTGGTTTGACCCATGGATCGAGGCTTCTCATTGGGCTTGGTTAATTAATCTAACTACTTTCTCAATGGGCTTATGCTACCTAATTTGGACTCATGATATATCAAACACTTGGGCTTGATTGTCACATTATATTGGACTCCTACTATTAGGTTTATAATCCTACAAGTCCATTCCTTTTTATTCAATAACTTAACATACATACCTTACGATAATTTAGTATACTAGCTCAGTATATTAATTCTTAATATATCGTTATCTCATTCTTCATACATAATAGTACAATACGTCGTATTATACTTACATTCAATACTTTTATATAATGACTACACATTATACGATCACAACTCTCTTCCTTTAACGCTTAATAACCTAACGTTCCCAAATTAAGTCCACATGCGAAATATTACGTTTTCCATACTTAGGTTATTATTACATAATCAATATCACCTTGATATTATAACATTACGTATTTCTCAAAAGTTCAAAAATAATTCCCGAGCAGAAATCAATAAATAGTGTTTTTCGGAAAATTTCTCGGAAAACTTTTATTTTCATTTTAGAAATTCAAACACTTTAATTCTCCCACGTAGTTAAAATACTACGACGTTCCGACGTTTCTAGGTTATAGAATGACCTTCATCTTCTCAACACGCAATAATAATAAATAATATTATTTTATTCATTATTAAAAGTAATTACAAAAGGTTTGATTTTTTGGGGCGTTACAAATGCAGCAACCTTTGCTCCATTTCCCACTCGTAGGACGACCTCATCCTTGCTTTCACTTTCTACCGACCGGTCCTCAGATATTATTACATATGTGAGAACCACAGCTGGTATCCAATACCCAGGTAGAAGATTGACTTTCAGAAAAATTAATTTCAATCATAAACAAACCTTGATTAGGATTCGAAGCTTCTCCAAGCTTCTTTTGCTTTTGTTCCGCAAGATAATCCTTGTAGTTTTTCTTCCAGTGACCCCACTTGTTGCAATGGAAGCAAATTCCTTTGCTAGCTGGATCAAGTTTCTTTTGATCCTTCACTTTCGCATTTCCCTTAGCCTTCTTGGATTTCTTCTTTTCAGAAGATACCTTGGGCCTCTTCCTTTTCTTGGAAGAATCATCCACCAGTAAGACATGATTCTTCTTGGATGGGAAGTGACCTTCAGCAGTTTTCAACATGTTAAGTAACTCAGGCAAGCTGACGTCCAACTTATTCATGTGAAAATTCACAATAAATTGTGAGAAGGTGTCCGGGAGTGACTACAAGACTAAATCTTAACTCAACTCCCCATCCATGACGAACCCAAGCTGTCCAAGACGTTCAATCAGATTGATCATCTTTAAGACATGAGTCTCAACGGTAGTGCCCTCGGTCATCCGAGATCGGAAGAGCTCCTTAGATATCTCATATCTAGCAGTCCTACTTTGCTCACCATACAACTCTTGAAGGTGTAGTAGCATAGTAGGAGCATCCATGTTTTCATGCTGACGCTGAAGCTCGTTACTCATGGATGCGAGCATGATGCACTGAGCCACTGATGCATCATTTTGCCACTGTTTAAAAGTAGCAATCTCTTCCTCGGAGGCTGTTTCTGCAGCTTTTGCAAGTACATGTGAATTTAGGACATAAGAAATCTTTTTAGCAGTGAGAACAATTCTCAGATTCCTTACCCAGTCCGTGTAATTCGGTTCGGTCAGTTTGTTAGCATCAAGTATGCTACGTAGTGAAATTAGTGAATGTGACATTTTCAAAATTCTGCATGTAAAAAGACAATATTTTAGCAAACATTCACTTAATTAATTACCAAAATAAATTAGGTCTTATTTTATATTGGTATCTCCCACTATTTTCTTCAAACTATATTACCCTCATCTATATAGTTCGACAAAATCTAATTAAAGTTTTTGCTAGTGAGAATAAGGATCCCATTTCAAATATATATAACCTTGTGGTGACACAACAAACTATATATAAATAAATAGGTAGACAACTCATTGTCAATTACATCATCATGTAACTCCTTATGTTTTGCCTCTTAGATTATTTTGATCAAGTGGTGGAACATCCGAATCAAAATTATCTAAGTTTAGTCCAACCTAGCACTTCCATATATTCAAAAAAGAAAAATATTGTCCTTGTGGTGACACAACAAAATAATATTGTTCAATTTTCTTTATAAGCATCAAATGTGATAAATTAACATCTTAAATACTTAATACTTGCCTTGTGGTGACACAACAAACTCATATTACATATTTAATACTCTATTAATTTTATCATGCTAGAAGGCGACGTTCGATATTCTAAATATCTTTGAACGCTTAAGACTTAGTATATAAAAACTTTGAGGGATTTGTTATTATTTGTCTCATCGTGTTTAGCGCGCATGCAAATATATATATAAAATACGCATCATATTATTAAACATGCAAAGCATGTTTGCATAATATATAATATATATAATACTAGCATGCACATATAGAATACTATATTCTACCCGGATTGATTATGGACTTTTATTCTAGTTTGGTTCACTAGAGCCACCAAGTAAACCAAAAGGTCAAACCCTAGGGTGCAAGAATAAACATTTAAATATAACTATTACATTTAAACCCGGGCTCCATTACAAACAGGTCTTCGAGCGCTCCTTTCTCCTGATCTCCGATTCTTCAAAAAAATTCTAACAAATCCTATTACATTAAACTATTTAATTTAAATAGAAACCTTGATCAGCAGTCAAGGGGAAGTACATAAGAGATAGATAGAATTTACATCAAGAAAAAAACCAGAAAAGACGAGGTACGTAGACCCCATTTAATAAAATCCATTCATTCAAACATCCAACTAAAATAAATCCTATCACATTGGTCAATAGTCCATAATCAATCCAATTTATTATCATATATATCATCATATATATCAATAAATAAAATCATTCCACATATATATGAATATCATTTAATGGGCAATATTATGCTACATGAAATCTAATTTCAAGATTAAAATAAACTCTTTATTTTAATTATAAAATTATTAACATTAATATATATACAGACAGGATCAAGAGTAGACCTCTTAAGTAGTAGAACTCTCTTAAATAATAGAACTTTATCAAAACAACGTAGTTTTGATAAGACGCGGTGGCATTTTTGTAAATATCATGCTACCGCGTATTTACAAAAATGCCACCGCGTCTTATTAAAACTATGTCGTTTTGATAAAATTCTATTATTTAAGGCATTACGCTATTTAAGAATTCTACTCTTGATCCTTTCTAAATATATATATATATATATATATATATATATATATATATATATATACACTAAAAAAACATGGGAGATCCGCCTTTAAAATATATATATATATTATATATTATATAATACACCCTGAATTCACATAAAGGTGATCTTACTGATATTCTGTTGTAAAGTAAATCATGTGCTTCAATATATTTATATACTAGATATATATTAGATATATACCAACACTTTGACTCCTAACAGGCGACCATGGAGTATTAAAGCTTCGGTTGATATACATATATATATATATATATATATATATATATATATATATAACGTGAATAACAACAAAAAAAAAACACAGACTCCGCCTAAAAAAAATAGGAATACCGAATCCAAACAAGTTCCGCAAAAGATGTCGGCATTCCTTTTTTTCATAAAATAATAATTTTATACAACAAATTATGCCCAATAAATTATTCAATATATATACCCATACATATATGGAATCAAAATAATTAATAATTCTCATAAAGTTTGGCTCATGATACCACTGTAAGGTTTTGTGAAAATCAAAATAGCAATCAAATTGCAAAAAATTAGCGAAAGCATAATAAAATCAGATTTAAAAAAAAAATTCACAAACCAATTATCCGGATCATCCTTTATGCATATTATTAATTAAACGAAGAATAAGAAGTTATGAAATCATACCCTTGTAGAAACGAGCTTCCTCAGGTACGAGTTCACCTCCTACTTCTCCGCGATCTCCTTGAATCTCCGGGTTGATTCCTTCCTTTGATCAATGTAAGCCATCTAAGTGTATGGCCTCTAGAGGTGATCCACCAAGGAAGAAGAATTTTCAAGAAGAAGGGTGTATTGGCTCAAACCCTAGTTTTTTCTATCTCTATAGAAAAGGGGGCGTACTCTCCAACTCTTGGAATTACGTATATCTTGATATCTGATATACGACTCCTCTTATAAAGATATCAAGTAACCCTATTTAATTAAAAATAAGGTATCATTTATTTAATTAAATGGGCTCCCTAATCTTATTAGGGATAATTAATTAAACTCCTTTAACTAATTTTCCCTCCTAATCCAATTAGGAATAAATGAGAGTACTTATATTAAATTAATTCCTAAACTCTTTTAGAAATTAAAATAATAATAATTGTAATAATATTAATAAGACTCCTCTTATTAATTTATATTTAATATTTCTAAAATATTAAATAATAATATTAAGCTATTTAATTTATTCTATCACCATAGATTAAATTAAATATACTCAATATATTATTACGATTATGCCATTAACTTCTTAAATAATTATTCTTCCTTTTATGGTGTGACCCTTTAGGTTCTCCATATTAAACCGGTTGTGAATAAATCAATTAGAACAATTCTAATCTTATTTAAATAAATAAATTAAACGATTAATTTATTTAAATAAATAATATTTATTCTACAATAGGGATAAGCCTCCCTAGCGATTAAGGACTTTCCAGATAATATAGATTTCAACATTAATCATAAAAGAACCTTTGAGAAAATAGTTATCGTACAATTCAATCCTTCCACATACAATGTCCCAATTAAATATAAGACATGGAATTACTGTCAAGTCCTATTTTATTTAATTATATGTATTTCGATTCCTAAATGCACAACTCCTAATGAATGCAAATTAGAAACTACTTTCTAATTTCATTCCACCTTGGCCAAGGATTCCTGGGTTGTCATTTATCGAATCAAATAGGACATTTCTCTTCTTTTACTAGAAGTGGTAGATTCTTTATTGATTATTCATTATCTTCATAAATAACTTATTACACCCAAGCATACCCTTTGATATACTCTAAGAGTCTTTAAGTCAAAGTGTAATTCATTATATATAAGATACTATGATGATCTCAAGTCTAAGGATCATTTGTACTACTATCACTACAAGAATTCCTATTGTCAGGCAAGTAAAACTCCATTAGGTATTCCTTAGCGAGTCACGTTCAGTGAACTTATTCTCTAAAAAGCACCTACATACTTACTTTTGTGTCTCCACGCAAATGATCACGAGATCAATCATCCTCATCCAATGAGAAAGTAACGTACGTACCAATCTATCCGGATTCACTAATCCCCTTTTTAGTAATCCATTGATTGGGAACATTTTAGTTTTAAGCTATTTAAGAATTTAGATCTCATTAGCATGATCTCATCATGATTCTAAAAGCATTGCTTAAAACTATGGGTTTATCACATATTATTAAAATAGCACATTTAGATAATAAATGCCTTTAATAAATAATTCTTTTATTAATAAACAAATAAGATTGAATACAAAGTATATGCTTTATCATCATACAAGATTGGCTTGTATGCATACTACTTTCATTTAGTATGCAGGCAAAAAACTGCATTTATCCTAACTGAATTATTATTAGCTAATTCATCCTTCCTTATCATTCTATCATTACATATTTCCCAGAAGTTCAAAAATAATTTCCTAGCAGAAATGGATGAATAGTATTTTTTATAGAATTTCTCGGAAAGCTTTTATTTTCGTCCTGGAAATTCAAAAACCTTAATTCTAGCACTTAGCTAGAATACTACGATATTATTCTTCTTTTAGGTTATAGAATAACCTTCATCACGCTTACTCATTATAAATAACATATATTATAATTTTATTCATTATTTATTCAAATAAAATTATTTTACATATAATTTGATTTTCTCGATTGTTACATTCTTCCCCCCTTATAAGGATTCTATCCCCAGAATCTCGCCATAAATTAGTCAAACAACTAAGGGTAATTCTTCTTTATATTTTCTTCAAGTTCTCACGTTGCTTCTTCGGCATCGTGGTTCCTCTATACTATCTTCACTGAAGGTATAACTTTATTCCTCAGAACTTGCTCTTTTCTATCAATCATTTGTACTGGTACTTCCTTATACGTCAAGTCCTTCTCAATATGAATATGCTCATACTTTATTACGTGCTTATAATCTGGCTTATAAGGATGAAACATAGATACATGAAACACATTTTGTATACATTCTAAGTCTGGAGGTAATGCTACCATATAAGCTACCTCTCTTACCCTTTTTAATATCTCAAAAGATCCTATGAACCTTGGTCATAACTTTCCCTTCTTCCCAAAGCGTATCTTTCCTTTCTTGGGAGATACCTTTAGAAATACGTACTAGACAACTTCAAACTCCCTTCTCATTCAATGAGGATCTGCATACTTTTTCTGTCTGTCTTGAGCTGCTATTAGTCGCGTTCGTATCAATTTAACTATATCCACTGTTTGTTGTACCAATTCAGGTCCTAGCATTCGGCGTTCTCTTACTTCATCCCAACACAATGGTGTTCTGCACTTCCTTCCATATAAAGTTTCGTAAGGCGTCATGTTGATGCTTGCATGAAAACTATTGTTATATGAAAAATCTACTAGCGGTAGATAATCATCCCAACTACCTTTGAAATCCATAATGCAAGATCTTAACATATCTTCTAACGTCTAAATTTTTCTTTCGCTCTGCCCATCTGTATGTGGATGATAAGTTGTACTTAACTTCAACTGCGTTCCCATTTGTTCTTGCAGACGTCTCCAGAAATTTGATGTGAATCATGGATCACGATCTGACACTATCGAAACTAGTACCCCATGTCATAAAATAATTTCCTTAACATAGAGTTTAGCTAACTAATCTAAATTAAACTTAACTCTTATTGGCAAAATGTGAGCCGACTTCATCAACCAATCCGCTATCACCCAAATAGCGTCATACCCTTTCTGTGTAGTTGGAAGTCCCACCACAAAGTCCATCGTGATGTGCTCCTACTTCCATTCTAGAATTTCCAATTACCGTAACAAGCCGCTTGGTCGTTGATGTTCGGCCTTAACTTTTTGACAAGTTAAGCACCTACTTATATATTCTGCTATCTCTCTCTTCATATTTGGCCACCAAAAACTTTGTCGAAAGTCTTGATACATCTTAGTACCACCAGGATGAATCGAGTACCTTGAACTATGAGCCTCATGTAATATTTTGTCTTTTAATTCTGTTTCACTAGGAACCCAAATTCTTCCTTCAAATCTTAATAACACCTCATTATCGAGACTATACTTTATCTCTTTTTCATCTGCTAGTCATTTCTTCATCTGGTCACACACATTATTTCTGAGTTGTACCACCTTAACTCTCTCTACAATGGTAGATCGAATCTCCGTTGTAAGCAATTTCTGACATGACTCATTCGATAACTTCACCTCTAACTCCATTCTAGCCATCTTTGTTATTAATTTTAGTTTGAGCCATTAACATAGATAACTTTTCCCGACCCTTTCTACTTAAGGCGTCAGCCACTACATTTATTTTTCTTGCATGATATAGAATATCGCAGTCATAATCCTTTATCAACTTTAGCCATCTTCTTTGTCTCATATTTAAGTCTTTTTGTGTGAAGATATATTTTAGACTTATATGCTCCATGTATATCTCACATTTCTCCCCATACAAGTAATGCCTCCGAATTTTTAAGGCAAATACTACTGCTGGCAGTTCCAGATCATGAGTAGGATAAACTTTCTCATAATCCTTTAACTATCGTGATGCGTACGCAATGAACTTGCCATGCTGCATGAGCACGCAACCTAGTTCTCTATGCGAAGCATCGTTATAAACTATAAAATTTCCTGTATCATCGGGTAAAAGATAATACAGGTGCTTCATTCAACCTTTTCTTCAGTTCTTGAAAACTGTTTTCACACTGCTCAGTTCATACGTACTTCACTGTCTTCCTTGTCAAATTAGTCAGTGGAGTAGCTTTCTTTGAAAAATCCGGGATAAATCTTCGATAGTATCCCGCTAACCCTAGGAAACTTCGTACCTCTGTCAGTGTTTTCGATTGTTCCTAATTAATCACTGCTTCCACCTTTGCTGGGTCTACTAAAATTTCATCTCGATCAATAACATGTCCTAAAAACTGTACTCTTTCTAGCTAAAATTCACACTAGTGAATGAATTTTGCATATAACTTCTCCTTCCTTAGTGTCTCCAACACTAATCTTAGGTGTTGAGCATAATCTATTGGCGTCTTAGAATAGACTAGAATATCATCGATAAACATTACGACGAATTTGTCCAAATATTGTTTGAACACTCTGTTCATCATATCCATGAATGCAGCTGGTGCATTTGTCAACCTAAATGACATTACCAAAAACTCATAATGGCCGTAACGAGTCCAGAATGATTTCTTAGGTACATCCTCCTTCATAACCTTTAACTAATGATACCTTGTTTGCAAATCTATCTTAGAAAAATAATTTGCCCCTTTCAACTGATCAAAGAGATCATCTATCCTGGGCAATGGGTATTTATTCTTTATCGTTAACTTGTTCAAATCTCGATAGTCGATACAAAGTCTTAATGATCCATCCTTTTTCTTCACAAACAGTACAGGTGCTCCCCACGGCGACACACTTGGTTGAATGTATTTTCTATCCAACAGTTCTTGTAGTTGAATCATCAACTCCTTCAGTTCTACAGGCGCCATATGATACGGTGCCCTTGAAACTGGTGCCGCTCTTGGCACAATATCTATTTCGATCTCCCTATCTGGCGGAAGACCTGGTAATTCGCTTGGAAATACATCCATGAATTCTTTGACTATAGGTATTTGTTTCATCGTTGCTCCCACTCTCTGGGTATCAACAACATGACACAAATAACCTACACACCCCTTCCTTAGAAATTTCCTAATTTTTGTCATGGTAAGACAACACGAACGTCCCGGTGACTTACTACCGTAAAACACTATCTTAGGTTGCTTTAGCGTTCGAAGGTTTATACATTTCTTTTGACAATCTATAATTGCACCATGGTTAAACAACCAATCCATCCCGAGAATTACATCGAATTCTCCTAACTTTGTCGGTATCAAATCTACCGATAATTTATAACCTCGTATTTCTACACAATAACGCCTATGAATATATTCAACAAGAATTATTTCTTAATTTACTACCTTAATATTTAAAGGTATAGGCAATCTTTGCAGGAAGTAATCCTAATCGTCTAGCAAAATCACAAGCTATAATAGAACAAAAAGCTCCTGAATCAAATAACACATAAGCATTTATATCGTTGATTGGGATAATACCTACACCTACATCCCCGATGCTGTTGCATCAGGGAAATCATATATTAAAGGTGCGGGCCATCACCTACTAAATCGAAGCTAGACCACTAATAGCTAACTTACCACTATTAGTGCCCTTATTACCATCCATCCCCTTCTTTGGGTAATTTTTTGCCATTTAGTTGATCCACATACGAAGCATCCGTGATTCTTCTTTGGAATTGGACAGTTAGGCAAAATGTCCCCTTCTTGTCCATAGTTATAACACACCGCTTTTCCTTTGAGACAAACTCCTAAGTGAGTCTTCCCACAGTTCTTACATGCCTCCATTCTATTCTTAGGATCTCCTTGCTTTATCCCAGTATTCCCAGAGTTAAAAACCTTCCTCTTTTGCCCGTTGCCACTCCCGCTAGCTCCCTCGGGTTTCACTCCCCCATTTACCTTACTCTTGTTCTTCTTCTTTCTGTGGTATTGGCTTAAAGCCTCATTACCACCCTCGATAATTATTTCCTTCTCCAGAATGGTTCCAAAGGAATTACTTTGAAACAGTGATATTCGGCTATAGAGCCAGGGTTTCAAGCCTGACTCAAATGTCCTCGCCTTTCTCACCTCCATATCTACCTGATGTGGAGCAAATCTTGCCAGTTCATTGAACTTGGCAATATATTAGGGAACAATCATGTCCCCTTGTTTTAGTTCTAAAAACCTCATCTCCATTCTACCATGCATACTTGTGGGGAAATAATTCTCGAAGAAGATCTCCTTGAACCGTGCCCACGTTATATTTTCCACTCCAGCCCTAGCCTGGTTCGCCTCCCATCTGAAGTTGGCCTCTCTCTTCATCATGTAGGTAGCAAAAGAAACCTTCTGCCCCTCTTCGACATTTGCAATTATATATAAATGCCTTCTCAATCTCTTTTACCCATGTTTGGGCTTCTATAGGATCTGTAGTTCCTTTGAACTTTGACCGCCCTATACTCTTAATATCCTTAAACGTAGTAACACGTACTACAACAAGATTGATAGGTATATTAGCCCCATTTTGATTAATGGTAGTTGTTAATAAGTTAACAAACTCATGCATCGGGTTAACCGATCCCCCTTCCGGTTGATTCACATTAGCTTCCTGATTTCGTTGTCTTCTTCTTGGCGGCATCTTTCTGTTAAAGTGAATAACACTTCATTATTACTTTCTTCTTGTTAATTAGTTATTATTAATTTTTAAACAATAACTCAACTCATTGCATAACATGTTCAATAAAGGACTTATATTGATATGATTTTCTTCCTTGTAGTGTAATACTACATCGTTCATCTTTACACAGCCTTGGTTGATTACAATACTTTTTCGTAATTACTTTCCAAAAATTGGGATTTACAAAAGACTACCCTTTGATTATATAAAAGAGGGTTTTACGTCACTACATAGATACACCATATTTACATATCTAGATATACTCTAGTTTACATTTGCCTAGTGGCATTCTCATAATCTGCATCGACAAGACTGGCTATCACATCTCGACTGATAGTATGCCGAGTCTGCCCTGCCTCCGTAGGATACTCAGCAACTTGCCACAAATAATCCTCATTAGAACTCCTATGAATATAAGACATCCTACAAATCTTCTACTTCTTAGCCTTTAGCTCCTCCCTAAGCTTAAAGGTCTCGTGTTTCAGCTCACGGACTTTATCCTTTGCTAACACCTTCTAATCATGCTCTACCGCCCAAAATTTCTCCATGCTTTTCTTGTCCTCCAAGATATCATGGATTTCCTCCTTTAATTCCTTGATCTCTTTCCCTAGTTGAATATTCCTATCTGACACTGTCATAAACAATGCCTTCATTGACTCCCCCGGAGTCATCTCCTCCTTAGGTACAACCGTGTTAAACGATACCACCTCCACCTCTTCATCTGACATACCATCGAATAAGGATGTAAATCCTAAGTTCTCAGAATCTTCTGACTCAACCACCACCACCACTGGCAACTCAGCTATGGGTGTTGGTAAAATCACTATCTGGTTAACAGACTCTTCACTGACCACATGTATATCTCTATACATCATGTTATCTTTTGACATCTACAATCAAACACATTATCTTGATTAGTAAACATCATTAGAATATTAAAAACACATATCACATTTAATGCATTTTTAGGGTTAACTTCATCTTTTAATTCTTCAACTCTTCTTAAGGTTATGGCCTAAGGTTCTTTCCCCCCTTAAGTTTTATAACCTACTGCTTTGATACCAACCTGTGACGCCCCCAAATCCGGGTATCTTCCAACCCGAAAGATGGTGCTACACGGTGCTACTGTTTACATATACATTCAATTGAAAAATCTCAAAAGAGTGAATATGTCTTATATATATTACAGAATAATATTCCCCTTCCCAGATTCTTTGTAACTATTACATATGTTCTTCGTCATAGTATCAAATAAATAAAAAATTCATACTATGCTATTACAAAGACAATTTATTTGTCCGCCTTAGCCTTTCCTTTATCTTTACTGGATCCTTCGGTTTGTTCATTCTTAGCTACATTCATATGGTTCAAGCAAGGGTGAGCATAACTAGCTCAGCAAGTATAATAATTTCATTTAAGCAACATGTTTGAATCATATGAATATATATATATATATATATATATGTCTTTTATAACCTAATCAATGGTTATGAAGTACTATAGAGATTTCAGAATAGCCCTTCTCATTTCTTTAAAATGTTTAACCATGAACAATATCTATTAAACCTTTATTTTGGTCCAAGACCTTTAGTATTTCATTCTTTCTTTAAAAATGACAACCCGACACCAAGTCCGTAAGCCCAACATTTTTTACGAGAATGTCTAGGTGATTAGCCTATAGTACTCTATGTTGTACAACATTTCTTCATTAAACGTATCTACGTTTAAGTTTTGGCAACCTCACGTGCCTGTCGATTGCCGACAAAACATTTATTTATTCATACTCAGTCTTTCTTTGAATCAATACCAAACAGTTGGCATAAGATAGCAACATCAATAATATTTTGATAGAATAATATCAAATCCACAAAATATGATAAGTCTAGCCAAAGGAATTGGCTTCGACTTCTTTGTACACCAATTCATGCGTAAGATACATGAATCATAAAGCTTGTCCACAATAAACATAGACAAGGGTTTAGAACACTTGCCTTCAACGTCTTCTACAGTTAATTCACTTCTCTTTTGAGTCTTTATAGATTTTACATCACATAATTACATAACATTCCGCATTAGGTCACAAACGATCAATAAGCATTGTTATTAACATATCTTCTCCGTCTTCTCGGTCTAAATATTCATTTGCTTAACTAACATTTATTAGGTTAGTTAACGTTCATTACGGCTTTATAACATGTTATTGTTATAAATAATCTTATTCATTCAATGATCAAGTAGTTATGTTTTGTTAACTTTTAATCGTTAAACTTAAAGTTTTAATCATCTTTTATGATGTTACTTTAAGTTTAATAAGGTCATAATTCACTTTCAATCAACTTTCCTTTTCTTTATATTTACTAACTTTCTTCTTTGCCTCTTGCCTAGTACTGGCATTGCGACACTAGTCTCCTTTACAAATGTCGCGCTGCAGCGTGACTTACCAGTGTTTGGGATCCAGGCATGGCACTGTAGTGCCATGTTCATAGGCTTCGGTGGCATTGCGACGCCGACCCTAAGCCTTTGAAAAATTTTTAAGTTCTTCTACTCAAATCCTCTCCGGCCTCATAACTTGATCATTATAAGTCAGAATTGGCTCGTTCAAAAGCCGTTATCTCACATATCTTGTATACTATGATTTCATTAGGACAACTTACAATTTTGAATTCGTTAACACTAATTTCACAATTTAAGTTTCTTATTACGCATTCGTTAAACGTTCGTGAACTTTCATAGCTCGTTTCTTCATCTTAAGTCGGAATTCGACCATTCTTGAGTTAGCAACTCTTAAATGTAAAGTTATACGATATGCCATCAAAAACTAAGGTTT